>JACEIK010001048.1:216559-270351 GCA_018107945.1 Datura stramonium | reverse complement strand
TAGTCCAGTCCCTGTGAGATCGATACTTGGCTTACTTGAGCCACTTACTACTTGTTCGACCACGTGCACTTGCGTGTAGTCATCCAGACAGCCGAACAGAATATGCAACATTGAACACCAACGGGTCGTTGTACCGACCAGAAGGCTCACCCATCCAGCTGAACCTGTATTCATCAAAGAGGGTTTTGATCTCTGGAAAGCCCTTAATCCTAGTGGTGATCAGTTGAGGCTCCACATATATGCTCCTCTTTAGGTGACCTCTTTCATATTTTGTGATGTCTCGATTATAGATGACCCTTATGCAAGCACCAGTCCACCTCCTAACTGGCTTCTCTGGCTATGCCCTGGCAGGTGAAGATGTAGTTGATGCCTCAGTCTTGTTGTAGGCTACACTTGAGTCCTTAGCAGGTGACTCACTTTCTTTTTCAGCACTTGAATCACCACCCTCTTTATCCGAGGTGATGAGTCTCTATCTTTCTCCCCTTCATCATTGGACGAGGCCTATGCAATTAGAACCAGAGATTCGACCATGGTTGTAGAGATGCTGGGATTTTTAGTCCAATCCCTAGTTGATTTCCTCTCCAACTGGTCATGCTCAACCCGGTATTCCTCCACAGAGTCACTCGACTCTTCTGAGGAGGTTGGTTCGTCGACCAGCTTATGAGTTGAGGGCTTTTCCTATGTTGGCTTCTTCTTGGCTTTTCCCTTTGTTGATGTTCCTTTTGGCAGCATTGTACCTGTGGAAGTAGGGTTTGTACCAAAATCTCAATGTAAATGTACAAGAAAAAGTTTCAAATGTCAGTCCTAACGAGGGACCTAATGAGCCGTTACCAGTGGTAACGGCTTGTTAAGTCCTCTGTCAAATGAACTTCAGAGTTGTAACATGTTATGCCAATACTCATAATGAGTGACCTAACGAATAATTAGTGGTGTTAGCAGCTCATTAAGTCAACTTCATAAACTTATCCAATTGTTGGCCTCTCAAAATGAATCACTAAACGAGTCGTTAAGTCAAACAACGACTCATTAAGTGACTTATTCTGAAGAGTCTAGTGCCCAACTTATTTGCAGTCAGTGAAGAAGACTCATATGATGACTCCTAAAGTGGCCCAATGAGTCACTAAGTGAGGCATCAATACTGTAACAGGCAATTTATTCAAGTTTAGCACTTTGTCCATACTGGGTTACTCAGACTTGACCCATTTCATAATTTTGCAACTTATTTTGGTGGGAGTTGGGCGGGCAAAACAATTCAAGCTTCGCTCCCAAAGTAATTACAGATTGTAATGCTCACTGACTCAATGGGTACCTTTATTCAACACAATCCATATGAGTTTCCATAATTTTACTCAAAATTAACCCATCTAAGAAAATATTTTTTATTCAAAAATTTAGATAGTCATAGTAAAGCAATTTAGGATTTAATCATGAGATGAAATTTGAAGTCACACGGTCAATTGCAAGTATNGTTAGTTAAATATATAAAGCAGTTTAAAACTCACTTTTGTATGATTTTTGAATGGAGTAGATGAGAAATTTATTGTTTTGTGCTTCATGTTCTCTGGACATTGACGGGGAGGATGTGCGACGTGCTTCTTTTGTTTTATAATGATGATATTGTATGGGGAGAGTGAAGGGGATGAGTAATCATGGGGAGGGAAATCGTTTATTTAGGAGCTTTGAATGTGAGTTTATTGGGGGAAAGTGTGCTAAATAAAGAAGAAAATCAATTTTAAGCATGTAAATCGGGGGTCGGGTCGGGTTTAAACAATTTCAACTGGTGGGCCACGACCCTTGATAATGAGTCATTGGCAGAAGCCACGACTCATTCAGTGACTATTACAACTTTTCCAAGAGGTGACTTACTTGGGACCTAATGACTCAGGCAACGACTCATTAAGTGTCTTGACGGCTCATGCCTTGAGTTGTCGATTCTATTCTTGCAGTGTAATTTTTCAGCATTTTTTCATGATGAGGGACTTAATGATTCATTGAGACACTTAACAGTTCATTAGGCCACTCATCAAGTGAATCTTCAGATTTCATTTTTCTGCTTCAGTGATCACAATTAGAGATCTTAACGACTCATCCTATATTTTTTAGATATCAAAATTTTGCTTTTTGCCAGGTTTTTGATCCAATTCCTTTTTCCCTATTTCAATCACCTGCACATCTCAACGCATGTGAACACTATATTTAAATTACAATTACAACTTGGGGTTTCCTCCCAAGCAGCGCTTGATTTAACATCGTGACACGACGCGGGTATTTTGATTACTCAGACTTCACAAAGATATATCTATGGGTTGCCTCCCAAGAAGTGTCTGATTTAACATCATGACACAATGTGGGTCCCCTTGTTACTCAGACTTCACCTAGGGTCCGAGGGTCATCCAGCTTGATTTCTTCACTTCTTCCCAGATATGCTTTTACCTGCTAGCCATTCACCTTGTACCATTTTCCTTTCTGATTTTCCAGCTCAATTGCACCATATGGAAATACTTGCACTACTCGGAATGTCCCCAACCACTTAGACTTCAACTTGCCAGGAAACAAGTGAAGCCTTGAATTGAATAGTAGAACTAGATCACTAGGCGTTAACTCTCTTTGCTCAATCTTCCGATCATGATATATCTTCATCCGCTCCTTGTATATGGCTGAAATTTTATAGGCTTTCAAATGAAATTCATCTATCTTATTCAACTAATCAAGCTTCAAGTTCACTGCATCACCCCAATTTAGATTCAGTTTCTTGGGCGCCCACATGGCTTTGTGCTCAAGTTCAACTGGAAGATGACATGCTTTCCCATACACAAGCTGATAGGGAAACATATCTATAGGGGTCTTGAAGGCAGTCCTATAAGCCCACAAGGAATCATCTAGATTCCTAGACCAATCCGTTCTATTAGTATTCACCATCTTTGCTAGGATAGTCTTTATCTCCCGGTTGGAGACCTGAACTTGCCCACTAGATTGCGGGTGGTAAGGTGTTGCCACCCTATGCTTCACTCCATATTTTTCAAGTAAAGTCTAATACAATCGATTGCAAAAATGTGAACCCCTATCCGTGATGATTTCCCTAGGAGTTCCAAACCTAGAGAAAATGGTCCGCTTTTAGAATGCTATGACACTCTTTCCTTCATTATTGGAAGCACAACTACCTCCATGCACTTTGATACATAGTCAACAACCACAAGTATGTACTTCAACCCCTCGAGCTCACAAAAGGGCCTATGAAGTCAATGCCCCATACATCGAATAGCTTAATAATAAGAATGGAGGTGAGAGGGAGTTCATGCCTTCATGATATTCCTCATTGCCTTAGAAAAATCATACGCATCCTAATGAATAGTTGGCCAATAGTACCCACATTGCAGAATTTTGTGAGCGGTGCGGATACTGCTGTGATGACCCCCAACAGGGGATGAATGATAAGCCTACAATATGCTCAACATCTCAGCCTTAAGCACACACCTACGGATCACCCCATCAGCACAGATGTAAAACAAGTATGGCTCATCCCAGAAAAACTTCTGCACATCTGACATGAACTTCCTTCTCCGGTGAAGGACAAATCTGCGGGTACCACATCATTCACCAGATAATTAGCAAAATCCGCGAACCATGAAATGAGATTCTATGATGCAGCCAAAACCTATTCGCAAAAGAATGTTCATCTATGTCAAGGTCATCTCTCAGTGCAGCATCTGCCTTTAGTCTAGACAAGCAATCTGCCACTTGGTTTTTGGTCCCCTTCTAGTCCTTAACCTTAAACTCAAACTCTTGCAGCAAAAATACCCATCCAATAAACTTGGTTTGGCATCCTTCTTTGCCATCAATTATCTCAGTGCTGCATGATTTGTATGAACAATTACTTTAGTTTCAAGCAAGTAAACTCGAAATTTCTCAAATTCAAACACCACAGCCAACAACTCTTGCTCAGTTACGGTATAATTTTTTCGAGCTTCATTAAGCACCTTTCTAGTATAATAAATTGGATAAATATCTTCTCACGCCTTTGGACCAAAGTAGCACCTAGGGACACTCCGCTAGCATCGCACATCACCTCAAATGGTAAGGACCATTCAAGTGCGACTAGGATGGGAGTAGTGGTTAATCTCTCGTTTAGGCACTCAAAAGCCTTCAAACATGAATCATCAAATACAAACTTCACCTCTTTCTCAAGTAGCTTGAATAAAGGATGTGAAATCTTTAAGAAGTCCTTGATAAACCTTCGATAAAATTTGGCATGACCTAAAGAAACTCTGAATGCCCTTTACAGAAATCGGAGGTGGCAAGCTAGCAATCACATCAATCTTCGACTAGTCCAGAATTCTTTGGCTGAACATAATACCCTCATTGACCATGAAATGCCACTTCTCCCAATTAAGAACCAAATTGGTCTCTTCACATCTCTACAGGACCTTTCTTATATGAGCCAAGCAATCATCAAAAGAGTCACCAGCCATCGAAAAATCATCCATAAAAAAACTTTGATAGTGTCCTCCACCATGTCTGAAAATATAGACATCAGGCAGCACTGGAATATGGCAGGTGCATTACATAACTGGAACGACATCCTCTTGAAGGAAAACATCCTATAGGGGCAAGTGAAAGTGATTTTCTCTTGGTCTTTCGAGGCTATGAAGATCTAATTGTACCCCTAATAACCATCAAGAAAACAATACAATCCTCTACCATCAAGTCGGTCAAGCATCTTATCTATAAATGGCACTGGGAAATGGCCTTTCTGCGTCCAATGGTTTAGCTTCCTATAATTCGTGCATACTCTCCAACTTGTGACTGGCCTCAATGGAATGAACTCATTTTTAGCATTTAGAACCACAAGGATTCCACCCTTCTTTGGAATACATTGGACAGGACTCACCCATTAGCTGTCTGCAATAGGGTAAACCACACCCGCATCCAACCACTTAATAATCTCCTTCTTGACCACCTCTTGTATAGGTGGATTCAACCTACGCTGATGCTCAATATGCGAAATACCATATGGCTCAAGCGAGATTTTATATGTGCAAATACCCGGTGGGATCCCAATAATATTTACTATGGACCATCTAATGGCCCTGTTATACCTCTTCAAAATGGAGACCATAGCCTCCACTTTCAATTCCACCAAGTTTACTACTACTATGACTATGAGGGTATTTCCAGCTCCCAAGAATACATATTAGAGATGAAATGGGAGCACCTTGAGCTCTAGGACTGAAGGCTCCTCTATAGAAAGCTTAGGTAGTGGGGTTGCATATTTCTTTAGATCTAGATCAATCTTTTTTGAAACATAAGTGTATGACCCCATACCATCAAGTGCATTAACTATCTCACCGTATCCATTTATCTCATCAAATCAAAATTTATCAACGCTGCTGCTAAGTCCTCAATACTCAACCTCTCCTCAATAGACATCATTATCAGATCAACCTCCTCAATATCAATCACTAAGATCACCTGCATATCGTTTGGATACTTCATATACCGGCACACATTGAAAGTCACTTCTTCGTTATCCAACCAGAACTTCAATTGTCCAGTTTTCATGTCCACTAGAGCACGACCGGTTGATAGGAATGGTCTCCCCAAGATAATGAAGACCTCAATATCCATATCACAATCAAGAATAAAAAAATTGGTCATAAGTATAAAGGACTCAACCTTCACTAGAACATCATAAAGAATCCCTACCAAAATTTTCACCGTGCGATCTACCATCAAAAGCCGCATTGTAGTCGGTTTAGGGGCTCCCAAGCCCAACTGTCTGAACATTTCTAGCGGCATAAGATAAATACTAGCAGCCATATCACATAAACCCTTAACAAAATTAAAAGCTCCTATAGTGCACGGTATGGTGAAAGCTCCAGGGTCTTTCTTTTTCTATACAAGAGACCAAGATGCTATTGCATTACAATGGTGCAAATTATCCATAGGCTCAAAGCTCATGGTCCTCTTCTTAGTGACAAGATCCTTCATAAATTTTCTATAACCAGGCATCTACTCAAGTGTCTCGACTAAAGAGATGTTCACAAATAATTGCTTTAGCATCAAAATAATTTGTAATACTTTCCTTCTTTGGCCCTCTTCTTTAACCTTAGTGGGAAAGGTGGAGGAGGTCAAGGAATATGAGTCAATTTTTGAGGGACCTCCTTCTCCTTCCCCTTTCAAGATACACTCCCCTTTTCATTAATAGGAGTTTTCTTTTTAGCTGCATCACCAACCACGACCTGATCATCGGAATCCACAACCTTTTCATCATTGCTCAACTAAGGCTCAAATCACTTATCAAGCTCAATCAGCATAAGCGGATCTACTATTGCTTTTCTACTTCTAATAGTAAAATCGATACAGTGATTGTCATTTTTTGGGTTCTACATCGTGTTACTAGGAAGTGTGCCCTTCTGCCTCTGATTCATAGAAATAGACATCTGACCAAGCTGCTGCTTAATTTGCTTAATAGAAATGACATGTGACTCTAACTTTTGGTACATCCCGAAAATATCTGCACGAAGTTCCTTAAAATGGCCATCATTACCCTCTATCTTCAAGACTTTGGATAACATATCTTCCACCCTAGAACCACTAGATTCTCCTTCTCGATTTCTTGGAGGAACTTATAGACCACTTTCGTCATTTTGTAACCATCATGCTTCTTCCAATCACCATTTCTCTGCTTCTACTCCTATCCCTGTATTGACCTCGATTGTAGTTAGTGTCTCTATAATAGCTCCGATCTTTGTTCCCTTGAACTTGGTACCAAGAGTCTTGATTAGACTCTTGTGCGTTGGCCCAGAAACCCGCCCCTTGAATATTTAAATAATTAGCTTCTTCCTTAGATTTTGACTTTCTACCATCATTCCTTTAGGCTTTTCCTTGATAACCTACTGCGTTTACCTTTTTTGTCCTAGCTCCCATACATGCTTGGCAAGGAGCCCCATCGTGGTTTTAATATCAGCAATATCATGATCTCTCTCTTTATCTTTCCTTCTCTGCTCTGTAGACATACCTACCGCATAAGTACCAACCTCGTGTGCGCTATGCGCGGTTTGTATACGTGATCCTGTCAAGTACCTCAGCAACCTTGACATAGGTGTGATTCATGAATGTCCCTCCAGAAGCAATATCGGCCACCGCATTTGTATTAGCATTCAGAGACTTATAGAAGATCTCCAACAGTGCATCCTTCGGTATCCTATATTTGGGAACCTGCTTTAGATTTTTGTTGAACTGCAACTAAGTCTGGTGTAATGCCTCAGGATCCAACTGTTTGAAGTTATATATCTCATCCTTCAACTGCAATGCTCTGGATGGTGGAAAGAATCTCTCCAGGAAAGCCCTTTTGAGTTCCCTCCATGTAGCAATAGAATTATTTGGTAGCTCAGTCAACCAAAGCATTGCCTCACTCCCAATGAAAAGAGAAATAACCTTAGCCGGATAATTCACCCCAGGTTATTTGTATTCCTTGCAGATACCCACAAAATTTGTCAAGTGAGTATGTGCATCACCCATAGAAAGACCACTGAATATTCGTTTCATATTGAGCAATTGGATCATTACGTTAGTAATGTCAAACTTTTCCCCAGCAGGCAAAAGGGGAGGAACAATAACACTAGTTTCGCCAGTCTTATCAATATCAACATCATCATTGCCATCAAAATACTGGTTCCTTTGCTGGTCTGAACCTCTGTTCCTTTTGGTTCGCTCAATATCTGTAGCTTGGTGTTGCTCTTCAACAAGCTTAGCTGCCTCATGTTCTTGTGCATGAGCCTGTTCTTCAGCCAACATCTGGGTTGTTTCTTCTTCTGCAGTCTCTTGACCACAGAAGTTAGCCATTTTTCTTCTATTTCTCAGAGCTCACTCAAGTTCATGATCAATTAGAACTAGGGATTTACCTTGGCTCTGGGTGATGGGCATACATAAACCTAAAACCTAGAAAGAAAATAAAAACAACAAAGAAAAATAAAACGAAAATAAGGACCAACAACAAAGAAAACACAATTAATTAAATCCTAAGACGTAAGCACAAGCAACGACGCCAAAATTTGATGTTTCTCTAATTACACCTTTTAATGAGATATAAAGTGATTGATGTTCAAATATAGAACCCAACAAGGATTGAGGTCGAACCCCATGAGAAATATAATGAGAACCTCGATTAACGTGCTTACTACTACTTTTAGTCTACTTATTCCCTAAGTGGGTATATGTAATAAATAGTAGTATAAAACGACAAGTAAATGAGAATAGAATATTTGTTAATGTTTTTTGTAATCAATGAATGAAGTGACTAGGATCGTGTTCCCCATGGTTTCATAACAATGCAAGCTTATCGTACTAGTGATCTATCCTAGTGTTTGGAATGCAAAACCGGCAAGTTAAGTTTACCTATATGATTGGTCCCCTAAAGAGATGATTTTCACCATGCAACTTTCTCCATTTATGGGTGTATACTTTATTAATCCTTACCTTTAATCTTGGATTAGCTATTTCCGAACAAGGTCAAGATATTATATGAGGGTTCATAGCCTCAAATCTCCGTTGTTAATTTATTTTCCCATTCATTACCCCTTGGTCCGGTGATCAAGAATAAGGAGAGTTCCAATGTTCGCGACTGTTAAAAAGCAATTAAATTGAAGGAAAGAACAATACATGCATAAACCCCACTCAAAAATCACAAAGTATTTTGCCTATATTTATTAATTCATCATGGTTACCACAACCCTAGTTATGAGATTTAACTACACATGCTTGAAGAATTATGATAAAAAATTATAGAAGAATCATAATTGGAAACTTACAAGAATTTGTAGAAGAAATCACACTTCTTGAATTAATCAACCAAAAAAATCAATAACCAAAGCTTGTTTGATTCTTCAAAACCTAAGAACAAAATTAGGAAAGATGTTTCTTGGACTTCAATATCGAACAACAATATGTCAAAAAGTTGGCACTTGTAAAAAAAAGCTAAATAAAATATTTATAGACAAGTAATAAATCCTATCCTGCATAGACAAATAAATTAGGCCGCCAATGATTACGACTCGTTAGTGGACCTAACGAGTCATTATGTATCATGACGGGTTCTCTTTTAGAAGACCATACTAACCCCAAAACTGATGACTCATTAAGTGATGTAACGAGTCCCTATGTCTCTCATGGCCTCGAAAGCTTGAACTTCCAATATTCGAGACTTCTGATGGCGATCGAGCCTGATGAGTCATTAAGTCACCTGACGACTCGTTGCTCCTCTTGTCAAGACTCTTAGTACTTTGCTTATATTCTTCTTCCAGTTCTAACAGGCATACAAAACGGATGCAAGTGACCCGTTATCAAACATGACAAGTCATTTAGTCTACCCATTACCATCAACTTCTGCATATCCAACTCACTGATCTTCTGACTTTATTTATCTAAAGATCCAGGGAACGAGTCGTTGAGTGACATGATGACTTGTTACCTTCCTCACAATCCGAATTTAGCCAATTTTTGGCTCATTTTCCCACTCCGAACCTATTTTTCTGAAACACTGAACAAAACACATCGCATCTATGTAGACATACCTAGGATTTGCATATTTTTCTTTGTTTTGAATAACGAAAGTACCGTAAAACTACGACACATCAGTGAAAGTATTTTCATCAAGGCTATGATTGTATTGATATTGTTGTCTTATTATATTAAAATTGTTCCGGTAAGCTGTAAACTGGATAGGCTAGATCGATAGCAGGTCTAGTTCTATGACTTCATTGGTTTGTAGGCTTTGGTTTGGATTGTACTGTTAGACTTATTATACTCTTCCTATTGGATTATGTAGCTGTGTCTTTTCTTTTTTTTACCTTATTACTCGGTACATTGTCGTACTGATTCTTAGTTACAGCGTTGTATTCATGCATGTAGGTGTTGACCGCCAGGCAGATAAAGCTCCTCATTGCTGAGCGGAGTTACTGACTGTTGGTAATCTCCATCTTGGTCGAAGTTACTTGTTTTGAAGATCTTCTGGCATGCATATATAATGGATAGGTGGGGCCCCTGTACCGATCAGTTATCAACCTGTATAACTCTATTGAGGCTCATAGACTAGTCATGTTGGTTTGTATTAAGTTGTAAGATTTGTTGGCTCTTTTGTACATAACTTTTAAGCAGGTGCGATCTTATTAGCCATTTGTATCTATTGTGCTGGGCTGTGAGCAGTTTATAATTATATTTTTGTTCTAATAGTTGCTAGTTGTGTTGTTATGAAGCCAAGCCTCGTATCCTCTAGCGTGTTGTAGCTATATTATAGTAGGGTTCATTCGGCCAAGTGAGGCACCAGGTGCTAGTCACGCCTTTTCAGGTTTAGAGTGTGATACTCATGGAGGCTAGAGTTCAATAGATTTTACATTTTCTTCTCCATACTACTCGTTATTGTGTTTCTTTGGATGGTTGTTATATTTTCTCCACATCTACGTGGAGTTAACCTTTTAACCTTCTCATAATAGGGTTGTGATTCTTTCATGAACACTATTTGAATATTGATTTGATTAATTAGTTTATCACATTGGTTTGTTAGTTAAGTACCGCTCTTAGTTATATTACTACATAGCTAACAGTAAAATACTATTTATGCACCGCTCTTAGTTATATTACTACATAGCTAACAAGAAATACTATTTATGCATCTATAAGTTAAACACGATATTGAAATTATAGATTTGACATAAAATTTGATCATAAGGGGGGAGCAGATTAATTATTAGGGATAGATAAAGCTAATCATGTCACTTGGTTTCTATACGTATGATATACATGCATTCTTGTTAATTTTATTCTATTGGATATAGAGAATTAGTTAACTTGAATAGAAACGCAATTGTTCGACAAAAATATGATTAAAATTGGATTCGTCAATAAAATCAGATAAATCAATTGAAGAATACTATTTTATTTGATAATCTATAACCATATATCGATTTCACTAACAGAGTTTCATTATTTTCATTATACCGCGACTACAATTAGTAGTTGGGAGTACGGGTACTTTTCCAACTAATATATTCAGAGAATTAAGATTTATATTCTTATAATTTTTATTAATTTTATCCCATTATGATTTTGACTATTGCAGTCGTAAAGTTTGTGAAATAATTTGTGCTTTAAATCTTTACACCACCGGCTCTGCTAGTTATCGATAAAGTCACAAAAAATTGAACAATTTTTTTATTACAGTAGTTGAAAATATGTAAATATAATTAAAATAATATTATTTAGAGGCTACTATGTAGTCATCCATTTTAATTTTTTAATTTAAAACACACTTAATTTTTGAATTATAGCAGTCAAAAATCTGTAAATAATTTGAATTAAGGGTCAATACTATAGTTGATCATTATAAAAATATTTAAAATCACTTAATTCTTTGACTACTCGTCAGGAATCTATTAATATAATTTTAGGTCTACTTTCACAGTCTCATCCCTATCTTTATGGTCTATCTATCTACGCCTCTATCTCTCTCTATCATGATTCCCCCAAACTTTTTCCTTTGTCTCTCCCTCCTTTTTCGACACTCTCCTCTCATGATTTTTTTAATTTTCCACAAGCAGTGGTAAATTGAATGTAATTTGGTGGTAAATAGGCGGTGAATTGTTAGGGCAGATATGTTATCCAGCCAAACACCATTCTTTTATACCTTGTATTACTGATTAACTTGCCATATTTTATTTTATTTTTTTCTTGTGATTCTTGGGCAATGTCCATGAGCCCTAAGTGATTTTTTGGGTGAATTAGTTGCAGCGAATTTTTTTCCTTTGCTTGATATTGTAAATTAGATAGCAACTTTCATGACTATGAGATATACTATATGAAATAAATTAAAGGTGGTAATCTTTTCTACGGGCATCAATATAACTACATCTGCCTAGAAGTCCCATCATAACAAAATTAATCAAATCAATATTATACATATATAATTAGTTTAATGACCACAATATGTTAGTAGTATTTTCTTCTTAAAAAAATTTCAAGTTGGCATATACATGATTGAGGGTAGGACAAATATAGGGATACTAAGAATTAATTTATTTTAAAGAGGGTTACTATCAAGTTTCTTTATTGGTTATCACAATTTTTTAATTGATTTTCTTAAAAATTATGTAAGTATATATCTTAATTTTAATTATAGGTCCATGATAGTTAATAATTGATCCTTTCTTCAAGTTTAAGGCATATTCTATTAAACAAATTTATATATATAAGCATAACAAATTCTTTATCTTTCGCAAGTAATGGCATTGAGTTCTTATAATTTGTTTAAACAAGCTAATAATGTTAATTTATATAGTATTTAAAACAAATATAGTGGTTATATATCTAGTAAAAAAATGTTTTCGAAAAAGAGAAAAATAGAAAATCTTTTTAAAAATAACCTGTAAAAGATATCTATTCTATTTAGAAATAGATTTTAATCATAACTCAAACTCAAAAGTTATTTGTTCAAAATGATTAAAGAGGCCATTTATTCATTTCACAAATTTTTAACATATTCCACCGACTCCTCCACACACATATAATTAAAAAAAAGGTGTTGTTCAAATGGTAAGCACCTTTCAATTCCAACCTTGAGGTTGGGTTTGGGTCATTATGAAAGCAAAAAGGGTTAGAGCTCCTGTAAGAATAGGTTTAAAAAGTCTTTAGTGAGGCATATTATACTTTTTATGTTCCATAAAATATAGGTCTTGAATGAACTTTAAAAAAATGAATCATACTTTTGATATACAAATACATGAATTTTTCGTGAATTGAATTTTTCGCAGAGACTTTTTATAACAAAACTCTTTAAAATCTCTGTCCCTTTCCGTTGAAAAATGAATCCATAACTATTTTCTTGTTTACGAACATATGTGGACTAAAATTTTGAAGTAAAACAATCCCGAATTTAAAAATGTGTTATTGGAGCAAAGGTATCTGAGCTCTAGAAAGGATGGCCTATTATAGATCCGTGGTTTATGAGTTTTGCATCTTATCGATGGAGAATGGTAATTGTTTTATTAATTTTTTTCACTTTAACTAAACGTGATTGAGCTTTTATCCAATTTTTATTGACATTTTTAAAATAAATATTAAATGTTATATTATTTTAAATTAGCACTTAAAGGAACGCAAAACTTCATGAAAAAGAAGGATGGTACAAGAAAAGAAATGAATCAAACCATGTGTGTAGAGATGATATATATATAATCATAACCTTCAATGTTATTTAATTTTCTTTAAAATTAGTTTATTTTTATAATGCTTATTATTTTATTTCAAGTTAGATTTTAAGAGGCTTGGACTAATGTAAGAACCTACTTATATGATGATTCAACAACCCAAATGCCATATGATGATATAAAATCAGTATAGATAAATTTGGCAGATGGTGTAAAGAAAGTTAGAGTTTACGAGTTTGGAGTACAAACTTCTTCATATTTTATCGCCATTGTTTTCTCGGAGCTCTACTTTCAATGTCCGAAAGAAATAGAAGCAACCTTGATAATGTAATGGTTGGTTCTAGTTTTATATTGTCCGACTACAGTAATCGAGAAATATCTTCCAACATTCAATCTCTTCCGACTGCACTAAAATAGTCAGAAAGTCATCAGAAACATCATTTTGACTAAATAGCACTTTGGCAATCAAAAGAATAATTTTTGCTAGTATTTGATTTCATTGATAACCTAAGAATCTACTCTTTCTTTGTTAATGTTCACTGTCTATTTTCTTTTAAGTTTATTTAGTTCATAATTATAAATTTGCATTTTATTTTGCTTTGAAAATTTACATTAGTTTGTTTAGTTAAAAGTTAATCACAAGTCCTTGTGAATTTGACATCCCACTTTTAGTCACTTTATTACTTGAGGACTATGTACTACCGTGTGTGTGTTTGGCCGCGATATGTTTTTGGCATTGTTATCGAGGACTTAAAAATCACTATTTTTCTAAATTATGCTTTTTCTTATTTCCTATTCAAATTTAATTTTTTTATATATATATATATATAATTTTATATCATAAATTTCAATTGAATTTGATGCACGTGTCTTAGAAAATCTTGTAAAATTAAATAGGTCGAATGATGAGTATTCATACGTTGGTAATTCTTGTCTGTGGGATATGGAGATCCACCGAATATATTTTTTCATAAATTTTTCGAGCGGCATTGTGTGCACCTCCGCACTTTAGAATGGAATGTGTGTGTGTATGTCGGGTAAAGATGATCATTGAAGTGGTTGTCCTAACTCTTGTTCCTCTTCCTCAAGCCCTTATTATGATTATTCTTCAGCTTGTTTGTATAACCCTACATTTTTTATTCGATTTAACTGTAAGATTTAATATGTACGAGTCTAGTTTTATTATTATGTATTGCATGTCAAGGAAAGGTCAGGGGATGGAGTCATGCGAAATACCAAGCATCGTATTAAATCCCCAAAGCTTGACCTTGGCTTGGGCTTCGCACCTGTCAGTAGCTAGGTGGTCTCCGCGTCACGATTGTGTAGCCGCAAAGGCTTCTATATATATGTGTTTTGATTGGACTTAATTTATTTTAAAACTTTTTCAAGTGGTAAAACCCTTAAAGTACTCTCCTATTACCTTGTTAGATTGATGATATTTTCTCCATCCAAGTTGAATTCGAGCCTAGATCGTTGAATCTGCCGACAGTACATATCGTTTCTATTGCTTTGCTTTTATTGTGGCTATTTCAAAGGGTAGTAAAGGTGGGATTATATTCTGGTTCTTCAATCCTAATTTCAATATCATAAGGTAGGTATTCTTAGATTCTTGTTTAGTTCTTTATTTTGAGGTTTGAAACCTTTAGTTTCGTAGGAATTCTTATCAATATTGTATTCATAAGTTGTTTTCGTTGTTAGTTGTTGGTCTGGCCAGTGGTATGGTGAGGAATATTTCCCAAACGCACGTGGTCGTCAATTAATATTGACAGTGAAGTCCTGATATCGATCCCTTAAAGAATTATTAGATTAATTGCTCAAGTTTAATATTTTATTTTACTATTCTAATAAACACAGATAAAAATGGGAAATGATTTGGAGATTAAACTACTAAACTTGAAAAGTAAATTAACTAATGAATTGAATGCTTTTTCAAAAATTTGTAATTCAAATGATGATGTGAACCTAAGGTATTGGAACTTTCTTCGTGTTGAGTTTTCAAATTTGGAATACACTAGACTAATTTTCCTAAGGTTGCTAGTTGCAAGTTACTATCCCATTTCTTTCCATTCTCCTGAACATCCAAGAACTATATTATGAACCCTAACGCCTATATCCCTATTGTTGTAGGAGAACAATGAGACGACGCTTGTGAGTACTTGTATTTAACTCAACAGGGTTGAAGGGTATAATCCTATCCTTGACAATGAAATCTTTATCAACCTATTGACAAGAGTCATTGAAACCTATTCTACACTTACTTTTAACTCCTCTTGGTTTCCTCTCCCGAGTTCAACCAAAAGCTACCGTATAATATTCATGAGGGATCAAACTAACGAATAAGCAATGAAAATAAGTAAATATAAACAACCTTTAGCAAAGACTTAAGAACTAGCATAAATAAACTATCAAACTTCAACCATCCGTTATGGCCAGAAACCCTAGAACAAGAGTTTATTCTACTCATGTTCAATGAAAACTAAAGAATTCATCATTTGAATAAAACATGTTGAGGGCACACCTGAGAAAATGAACTTGCCTCTTCCTCCAAGAACTGCGTAGAACTCGATCACGATGAATCCCCCGTAACAAGATGCCTTAGGTATTATATTTATAAGAATAGAATCCAATGACTCTTTTCCTCGAGAAGTGCAAATTTTTAAACTTGAAAATCTATCCCGAATAGCACCTAACGCTACTGCACCATCTATTGCACCAGAATTTTGACTTGAAATTTTTCTGAAGTTTGCCTTCTAGTACGCCACACCAGCCCAACAAACCAAGGTGTTAGTCACCCATCGATGTTTTGAGTCTAGTGCACCACTCCATCTAATGAACCAAAGTGTTTGAAAAATTTCTAAATCCGTAATGCTTCTGGTGCGCCACTTGTTATACCTCAGACGCCCCAAGATCAGACGTGAGGATTGAAATAAAGAAACTAGAAATCCGGAATCAATCTGCGTAACGAGTCGTGATGTGACCCATGGGGATAGACCACAAGTCGTGATTTGACTCATGGTGAAGATCAGATATGAGTTGACTTGGGATTCCAGTGTCCCCAATGACGTGAACACAAGTAATGGTTAGACCCCACGACTCTTTGAGTCAGTCATAGGCAAGGATGATGGGGAAGGAGAAAAAATGGTAGTGTACTCTAATGGAAGGACACCCCACGAGTCATTTTCAAATACCACATTCGTGGATGGGTCGTGGGTCACAAGATGAAAATTATTTGGAATTAAGGTAGTGCAGGTGACGAGGCATCAACAGTCGTGGTCACCAGAATGATCTATAATGTCCTCATGAAGATCCCTGTGTGATTTGTTAGGCAAAGGTACTTGATTTTGACGATGCCACGAGCCGTGGGCTCGAGGTGACAAGTCATGTCCGGGCTATGGGGACTCGGCAAAAGAAAGTTATTTCCGCGAATTTAGTAAGGGCTTTTTCGCAATTCTTATGATACTAAGGTCTAAATACGTCTTTTGCTATGAATGATGATTTTTAAAGAGGTTAAGTTCATTTTAAGCCATTCTTACTTATGCATGCAAAGGTAGAGAGTTAGAGAGGTGATCAAGTTTGTTTTCCTTCAAGTTCTTCCCACCTTCCTTGGGCACCGGAGAAGTGTAAGAATCAGCCATAAGCTGGTATGTAGGGTTATGAATGGGTGAATCCGCCTACATACCTACCAATCCCTTTCTAAATCATGAATTTCCTATGTCAATTTATGGGGTTTTAAACTCAATTCACGAATCTCCTAATTCTCATACGGGTATGATATAAATATGTTTCTACTATTGAATTATGATTCATGGCGTTTATTTATTTTCAATGAAAATTCATGTTCTAAGTTTTAATAAATCAAAATGCCCAATTATGAAAGGTTTCATAAAAGATTATATTTATGATGAATGTATGATTATAATGAGATACATTGATGAAAGGAAAGTTTTCAAGCTACCCATGTTTATGATCATATTTTCAAGTGAATTATGTATTTTCAAGCATGTTAAAGTATCGGTAAATGCCCATATATTCAAGTATGATTATGATTTTTATGAATTAATCTTACCACATGATTTTAGGAGAGAAGACTAATTATGTTCAGCTTTGTGGTATGGTTTGAGTTAATGCTCCCTGTGTATGATTTAGATTTATGAATTTATGATTATTCAGCTATCATTATCATGGTCAACTTTGTTGAAAATTGGACGAAGGGAATGTGCATGTTTATGGAAGCAGTGTTCTAGCACCGAGCAGGCTATGGGTCGGGCCAACTCTATGCCTCGTAACTACGCGCCAACGTAGGCGATCAGATAATATAGGGACCTCCTATGTGAGCTATTCCGCCCACATTGGGCCACGAGCTTGATATCGATATCATAGTATTGTCCTTAGCCATGACAAGACTTTGGACGGCTATGCCCCACACGAGTTTAATAGCTGGGACCACGTAAGCTCTATCGTGGTATGTCGTGGTTAAAAGACGAGTCTCCTATTGTTCTTCACGATTTCTTGTGATATGCATGTTCATAATTCATGAGATTTATATATTTATGTACATTTTAAAAGTAGGTTTGACTCAATGTTTAGTTTAACCTATGACTATCGCATTTCATCTTTGAGTCAATTAATTCAATTATGATGTTATGTTATGATATGTTGAGGTCATGACTTTAGAAAGAATGCATGCAAGCCATACTCTTAGATTCTTGTGTATTTATGAATTATATTATGCATGTTTGAAATGATTTTACTTACTTAAACAGTTTTACTTACCTTGCATACTGCACATTTCACATAATGATCGTATACTCTATATCGTATCACATGATACAAAACTCCCGACGCGACTCAACCTCACTCTTGCCGCCTGTCGGGAGCTAGCATCCTATGTTGGTGTATCCTCATCTCCCGAGGATCATGCTTCCATCGCATTTATGTATTCAGCTTTTTCAAATTCTATCGAGTAAGTTGGGATCTTGTCCCATCAACTCACTACTTAGAGGCTACAAAAATATGTATTCAACTTCGATTATGTGAATTATGATATTATGTTTAGTTTAAACTTACGCTAAGTGGATTATTATGTTAATCCTTTTGCTTTATTGAGTAAGATAGATATATGTTCATGCCATGGGTCGATTCTTGGAGTCTCCTCTAGTTCTTGTCCCGTGTCTCGATGCGAGAGCCTATGTTCAAGTTGTGATACCGCCTTCCACTCATCTTTTAGCCAAGGTGTTGAGCAAAAATTCCTATGAAGTTGAGGCTCCGCATGCCATGCCACCCAATGCACCAACTTGTTGGATAATTTTCTAAAGTTGGGGGTCTAGCACGCCAGACAATTTTTTGCAAAGTCTTTCCTTCACACCTTTGATCATTTTTGAGTCCTTTCCTTGGTTTCTGGCTCAAAACATATAAAAACACTTGTTATCTCACAAGATACATAAACATGAATTCATGCATTTTATAAGAATTATAATCTAAAATAAGGCAAAACATGACAATGGGTATAAGAATATGCCTAACATCAATGAAGCCTTGAAAGTCGCCTTGTGTTTAGGCCAGTGGGATTCATCTTAGCAACGCGTGATCATATGTAAGGTATGTTAAGGCTTTCCTCTATTTCTCTTTTGGCATGTTTTTTCTTATATTTAAATTATCATATCATGCTATCGCGTAAGGTCTATAGTATCCTTGCTTATCCTTTTATTGTCCATGTTTTTATGTTTGCTGTGGGCTTGAATGGTTGTGTAGTTAAAAAATAAGCATTATATTATATTGGTGGTGTGTCGGGTTTAATGAGGTTGTGATTCTAGTATACTGGTAGTGAAGATAGGTGATGCATTTATATATGGCTAGGTGCGCTGTTTATTGTGCATATACATATTATTATTTTTGCTGCATGCTTAATGTTTGTTTTCACCTTTGAGCTTTGTGAGACCTATAAGGACATCGAGCTTCTAGAAAGGTCAAGTCCAGGGCTATGCGCAACTGCAAGAAGTTTGTGAGTTCATTTCGTCATAGTCAATCTTGTGGATTTTAAGTAACTCAGCTTTTTAGTCAATTTCCTACGTGCTGATCTTGTGTATATCTCTAAACTCATAAGTCCGTGAGTCCATTCGATAGGGTCAAACTTGTGTGCTGTGTTGCATCATATTGCGCTTATATTTTTTTGCATATGTTGGTTAATTATATAATGATCTCCGAGGTGATATGTAGCCGAGGTTGTTGTTGGTTGTGGGAGGCCTAGAGCAAGTGTGGTGATTGTAGGACTGACAAGTATTGTTGTCCAGCATGGATAATAAGTTGGTATTCTTTTGATTTCATTTTTATTATACCGTCCCTATTTGTTTTGCCGCATTATATACTCACATTCTCCGTATCATGCCCCGAGCCTCGGGGGCACGTACAGGCAAGTCTCGTAGGTGTTGATCAAAGATCGGGTGATCCCTATTAGGTGAGTAGAGTTTCAAACAGGTGGTAAGATCCATAATTTTTTTTCTTGTATACATATGTTGTTGATGGGTAGGTTGGGATATCAACTCGATTATTTAACCGTTATGGCAATTTTTAGAGACTCGTACATTGTTGTTATGATTTGTGATATCCGGCATGTGCCTTATCACTTCGCTGTATAGATACATCTTATAAACTTCGGCCCTATCGATAGCGTTTAATTTGGTGTATTGGATTTTAGGATAGATTCTGTTCCTGCTATTTTATATAGACTCAAGTAGTTGTCGGCTCTTCTTTCTTACATCGTGAGTTAGATTCTAGTGCCAAGCCTTGCCGCCTCAGCGCTATTTTCATTTGATTGTGCGTTTGGTATTATAGGATTCACTCATCAAGGAGTCACGGTGTAAATGGCCTTTTTGTGAATTTATGGCGCGACAAATTGGGTATCAGAGCGTATATAGACTAAGGAAGCTGCAAATTGTGTCAGTAAACTCTCATTGTCCCGACTCCAAAATCGAGATGCAGGATTCCACGATCTTGATTCCACCAATAGGTAAGCCAATTTTTTAATGCAATTCAATAGATAATTATACCAGAGCAAATGAAGATAAGCATATAGAAGTAAGTCTTTAAAAGATATCTTTCATAAATCAAGTAAAGAATCAAATCCAACAACAACACCCCAAAAACTGATGACAGTATATACAAGCCTCTAAGAATATCAAAGTGAAGAATATGATAAATACACTATTTGGGAATACATCAAGACAAAATAAAAGCAATGTAAGAAGTTTGGAATACTACTAAACAGCCAGATAGAACCTGCATGACTCAAGAAGACTCTGATCTATCACACAGGGTCACCGACCGCAAGTACGGGCTCGTGGACTCGCACAAAAGTGTAGAAAAAACAAGGGTGAGTAAATGGCGAACATGTACTAACAACAAGACGACTTTGCTCCTAAAATGGAGCAATGACCAGGCCAATTCTATTACCTATTTTCTCAAGCTTTTTTATCAAGCAATGTCCGTATAAAATAGTAACCAAACGAAATGACACTGTCCACTGGTTTAACGGAAGATCGACATGAGAAGCCGATGTTCTTGGTACGTAATCCCATGCAAACATTTCTTAATTTTCTTACATCAAGACACAATAACTTCCAAAATAATAAGTAATGCTTTCATAATACAGCTTAAGAAAATGTCAGGATATAAAATAACAATCCACCTCAACAAACATGAGATAATTCAATTTCAATGCACAAGCAAACAAGGCATAAAATAACAAAGACTAGCAAAGACTCTCACTCGAAAATGTCTCAATGTGACTCAACTATCACCACCTTAGCTTTACCACTAAAAATTCACAATGCCTCAATGTATCAATATACCCTTCCATAATTAAGCCAACACCATGAGATGAAAATAAAATATAATTAATTCGCATGTTACAAGCATAATTTACAAAATAAAATCCATATATACCCGAGTTCTATCTACGAACAAATGGGATACATGGGGGACATTATACATTTGATAATGAAGTTAACCCTCTAAGGCATGTACTCTAGATGCCCTCTACCAAAATTTATCATGCATAATATGAATAAACCCCGACACTGGAATTTTCTCAATAACAACTTTATAGAGATTTTTTATCTCCGCATCCAATACCATAAATAATCCTAGATACAAAAAATATTTCGGATGCCACACCTAATACCAAATAATCCTATACATAGGGAATATTCTGAGTTACCCTTTACAGAGATTTAAAACTTTTCATGTCTTCAATATCCATGTGACCGAATCCTTTATCGAATTTTACTACAGCATAATAATCACAAGTCATTCCAAGAAGCACACAATACAAGATAGGACAATGAAAGAGTACCAAATAAGCATTTTTGTAAATAAACTTTAGCTTAAAAATCATATGTATCAACATCAAATGAACAACACCACATCCATCCGTTTCCATAACGGAATTATACTTATAAAGCCACACAAATTTTCAATTAAAGAGATAGCTTTTAAATTCCCACAAAAATACGACCCGCATCAATATTCGTCATCTTATTTATATTGGACCCTATTACCCATTACTTTTTAAACAATCAAATCATACATTAATACTTCATAAGTCTCAACTTGCCTTAATCGAGTCCGGAAAATGCAAAACTATTATCGTGTTCTTATATTCTTTGAACGATCTCACCGTCAAATATGTTATCTAAGTAATAGTGTACGAGTCCATATACACCTATGCACATACTTTTATTCCGGGTCTACAAAGACAACATGCAAGTCAACTCCGAGTCCCTAATGTCAAAAATTCTTTTCAAAATTAGTTTACCTAAACATATGAACCCAAACTCCACCTTGTCAAAAACAAAGTTCGAATTGATTTTAAATCATCAAAATACGCTTTCAATTTTAGGCTCAAAATCTGTAATTTTCTATGCCTATACTATAAAATAATGGAAATC
Organism: Datura stramonium; assembly: GCA_018107945.1. NCBI lineage: Eukaryota > Viridiplantae > Streptophyta > Magnoliopsida > Solanales > Solanaceae > Datura > Datura stramonium. The sequence continues at coordinate 248,207 of JACEIK010001048.1, read as the reverse complement.
AATAATGTGATGCAAAATAAATTTTTCCATAAATAAGGAATCTTAAGTTCCAAAATTAATGAAATACAATCAAGCCGACCTTTCAAACTACTAATTTTTAATATCTGATCTTTGAGTCTCAAAATTTCAACTTTTATCTCAAGTTCGTAAATCAAAGTACGAAATTACAATGGGTATTCTTACTAAATGAATAAGACAAAGATAAAATCATGTATCCAACATTCACCCAAGAAAAATTCATCAAATATGTCTCAATTTGAATTTTCTAGCTCTCAAAATGTTGAAACTACTAAAGTCCCAATATATGAAAAAATTTTATACTCAACGATATTCGCATTTGCAACCAAAATATCACATTTGCCAATTACTTTGCACTTATGACAAAAGTTCACATTTGGTGATGTTCACATATGATAGCAAATGTAAAGAATTTTGCACTAAAAGACCACAACTTCCTTGTATGAATTGGAAATTGATGATTCATTTTGCAATGGTTCCAAAATTACATATGAATCTAATAATGTGTTGTAAAATATAATTTGGAGCTCATCAGATTCAGGTGGTACCATTTAAGATCAACAACATCATAACACCATCTTCAAACAAGCACCCGAGACTCATCTAAGACTCCTCGCATACAAAACCAATAGTGAATACAATCATAAAAACACGCTTTCGAATATGTTGACATAAATCATCAATACAAGGTCTTTGCATCAAACATGATCGTGGTCAAACATAGTTTCCTTAAAATTCAAAAATCCAATAAAAGACTTTAACCACTTCTTGATTCCTTGAGATCCACGAGAACCATCTAACTAGCTGAAAATTCCCACCGAACTTGTCAAAACCGTCGCACTTCGAATCCAAACTCATTAACTTGAAATGTTGACTTTGGTCAAACTTCTCAAATTTCAAATCTTCAAAACTAAAAAATCCTATTCAAACTTCAATCACCTAAATAATCATGTCACCCATCTTTGCAAGTCATAAATAATACAACGAAACCACGAGAAGGGTCAAATTAGGGAATGGACCGAAAAAGCACAAAATGACCATGTGGTTGTTACATCCTCTACTACTTAAACATTCATTCATCCTTAAATGGGAAAGAAGCAGTACTAAGACCATTCAACAGCTGTAAATACCCATGGTAGGCCATGCACCAACTCTAAAAAAAATTACATCTATAGTACGTCTTATTCATCTTAATCGTTAGATCCTCTTTATTTTAGCCCATAAGACCGTATCACCATTATTCATAACTAGAACTTCCCCAAAACTCGATGCTCATATATTTGAACTTTCTCTATATGAAATACTTGATTTTGTCATAATCATAGTTCTGAATGTAATTAATTTATCAAAATCAATCCTAGTCACCAAAATTCGATAACAGAGCTGTAATCCATCACAACTCTATATTAGTAAAATACTCGATCCTACTAATTCTTCTTTCACAACTTTCAAAGTAGTTATTAGTACCAAAAACTCTTAGAAATCATATTTACACACACCAAAAGTTTAAATCATGACTTTCTTCTATCATAAAAGGATATTTTCCTATTATGAGCGAATTTTGTAAGTATTTTGTTAGAAGTTAGCCTTATCCATGATCGATTGACTAATTTCCAAGTCCAATAGTTTGTATCACAATAAGCAATCAAGGTTCATAAACCGATATCTAGATTCACAGAAATCTTCAAAATGGCATGCTTCACCACTATTCCTATAATTTTGTTTTAAAGCCAAATCTGTAAAAACAATCGAACACCCTAATGGCTTCTCATATCTATCTATATATCCTCCATACATCACGACTATCTATAACTCCTTGTAACTTTCCATGTAGTTTCCATCAATGAGTTAGTATCAATTTCATGTGAAATCCTTATTTAACCTACATAACTATAAGTATGTCTGGTAATACATCTGAAATCCACCCGCATAACATAAATAATCCAAGCTAGTGTATAGTGGACAATTACCTCATATCATCGATGGCATCCGAACCGGCCCCAAATATTCACTAAATCACTACTCGGTCTCATAAGTCTCGTGGCTGAGCCATTTCATCTTTCACTCATGAATGTTCAACCTTGTGCTGTCGCTCCCGCACTCAAAGGCTAAAATCAACAAAATCATCAACTTTACATTAAGGACATATATTTGTTGTCTTTTTCTTTACAAGCTTCAAGTCATATTATTAATCATGCGCTCGATATAACTTTCATGGGATTTTGAATACATCAAACACAACATGTGAACCTCTTGCAATTACCTATAACTTATTTACCACTCTAACCTCTTTCAACATGAGGTGCCGTCTCATAACCTATACCTCTAAATCACAAATCACCGAGAGCAACACCCAGTTACGCCTTTAACAATCTCAAAAGCAACAATTATTGCAATTCATGTTCTTTAAAGTCATCCATAGAAAATATTTTCATTCATGCTTATCTTACCAATCCACACTAAAACATAATCAACTGCTACAAATATAGTCTTAACCGCAGAAAGAATTGATTTTTAACCAAATTATATAGATAACTCCTTTCACTTGATTAACTTTATCCCTTTCCTTTGAGGATGTCATGTTACCAAACACTTTAGTGCACCACTAATCATCTTCCCAATGATCTTATCATGCCATTCATTTGAAATTTGAACCTTAGCAGTTACCAAACTCAAAACCACCATGGAACTTACCATAACTATTAGCTAAAAATGTTCATACACTTCCTCCTCCAAGCGCATTTCCAACAATATACACTATATAAAGATTAACATGTGATAATATCATCATAATATGGACAATATTAATCAAAAGATCAATTTGGTTCCTTTTTCTAATGATGAAACCCTAATCTTCCAAATCAAAATATATACCCTTATCATTATTTTTCGAATATTATTCTATTTCCAATCACTTTACCTTATAAATCGAAAACTTGAAATATACTCGAACGGTGTTTCAAAATACTATAAGTTCACAAAAGTTTTATCCAATCATAAAGTAGTGATAATACAAATCTTGGGCCTCTAAAATACTTGAATCTTTAAATTAAAAACCCTTCCAAATTAGTCGTGATTGGCCACCTACAACCCATCACAAAGTTTTCTAATCAAATGTACCTAGCAATATCAAAATAACACCTTAAAACCACTAATACATTGGTTCAAATCGCTAGACTAATCTAAATCACTCAATACACATTCCTACTAACATTCTCATATATCTTCACGCAACTTACAAAGTTGAAAAACCCTTCATCCACAAGCACATGACCCCAACACCGAGTCACTTCTCTTGGTCTCAACTCATTACTAGCCTCAACTAAATCTCTAAAATTCATTTCACAACTTGAACTTGTTGATATCTACCATTGATCCATCACTTTATGTCCTTATTAACTTATACCTAGCTTGACTGTTCGTAGGCGATGGTTGTTTATGAAAAATCATCATTTTTTCATCCCTATCGACTAGAATTTTTTCAATAGACCATATGATTATTCCTCTCAATCCTCCTACTCCATAGAGTCCTATCAATAATAATAGTAGAAACTTGTCACTTCATCAAAATTGAATGTGTTACCTTTCTAAAACAAGAATGCAATGTTGCTCTCCATTCGTCTAAATAGGTGAAATATTTGATAGCTCCCTACGTAATTAACCTTTAAACTCGTTAAAGCCAAATCCATTTTCATTATTTAATTTCTCTACCGAATTAGTCTCACTCCATGAAAGCCTACTAGATCCACCACTTTTTTACACCATACCTATTAAGAAGGTCATACCTAGATCACACAATATATTTCAACACGTCGAGTGCTGAGCCCCAGTGCACATGCAAGCACACGCGGTCGTACAAGTAATACAATGACTCTTTTTCTAAGAGCCGGTCGAACCCATTGGGACTAGACTAATTCACAAATTCATCAAGTTCGAGTGTTAATTTAACTCTTCAATTGTTGATTATGGATTTTGGGGAAATTCTTAATTAAGTCTTGGGTGATCACAAAATAATTGAGAAACAATACAAGAAGCAAGTAAAGTTAAGGCCTAATAATCATGCAATGCTATAATTCACAATGGTTTGAGTATGAAACTTCAATTATTGTCTCAAACAGTTAAAATGCGATGTTCATGGTCTCTCGAGCCTCTAAACATGACAAACTAGTCTCACACCTACATCTCGCACCTACATCGTTGAGCCGGAGATGTGACGCCCTCCTAATTTGTGAGCAATTAACAATATGGATGTGGTTTACAAGGTTTATGCCTTGATTATGGACTGCACTTCTAATCATTTAACCTAACTTAGCTTCACAACTACTTTATGAGCGGTGATGTGATAATTGTAAGTTGGTGTCTAGCTCATCCCATTTTAGTAACCAAGCAAGGCAAATTCGGTATAATTTCGATCCTAATCGAATATTCTATCGTAAAGATAAGAACTTTCTCCCTACATTCTTGTGTTCTAGCCTAGGGTTACTCTTTCGAGCTTTTACCTAAGCTTAAAGAGTTTGTTTTCATGGTGATCAAGAATAAAAATAATAATAATAAAAAATTTAAGACAAAACAACAACAAAAACTCAAACCAAAGAAGAATTCATGCATTTACAATCATATCATGTCGTGTCAACCCTAGAGGAAGGGTTTTAGCCACTCATATTCGTACAAGTACTTAAAATATGATGAAGTAAAGTACTTAAAAAATAGATAAACATAATGAAAATTAGTGAACCCTAGGTAGAGTTCTTCCTTCTCACTTCACTCCTTTCCGTTGTTCTCAAAATATTTCCCGATAAATGGAAAAATTATAATTTTGGCCGGTCATGGACTACCTCCGTGTCACGGACCTTGTCATGCCAATCTTTCATGACACGGAGCAAACGCGCTGCATCACTGGAAATCTGCAGTTGCATGTCATGGGTGCAGTTATACACGGCTCCTGTGGCACGACTCCATTCGCGACGCCAGCCGTTATTAATTCTACCGGCATGCAACATGGCATGGTGTGGTACGGTGCCACGCAGCGCATCGATGGCATCTTGTCGCGCATGCAGCAAAGGCGTGGCACGACCTTCGCTGGTGCATTGCACTCCCGCGTGGCATGCTGCCCTTGCTTCAGTTTCACTCTCTCATGCCATCTTCATGCGATTTTCCACCAATTTTTCCTCGCTTCATCTTGTTCGTGGTATCATTAATTTTAAGCCTCTCCTAGCATTTTTCACCTACAAAGCAAAGAGCTAATCACATTGGTTAGTTTACGCATGAAATTATACAAAATCACATGAGAATATAATTAATTAAATTGACAAACTTGACTAAACTAAGTTATAAAATAGCACTGCACGTAATTATGCCCCAAGATCACTACCCCACACTTAAAGCCTTATTCTTCCTCGAACAAATCCATTCCATCTCATTCACATGAAGAACTTACATAACTAATTGAAGCAAGACAATTCAAGCTAAGGCTACAACGATTGTTTTAGATGGCAAGTTAAAAGAAGAGCATGCAATATATAACCATTGAAATCAAATGTAACTACGTTAAGACTTCCTAGCCTCAAACCGACTCAAACTTAACAAACTCATGCAAATTAACCAATCAAGAAATCCAATATGAATTTTATCCTTCATCAAACATGTGCCCTCACACAAGAAAGTTACCCATTTCTCCTAATTGTTTTCAAATTATGACATATATGGGTGTGTGTGAATAAGAAATAAACTTACTCTCACAAAGAATTCGTATGCGATATGTACGACCCGTAAGATTGCCTTCAGTGTTTTACTCCACTAATTTAGGAATTTCTGAAAGTAAGATCATGTAGGACTTAGTAAGTTGTAATGTAAGCTAAGGGACAGGTATGTACTATTTTGGCCATTAATAGTGACTAGCTTCCCTAAACGCTTTTAATACATCACATTTTCAAAAGATGAATATCTATCCTTTCACTTAATTCCTTTATTCTTTTCAACTCCATTTTTCCTTTTATTTCCATTTCATTAAGCACACTTGCTATTAGTAAGAAGCACTTAAACAACTTTCTTTTCATTTTTCTTCTTTACTCCTTACTAAGTCTTATTCAATTTTTTAAAATAAGTGCACCTCTAGTCTTCTTCTCAACTCCCAACTACTATTTCCTTCTCTTATTCCAATTTTCTACTCCTTAACTTTTTGCATGTTCTACTTAAGTGCTTAGGAGTTTTGGATCAAATTCAAGGCTATTGAAAAGAAGGGGTTAAGCTCATTTTTATGGCTAGAAAAGAATAGGATAAAGGCTTAATAGGGCTAACTAGGAATTACATTCAAGGTAGGTAAAGCAAAGGATCAAATTCGGCCTATCCAAACAAATGCCTAAATTATCTCCTACAATCCACATCCCTCATTTTGTTTTGTATACACACCAGACAAGTTCTAGACACTAAGCAAAGTAGCATGGACTATTCAAAATCCTTACACTCCACCGCACATTCTCAATTCAAGACAAATTCAGAAGACTCCTAAATGTGGTAATCAGCAAAAATGCAAAATTCAGCTTTAAGCACATCGAGTCATATTCAAGAGCCTAGGTGTCCCAAACAGAGTTATACAACCTAAGCATGCTTCGAAATTAACAAATACTTGCATCTCACAATCATGTATAGCACTTAACAAGAAATATCAAGCCATCAATCAGCTAAGGGTTCAAACAAAACCTATTGACTAATTCTTCTCAAGACGGGGTTTTACTCCATCCATCATCGGGAAAAAGTCCCTAACTATGACTAAAAAAAAAAAAAAAAAATATCCACATAGATTCATTACACCCACTGTGCTGATAAGAACCGAAACAAAACTAACGGGTGGGTGAATTATGCTCAACTCAACTTTTCATCAACCAATACCATACAAAGCACTACTTTCACCTGAATTCGTTAAGCACAAAATTTTTAGGGGCCTCACCCCACACTTGAATCATTCTATGTTCCCGAAAGCATCAAATAGAAATACTACAAGGGTGAGAAATACTCCTGAGGCCTTTAGGCCTAGATAACAAAGATATTTTTGATTTTTGCACAACAAGTGGGTCATCGACCCCACGCTCATCTTTTTCCATGCTCCTTAGCTTACTCTCTTCTAAGGGTACTGCATTTCCCTCAATCTGCTTAAACACCACAACAACAACCAAAAGTGAAAATAAACAAAATCAAAACAAAAGAAAATAAAATTGCAATTTTATGGTACCGTGGTTGCCTCCCAATGCACCTGATTTTACGCCGTCATGACACGACGTGGCCTACCCTTTTTAGGACATCCTCAAACAAGTATTCCCTTTCGAGAACCATCTCCTTCTCTTTTTTATTTTGAGGGAACAACCTACACTCTGTCCCTCTCTTCTTCCAACTTCTAACTTAAGCCCTCCATCATATTCAAGCAATTATGCCTATCTCCTATGGAAGTGGACTTATGCAATCTACCACCCCATACTTAGAATCTGATAAATACACTGATCTTGCAAAGATCTCTATTGTGTGTGGGTGGGTTGATTTCTTTGTAAACTCTGAACAAACTCTTCCTCATCATCGACCTCATTTTAAGGATACTAGCTCTCACATTTATGATAGCTCTCCGCTGACAAGAATGTCCGTCCCAATATCAAGGGTACATTGTCATCAACTTTAAAGTCAAGTATGATAAAATCAACGGGTATAATGAATTTACCCACTTTGATGATAAGGTCCTCAATTATTCCTTCTACCGGCATGTGGGACTTGTTCCGCCCACCGCAAAGATCACTCGCATTGGCCTTGGCAACCAACCCCAAAGTGTTAAATAAATATTAGGGCATTAGATTTACTGCTTCCCTAAATGAGAAAGAGCTCTTATCACTTCAAATTTTACCGATTTGTATGAGGGTAAAACTCCCCGGGTCCTTGAGCTTTTTCAAGATCTTGCTCATTACCTGCAGCCGTACTCCCCACGCGCCACCGTTTGACATCCACCAATCTAACTTTGTTGGCCACAACATCTTTTAAGTTCTAGCGTACTTTGGCATTTCCTGCAAAATATCAATTAAGGAAATTTATGTGAAGTTCTTCGAAAATATCAAAGAACTTTAAAACATTCCTCCTCCTTTTCTCTTCTTAAGTTTTTGCGGAATGGTGGGTACTCTATGTGCCGGTTGAATGATGATTGTATATTGTGCTGCCTTAAAGACTTCCGATTATCTCCCTTCTGGTAGATGGAACCTATCTCGATCACTCCGACTGAACCTCATTTATCTTTTCCTTTGATGGTGCATCAGCCAATTGCTTTCCACTCTCAAACCGATGGCATGACTGTCAGGTGTGTATCTATGTCACTAGGTAACTCTCTCTCGAGGTCCGGTAGCGTCGAGGAAGCCAGCCAATTGACCCATCTCGCTTTCTAAATTGCGGGTGGGAACTGCTAATTATTCAAATTGGAAGCCATCCGTGCCTGACTTTCCGCTACTGGGCTTGAGTAGCCATAATCTTTTGCAACATCTCCTCAATGTTGTTGCCGCTTGACTCGGCCACCATTCTCGCCCGTTTTGCTGCTAATACTACTACTGGTGAGGTTACTGGTAGCTTTGACCTTAATTTCCACCCCAAGAGAAATTTTGGTGGCTCTGCCAATTCTTATTGTAGGTGTTCGCATATGTCTGATTATTTCTTTGAACATTCCCTACAAAATTCACCGATCAGATTTTCCCGCAAGATTCTTACATTGCACCCATTGTTACCATAGATGCTACACTAACTTGGAGCCTACTGAACCGCATTCACCTATCCCCTCACGTTGGTTCATACTCAATTTGTTGAACTGAAATATCATCCGATGCTGAAATGATGCTAGCTGTGCCACAAGGCATTGACACTATCTACCTCTATCAACCCCGCCGCTCTCTTTCCCCGCCCCTCTCATGATTCACTATGCCACTCTGGGATTTACCCGAGCAATCTTGTTCAATAGAGTGTACAACTTATCATAAGTCTTCTCCAATGCTTTCCCACCTAATGCAGAGTCTAACATAATCTTCGTAAGTGGGTCTAGACTTCTACAAAGGTGTGAGCTAACAAATTTCAATAGACTACTAGTGATAGGGCTAGTCTCTCAACAATGACTTGAATCTCTCCCAAACCAAATATAGGTTCTCCGCCTCTCGCTTAAAGCTTAACATCTCACTTCCGAGCTTGGTAGTCTTGGCTGAAGGGAAAATCCGATGAGAACTTCCTTGCTAGGTCATTCCAATAAGTAATGGAATTCAGTGGCTCATCCTTCAATCCACCACTTTTCCTCTCCCAACAATGAAATGGGAAGAGTGTGAGTCTGGACATAGCCGCTGACACTCGTGGGGAAAAAAAGTGTCACCGATCTCCAAGAAATTCGTAAGTTCTACTGTGGTCCTCATGACTCATTCCAATGAATCGCCACTTCAGAATGTAATAGCTGCACCATGATTTTTTGAGCTCAAAGTTCCCTCCAGTTTCGATCTGCGGATACCGGAGGTCACATTCGTCGCTAGTGGGATTGCCACTGCAAAATGGTTGGGCTTCCATCCGATTAGTAACAACTCTTCTTTCCCCACTGGTGGATGTTTTTGCAATCGCTTCTCTTGTAACCTTTCAACTTTCGCTCTAGAGCTTCCCTCCAAAGCAAATGTAGTTGGTGTTCGTGGTTCTAACAAAGGTTTCTACCAACTCTATTCCTTCCTAGTTCTTCAAGGACAATATGTTACCTAAGTAATATAGCAACATCAAGACCAAGATTTTCAACTCTTAAGGAAATTACAAATCACACAAAAATAGAAAATCTACCAAATCTCTGCCAGTCCCAGCAACCGGCTCGGGCGTTTGGTAACTACACGAAGTGCACGTGGTCGAAAAGTAGTAAAATGGCTTAAGTAAGCCAAGCATCGATCCTCGTGACTCGAATCTGCTGCAATAATCAAGTTAAGTGTTAATGAATTATAACTTTAAGAATGCAAACAACCAATTAAACAATATTTTGAGAGTTTGAGTTAATTCATACGAATCTAAGACAAAATTATAAAGTGAGTCTCGAACGAGTAGTAATGAGCATGCCGAGGCTAAACGAAGGCAGTGGAAGTAATTTATCGATACAATTCGGCTTAATCTTTCCTTCGGTTGCTAGTCAAGAATTACGCTCATGGATTGAAACTTTCGTCTCCTATCCAATTCTAAGAATCATGAACCTTCAATCTAAATTTCTGTGATAAAAGAATTTCATGTTCTAGCCATAAAAAATCGATTCCTTAATTGACTAATAAGACTTTCGTATATATTTCTATCTCCGAATGTAAATCAGTTCTCAATTTACCAAACTAAGAAGAGATCACATCCTACCAATTCACAACTTTCCAATTTCTTCCTTTTAAATAATCAAAATTGGATTTTTCGTATATATATCAACATTGGCCAAACATTAATGCAAAATAAGAACAAAAATTGATAGAAACAACCATTGAAGAAAAGATGAAAACTAAAATGATCAACAATTACATTCCACTTCAAATGTTCTTAACCTCAACAAGAAGTGAATTTAGCCACTCATTTGTGTATTAAACATCATCAAATAAATGTAAATCATACAAACAATTGAGATAAGAGAGAAAGAGATAGAGAAGAACCTTAGAATTTTCGTCCCTCAACCGCCCGTAACTCCATGCTCTTGCTCAACCAAGTCAGACTATTTAAAATAACCTAAATGTTCATTTATACCGTGAGAATTCTTCCTAATAACAAGCAACGTGGCACGGAGGTATCGAGGAGCACTCCTCTGTGCCACGAGGGTATCATGACCTCTCGAATTAAGTTCAGCAATTTCTCTCAGCATGCCATGGCCTGCAACGCGAAGCTCCTCGATAACGTGCTACTTCTGCAATCAAGACCTTCACTGGAAATTGATGTCTCAGTTAATTGTACTCAACGTGCCATGACTTGCGTCGCGTGGCATTGCCTCCGTGTCAGCTGCAGGTAACGCGAGGCTTCACTGGGAATGGCCAAAATAATTTCACCCGAGGCAGAAAGCCTCCGGATGGGCGCGTGACATGGCTCCATTGCGGAGCCCCTTATTTTTGCCGCTTTCCTCGACCTTCCACTCCTTGTTCCCAAGTCCATTCCCGATTTTTACCAACATGTATCTTAGCTTCCCAAAATTCCATTTTACCTGCAAAACAATACTAATCATGTTGGTTAGTATAAATTCACATTTTAACTAAAAATCATATGAGAATGCACACATAACGATAGATAAACAAGACGAAATGAAGATTTGAGTATCACTGGGCATGCAATTTCCGCCAAGATCACTTACCCCACACTTAAAACCTTGTTCATCCTCGAACAATACTCTCACATCTCATGCAATTGAACCCACGCATAGCTACTTTGGCTCGACAATTCAAGCTACGGCTACACCGATTATTTAATCTAGCAAATCATCAAGAAAACATGCATGGTCTCATCAATACAATGACACACACCACATTAAGACCTCCTAAACTCAAGAATTGACTGATCTGTGTGCAAACTCATGCAAATCAGCTGATCAAGCATCCGACACGAAATTTAATCTCTCCTCAAGCGTGACTCACAACACAAGAGAATCTCCCCATTTACACTCATATGATTTCCAAAGCCTTATATGTAGCATAAGGAACACGACCCCGCTCTCTCTCCCTAAAGAATTCACATGCATCATGTCATGAACCTTAGGCTTGTTTCTAGTGTATTACTCCACTAATATATGGATGCGTGATGTAAGATCACGTAGGACTTAACGGGTTGTAACAAGCTAAGGAACTAGTAAATACTCAAGCAACTAATAATAGCAACAAGCTTCATTAAGCGCTTTTAAATACATCCCACCATCATCTATGGGCATTGTTTCTACCTTCATCCTCTCATTCTGAAATTTTTCTTTGTTTTTGTTCCCATTGCTTTAAGCACACCCGACTTAATAACAAAGATTAGTTATACATCTTTTATTTTATTTTAATTTCAGCAAGTGCACCTGACCTTTGCTTTAACTCTTCCTTCCGCTTTTCCTTTCTTTCCACAATTCTCACTCCTTTGCACCGTGGGAAAATTGTTTTTCTTGAGCGCATAAGAGTTTTGGATCAAATTCTACGGCTAATGAAAAGAAGTGGGATTAAGCCTGTCCCTCTTCTGAAGAAAGAAAAATAGGCTAAAGGCTCAATGGGGCTAACTAGGATGTACATTCAAGGTAAGTCTGATAATGGAAAAACTTTCGCTTTAATCAAAGAAATGCCTCACATCCTTTCCTACAATACACATCCTTATTTCGTTTCGTACATACACTGCATGCTCTAGACACTTCACAATAGCATGGAATACCGAAACCTCACTCACACCTATTGCACATGCTCAACTCAAGACATATTCATAGACTCTTCAATCAAATAATTACAAAAATCAATATTAAGCCTCAATCACACCGAATCAAACACTATGGCCTAGGTATCTCAACATGTTTACACATTTTCATGCTTTCACGAATCACCTTTGCATCTTAATATCATGTACAACACGAATAAGAATTCCGAACCATGAAGTAGAGACACACGTTTAAACAAACAAAAGAAAGAAAATAAAGAAAGAAAAAACTACTTCCTATCAACTACATTTCCTTTAAGACGGCTCGCCATCCATCCATCATAGGGAACGGTCACTATTTACGACTTTTGTCTAATGGGACTATTCTCTGTAAAAGCACCAAAACAAATGCCGAGAAACCCAATCATAAAAGAATTCAAACAATTTTTTTTTTAAATATCGATAATTTCGATAGAGACAAATAATGTTTACACAACAACCAACCAAACAACAACAACTCAACACAATACACAACAAAGCCTTAACATTCATTTCAACACCGAATTCATTATAGAACATACCACAAAAACACAGGTCACATTTTCACTGTGCACGCACAACAACACAAGACATAAACATAAACAACAATAGCTAACCGCACCTAACTACTCCCACCCTTAATACTTAAACCGAACACCGTCCCTAGTTCACATAATCAACATATCACAAAGGTAGGTAGTGAAACTCCCGATCAATTGAAGTATTCAACTTTCATCGTGTGTCATTGCCTCGCTCTCCTATATCCGAATAGCGTCGCCCCCGCTCAAAAGTTGAGTCCTCACGGCGTGTCTCTTCATCGGTGGGGACATCATCATCTACAAGCCCACAAAAGCCGGCCCTCTCGGCATAGAGCCGAGCATTCTCGCCAAAGGGGTAACTGCCGAGCCGCCATAGCTCATCTTCGTTGCCGGTCTCCCGCCAACGCACAACTGCAAAGCATTTGCATCCCACACATGGGGGCCAGAGCACGATCATCCTGAGTACGCGTTCTGGCCAGTGTGAGAATCGCCCATGAGGGTGTTAGGTGCCTTGGTTTTGTGACATCCGCGGCACGCCTATCATTTTACAGATGTAACTGTGCAGCCTCTTCTCGATATCATGGCCCTCAGAACATGGTGAGCAAACCACCGAACTCCGTCATTCGCGGCTCCCTGATGCAAACGGGCCTTTTCATGGGAGATGATCACCGCCCTAACATTTATCTCAAGCCCTTTCATCGGGGCGTACACCAAGCACACTGATCCTGGTGACATCTTTCATGTGCTCCGTGATGTGTTCAGCCGTCTAGCTCCGGATGACAGAGCGATGGACTCAATGAGATGTGGTCTGGAATCACGAGGGATCGGCTCGCTTCCACGAGTACTCCGCAGAGTAATGCAGCGCCCCAAATGGGCGCGCACCATCGGTACTCGAGTATGCAAAGCAACCGAATACATCCGAATGTAAACAATATAAGTAGAAACTGAATAGTAGAAGATATCCGAACTCGTAGGGAATCGATAGAATCCGAATGTGCTCTGCATCGAAGTAATGCAGAGCGTACTGGGCGACGTGAGATCTCGCTGTCTATTAACTAATAAATAACATATATATACATATATAACAAGCAAGGACCAATACCAGACCCCCATGTTTAAGGTGCCAACCAACAAGCAATCTATACCCCTACCCTAGTCAAACCATCCAAAAATAAGTCACTCCACTCATCTACTAACTACGAAAGCACCTCTACCGCCCCGGGTCTCCAGCCTCGGGGCTATGGATTCTATATAAATAATCGTGTCTAAGCCCGGAGGACTCCCGTATCGTATCTATAATCAGAATCGATTCAGATGCCCAAATCTGGTTCCCGGCGCAAGCGACAATGTGGTAAATCAGGCACATTACTGACACTGGAGCATGGGAAAGTTTATCCTATCTTCGTCCCCATCATGACGACATGCCACTCCTTGGAGTGACGTATACCCACCCTCCGAGGCGACACACACAACCTGAGGCGGCGAGGACACTCAAGGGTGCCCTCACGACACAAACAAGTCTTAACAATCAATAATCATATATAGAAAGCATGTTTAAACCGAAAATACTATCTGTAATCCGATTTCTTATTCTAACTCTTTCGTGTTATACCGGATTCTCATACTACTTTATACCGAATCTGGGATCTTATTCCGATCAGAGCATATAATCGTAGCCGAGATATTTGACTGATCGTATGGTTATATCGTAGCCGAGATACTATCCACATCAAGATGGATATACTCGTAGCTAAGATACTATCTCGATCGTATGGCTATATCAGATTCTGCCTCTGTTCGATTTCATTTACTAGATTTTATTCTGAATATATGTCATATTATTATAAAACATGCTTGCTAACGCATACCGGGCTATACTGAGTCTTAAATAATATCTCGCCATTTGGTACTGCTTTACTTGAGCGTTCGGACTCAATATGATATAACAACGCAAGATAGATTTACTGAATCTTCGCATAAACAATATTCAACTCTGGAATTCTATTACGGAGTTCACTGAATTATGCTAGGCTAGAGTTACTAACTTGCCGAAGAAACTGCTTACATACCTTTCGCTTCGGATTATCCACTAACGGCGAAGCTCGGTCAGTACTCCAGCTATTTCTCCCAACTGCATTCACATATATCAATTAGAACTAAATACACACCATTATGGAAGAAAACATCACTTTTGATATATATATAGCCCAATTTGGCTTATCGAAACGGCCGAAAACCGCTATTTCTCGAAAGTCTCAAGAAGGGAGAAATACTCAACTTTAAGGCTAGGAGTACATTTGAGTCACTAATTTGGAGCAACTTATTTACCTTAGCTCGGTAGCACGAGAAGGATTTGCCATTGAATTTCACGAAACTAAATTCGTAGGAATGCTCGCTTGCTGCTAAATACCTCAGATTCGAGGTTAATTCGAGTTTGACCGCGTTTTATGGCGTAATCGGATGAATATTAGTAGGAGATCTTCGTTTTGCCCTTCCTTGATTACTTCTCTATTTTCTACTGGAAATTATAAGGAAATCCTAAAAACCGGGTTGGGGCTTATATATAATTGGGACCTATAAGTTGCATTCCTGGAATGCGATTTATAAGTCGCATTTTGCCTTGCGACGCGCCGACTTGGCGCTTGTCCGATCTTTCCCCGGGCCTTTTCTAGCATGTATTGCATTCTAAAACTCTTAACCAACATGCGAATAGGCCATCTACATGTCAAGAATTTACGGGGTGTAACAACTAGGTTAAGAGTATCATAGGATATTTGAAAGCCGCGTCAAGTAGAGTCCTTTTCATGGGTGTGAAGAGCACTACACTTATGACAGGGAGGCTACGAGACATTATTAGGAAAACCCCCTTTTGTTCATACTCTTCATCGTGCGTTGAACTTCAATTCTAGAAACGTTCTCCTAACTCATGCTCTATTTCGTTTTAGTGAAACTATGCCTCCAAGACGCGGAAATGGAAGAAGGACTGGCAATGCTAATAGACCTGCCCCACCAGCTCCAGCGGCCCCTTAGGATGATCAAGTGTCTTCAACAAAGTTCAGAGCGACAATCTAGCTGCTAGCTCAGACAGTAACAAACCAGGTGAACCAGCAGGTGGTACCAGCAAACTCAAATGGGTCCGCAGCAACTGCCAGGTTTCGGGACTTCACCCGAATGAACCCTCCATCCTTTCATGGATCCAAGGTGGGATAGGACCGACAGGTGTTCATTGATGAGGTATAGAAGATCACCTAGATTATGGGTGTTAGCTCCGGTGAGAGTGCTGATCTGGCTGCCTACCAGTTGAAAGGGGTGGAATAGATCTGGTATGATTAGTGGAAAGAAGGGAGACCAGCAGGAGCAGAACCAAAGGAGTGGGAAGAGTTCACCATAGCATTCTTAAAAAGATTCTTCCCTCAGGAGTTAAGGGAGGCTAAGGTTGCAGAGTTCATGAATTTGAAGCAAGGAAATAGGACGGTGGAGGAATATGCACCGGAGTTCACATGGTTGTCAAGATATGCTCTGGAGATGGTAGCCAAGCCAAGGGTTCACATGATTAAGTTCATCAACGGAGTATCAAACCTAGTCCTTAGGGAGTGCAGGACTGTGATGCTCATAAAAGACATTGATCTCTCCAGCCTCATCGTTCATGCCCAGCAGATTGAGGCAGAAAAATTGTAAGAAATGGAGCGGGAGAATAAGCGGGCTAGGACTGGCCAATCAGATTATGGCCACCAGAGTTCTGGCAGTAGTAGTCGCCCACAACAACAGAAGGCTCCAACACTCACTTCAGCTAGCGCCCCTACTTTTTGGTCCCGCAAGGATCGGAAAGGGTGGAGCATCTGGCTCTCAATCCCAGAGTCACAACACCAGCAATCGCTACCCAGCTTGCCCCAAGTGTGGCGAGAACCATCCAGGTCAATGCCTCCAAGGAAAAGAGGGTTGCTTTGGATGTGGACAGCTAGGTCACTGACTCATAGAATGCCCATCAACAAGACGGGGAAGATTACAATCTACCACTTTAGTAGCTCCAGCAAGCCAACCAGCTCAGCAGGCCAACACTTCAAGTACAGATGGTGGTCAACACCAAAAATGCTTTTATGCTTTGTCCTCTTTTCATGAACAGGAGAGCTCACCTGACGTGGTCACGGGTATGTTATGTCTCTTCCACCTCGATGTGTATGCACTACTAGATCTAGGAGACACACTATCATTCGTAACTCCCGATGTAACTGTTTAGTTTGAAATCAGTCCAGAAGTCCTCTTAGAACTATTCTCAACCTCTACCCTAGTTGGTGAGTCAGTTAAATCCAGCTGAGTGTATAGAAACTACCCAGTCTCAATCTTAAATAAGGTTATTCCGGCTGATCTAATAGAGTTAGTGTAATACCTTGAAACTTTTCTAGACTAAACTCAGTCCTTGAAAGAAAAATCTAGAAAAAAACAGAAAGGATGCCTCAGAACGACCAAGACAACAAGTCGTAGTCAGCTCCAACGACACATTGTGTCAGTCGTGGTCAACCCTGCTTGATCCTTTAAGAACCAACAGGATATGGAATGACCCGTTGTGAGAAACTACGAGTCATCCTATCACTCTTTGGTCCCCATCTCAGAAATCCCTTTTCTAGGATCCCACGACTCAACCAATAAGTCGTCCTGTGATACAATGACTCGTGGTGTCATTGGTTGAGAGTCCTAGAAACCTCTTTCAGTGACAACGAGTGGAAACAATGACTTGTTGTGTCACAAAACGAGTCTTTGTGACCACCCATCGTGTCAAGTCAGGGATTTTAATAATTTCTCCAGTGGAGGTAATGACTCAACACAATGACCCGTTGGGTCCACTAATGAATCGTGGTGTTTCCTGTTGTCAAGCCTTCTTGAATTCTCATCCAGTGACCATGGGAGGAACCAATGACCTATTGGTTCATCCAATGAGTCATGGTACCTCTCGTTGCTAGTTCCATTGAGCACATATCCTAGACCTCAGGACCAACGATTAGTCCCAACGATTCATGATCTCAACCAATGACTCATTGAGTGACCCGTTGGTCCCTGTCACAGTATTTTCAGATTTTTCTCCAGGGTTATTTTTGTAATTTCTCACTTTTTAATCCCTAAACTACGTCATTTTGTGTTTTTATCAGGGAATTTAGAGGGGTAATTGATGATTACTTCACCCCTCTTATTCCCTCAGAAAATTCAGTTTGTAAAACTTCTCTCAGAAACACTTAGAAAAAGAGCTAGGGCAGCTAGTTTCTCCTTAGATTCTTAAGGGATTTTCTCATGAATTTCTTCACCAGGTATGTGGGAATTCAATGTAACACCTCAGATAATTTGAGCTATAAAATCGTGCTTTCGAGATAGGACTAAGAGTACCTAATAGGCTAAGAAGAAAGTTTTATGAGTTATTTGAATCACTCTATGATCATATTTAATATTGGACGTCGATCCAGTTGTAGAAAAAAAATTTGGAAAAAGTTATCGCAAAATTCCCTGTTATAGATTCCTTGAAATTTAGGTCAAATATCTTGAGGATTTTCTTCCAATCTATAAGGATTTAGGGGGTGTGCGACCGGTCAAATTAAAGGTCTATGACTCTAGTTTCTAATGCATCAAACCGTTCGTCAATCCAACTTCGGAATAGAGAAATATTAGCGAGAACGCACAAGTAGGCACGTCAATAGCGGGCTAAGGCGGTGCAGGGCTATATAAAGCCCCTTGGTTAGTTCTAGCACCCATAATTCATTTTCCAGAGATGGGAGATGGTGAAAAGCTCTCCATAGCACCTCCCCATAGGTTCTAAGCAATTTTGATGTTGATTGGAAGATAGACATCAATTTCCGACCACAGATTGTGAATACGTCGTGTGTGCTTATATTGTAGTGATGTTTTCGTGCCTTTTGGTGGCTGTCTCATCCTAGGAAGCTTGGTAATCTTCTATTCTTCTTGATTCTTAGTTATATAGTGTAGTATTGAATCCATGGATCTTGGTAGATCGTTGTCACAGAGTTTTTATTGTAGAATTCATAGAAAT
Source organism: Datura stramonium (assembly GCA_018107945.1). Taxonomy (NCBI): domain Eukaryota; kingdom Viridiplantae; phylum Streptophyta; class Magnoliopsida; order Solanales; family Solanaceae; genus Datura; species Datura stramonium. Next base: position 229,214 of record JACEIK010001048.1, on the reverse strand, counting down.
TATATCGATTAAGTTCTGATTGCATTGTTTTCTTGTTGAACTGTTGTGGCTGAGTTTTGGAAGTATTAGGGACTTCCCTAAGGCAGTATATTCATGGTGATAGTATCTTGAAATCTTCTTATCTGGGGGCTCGCCGGAGTTGAGGTATGTTAAGGATTTTGACTCTTCTTTTTTGGCATGATTTTCGTTTAATCGAACACCCATTGTCATCATGCGAATTGACTGTTTGTGGTTGGAAATTTTGTGTTGTAAATACTATTGTTAGGGGTAAATCTGGATTGTGATCTTTCCCTCATTTAATTAGGTTGTGTAATTGGGCATTAAAATTGGTCGTTCGTGTTGAGTCGGAGGGGCGATAGAATGCGCCGAGTTTGGCTAGTGTTGTGAGGAGATTCATGAACCTTTTGGGATGAGTTAAGGGATATTTTGGATGTAGTTTTTGGGGCTGTTTTTATTTAGTTACATGATATATTTGTGGATGATCGTCTGATTGGTGAAGAGGCGAGTTAGTATGCCCGTAGTGACTTTGATAACACTCAGGTAGTCATGTTGACTATTGTGAAATTAAGGATAGAGGTGGTTAGGGTCGATGGAGTATATTGTCATATATGATTGTTCTTTGATTGTATATATGTCATGGGAATATATTTGGTAATTATGTGATCCTTAGTTTGGTTTGTGGCGCGTCAGTGGATGGCTAGATACGTAAGGTTAGTACTACGTGGTGGTAGTCAGTTGATGGGATTTGAGAGCCTTCTGTGGGCTATTTTAAACATGTGTTTATATTTATTGTTTTTATTGATTATGAATGCTTTTGATCATGATTGTTTCTGCTGTTGAGGCCTTGGGTCTCGTGGGTACATGACGCAAAAGAGTGTTTTCAATTGACGGGGTTAAGCCCAATGGGTGAATGACCTATGGGGTTGAGGATGATGTCCTCCGTAGTATCAAGTTGAGATATGATTCGATAGTGTTCCGACATGTCTGAGCCTTCTTGGGATCATGATTGGTTCTCCCAAATGGATTAAGCTCCGCTAACTATGCGTAGCTGAGAGAGAGTTCGACAATGCTTGATTGATGATGTTCACTGATTGGTGTTTACTTTTGATATGCTTGGCTTTATATTATAATTGCTACTCGTGTTATATGTTATTTGATAGCAGTGGATGCTAGATTTTGGCTAGTGTTATATGGAGGCCGTTGAGAGGTCTAGAGGCAATGACAAGTGAACTGGGTCGGCGGGGTGCCATTGTATTATTATTTACTTTTGGACTTTATAGGATTATGAGGGCCAGGTAGGTTTTGTTTGTATGTTTGCTTGTACTTGCCAGGCTTATGGGGGCCAGGTAGGTTTTATGTGTTTACTTATGTTGAGTTCTCCTTCTGCGATATTTGGTATATTTGTTGATCTCTAATCTTTATCTTCCAGTTGTTTCTTCCTTTCATGCTCGGTACAATATTGTACTGACGCCCTAGTCAGGGCGCTACATTCATGCCTGTAGGTGATGGTTGGCTATTAGATCAGGTTATTAGTTGATGAGTGAAGTTCCAACTGAGTCGGTATGCTCTAGTTCTTTCGGAGTTGCCAGAGGTTGAGTTATGGGTAGTTCAGGGCCCTTTCCCAGACAGTTGATTTCTATTATATTTTTAGAGGCTCGTAGACATTTGTTGTGGGTGTAGTGTCATTGTTATAGGCTAGGTGGGAAATGTTGTATAGTTGTTCTTCCATTCCGTGGCCTTGATGACATATTGTATTTATTTTTCTTAGTTGGTCAGGTGAGCCAGCTTCCACTATAGTTTATCATCTTATTCTAATTTTATAGTTGTTGTGTTGTTTAACCTCATCAGTTTTGGCCTTTATTTATTTTTGGGCGTTAGGTATGCTCATATCAGGGGTGGAACTAGATGCCAGTCATGCCTCCCCCGGTTTGGGTTGTCACAAACTTGGTATTAGAGCAGTTCGTCCTAGAGAGTCTATGAGTCATGTCTAGTAGAGTCTTGTTTTGGGTGCATTGCGTAGAGTACTTATAAATAGGAGGCTATAGGAAATTTAGGATTCCTACCCTTCTTTCTGGATCGAAATCATGTGAGAAGTCATATGTCATAGGGGTCGGGTCTAGACTCACATTTTCTGACCTTTGCAGGGATGCTTGTAACTTGATGAATTATAGTCGACCAGTGGCTAAACATGGCGGCAGGTAAGATTCTTATTTTGATTATGGTTATAGTTGTGTTGTGCCTCGGCATGATGCAAAGTTTTGTTGTTTGGAGTTGTTTCTGGTAGGCTTTTAATGTGAGGCCACATCATGCGATGTGGTACTGTGTCAGTCCTTGAGTGGGAGTTGTGTGTGTCGTCCAACATTCGAGGAAGAATGTTTCTAAGGAGGGAAGGATGTAACACCCAGGATAATTTGAGTGATAAAATCATGCTTTCGAGGTAGGACTAAGAGTACCGAATAGGCTAAGAAGGAAGTTTTATGATTTATTTGATTCACTCTATGGTCATATTTAAGATTGGACGTCGATCAAGTTATAAAACAAAATTCGGAAAAAGTTATCGCAAAATTCCCTTCTTGAGTTTCCTTGAAATTTAGGTCAAATTTCTTGAGGCTTTTCTCCCGATCTATAAGGAGCTAAGGGGTGTGCGACCTATCAAATTAAAGGTCTATGAGTGTAGTTTCTAACGCATCAAACCGTTCATCAATCCAACTTCCGTATAGAGAAATATTCATGAGACCGCTCAAGCAGGCACATCAATAGCAGGCTAAGGCGGTGGAGGGCTATATAAAGCTACTTGGTCTGTTCCCGGGAAGCTCCCCATAGGTTCTAAGCAATTATGATGTTGATTGGAAGATGCAAATCAATTTTCGAGCATAGATTGTGAATACGTCGTGTGTGCTTATATTTTAGTGGTGTTTTCGTGCCTTTTAGTGGATGTCTCATCCTAAAAAGCTTGTTAAGCTTCTATTCTTCTTGATTCTTAGTTATATAGTGTAGTAGTGAATCCATGGATCTTGGTAGATTGTTTTTAGAGAGTTTCTGTCGTAGAAATTGTATCAATTAAGTTCCTATTGCATTGTTTTCTTGTTGAATTGTTGTGGATGCGTTTTGGCAATATTAGGGCTTCCCTAAGCCAATATATTCATGGTGATGGTAGCTTGAAATCTGCTTATCTTGGGGCTCTACGGAGTTGAGATATGTTAAGGATTTCGACTCTCCTTTTTTTTGCATGATTTTGGTTGAATCGAACTCCCGTTGTCGTCATGCGAATTGACTATTTGTCGTTGGAAATTTTGTATTGTAAATCCTATTATTTGGGGGAAAGCTGGATTGTAATCTTTCCCTTATTAATTGAGTCCGTGTATGTCACGCCCCGAGAGTACACCCGGGAAAAAGAGCCGCGGAAGTCTCTAAGTCAATCCATGGCGTGAGCACATATCTAATTCATACACATAAGACAAAAGAATTAACTTAAAAATCATGAATTTAAATGAAACGTGACATGAAATATAAGGAACAGTAATACATAATCCAAGCATAAATAGCGGAATACTACAATTAAGTCTGAAAGCCTCTAATCAAAATAGACGGGTTGAAGGGACAAGATCCCAACTAACCCCAACATTCTAAAAACAAAAGATAAAAAAGGTCCGAACATGAATCCCTTGAATCATGAGGACTCACCACTGAGAGCGGAGAGCAGAACTGAGAGCAAGCTAGGAATGATGCTGAACCTGCGATCCGAATTCTTAAAATATGTGGGTAAGTACTTTAAAGGTACTAAGTATCTAAGGTATGCAAAAGAATACTTAAAAACATAAAAGTTATAGGAGTGGGGACATCATGATCATAAGACTGAAATCGTAAGTATATCGTAAGTCTCAAGATTTACAAAATATTTGTAAACGTATCATAGTCATAACACGTGAGAAAAATATTTCTTAAAACATAACTTGAATCAATAGATCGTAATCATGCATGCATTAAAACCATGAGGAATGATGGGAGATTTCTATAACCGACATGCCCCATATGAGCACATATGGAGACCGACTTGTAAACCTAATCGGGAGGTCATTCATACCTTGCCAAGGGTATGAACCATGAAAGGCGTGATATCACTCGTGGAGGACCCGTAGGGCATAGGGGACAGTCACTGAGGAGGTCCCAAGATTAACCTACGGTGGCACGTAGTTCTGAGATTCGGGGCGTAACCCAGGCCCTGAACCTACTCGATGTTAAGTACTACTCCCAAAATATTCAACGTGCTCATAGAAATTCATAATGACATGCATGGCTAGTTAAATCATGAGAATCATAACATGCTTGAGAATTTGTAATACTAGCCATGGAATTGGGTCCGTGAATCGGCCAAAATCATAATTCATAAATCATAAGTGACATGCCCCCATAACTTCAATCATGCTTGAAATTCTTAAATTTATGGGAACATGATCATCATAAAATGAGTGGTTTAAGGCATGCTTAAAATTGAAAAGAAAATTCTTATTAAGCTTGTGAAATCATCATGACCATGAACTTTACAAAAATTTTCTCATGATTGGACATCTATACTTTTAGTGGGGGTTAAATCATAAAAATATTGAATAAACAACTAAAATCAATCCAAATACTTCAAAATTCATAAGTTAGGCATACCACAACAAGCTCATTTCAAATTTTAAGGAATCATGCAATTTGATAAAGACCCATAAAATTTTGGTAACTTCAAACATAGAATTAGGGAGAAACTGGGCATGGGTAGGGACTAAACTACCCATTCAAAACCCCACATACTGGAATTACTTGCTTCTTAACTCCCTTGAAAAACCCTAGGTGGAAACTTGAAAAATTGAAGAAGAACCCTTGAATCTCCTCCTACTCCTTTCTATAGGTCTTTCAAATGCCAAATGAGACTTAGCATGAGTTTTTCCTCCTTAAAAGACCCTGTCCCAACCTCAAAAAGACGTGGTTTAGGGTCCAAAAGCATAGAAAAGTCGAATTTTCCCTTAATGAAATTTCCCTGAAAAATAGATCTGGCCCCGACCACGAATCATACCACGAAGTCGTGATTAGTGGTCACCTCTCCTGGTCACCTCACCACTTTTCAATTTCTGAATCTGGCCATGACTCGCATACCAAGACTCGTAGTACCATCCTACAGTTTGTACTGTCAGTTGTGGTACCATCTACCCATTTCAAATATGACTTAACCTCGACTCCTCATCACGACATGTTGTACAACCCTACGAGTCGTACCATGACCCGTGACGACACACTCTGGCACCACTGAGAATTTCACCACGACTCCTAACCACGAGTCGTACCTACGCATTACGATTCGTAGGACCACCGGTGACATGACCTTATGCTCCCGAAATTCATCACGACTCGAGTCACGAGTCGTAGGTCCTCACCGTGATTTGTACCTCGAGTCGTCCTAGTGAAAAATTCCAGGTTTTTCTGCAATTTCCAACTTCAACTCCCGAATCTATTCTTAGGCCCTTTCGGGGTATTACAATATCTCCCCCTTGAAAACATTCGTCCTCGAATGTAGGAAACAAGCAGCAACCAAAAACATACAATTACCATATGCAAATACTAATCATTTAAGCCGAAAAATGATGGGATGATTACCCCCGAAAAGAACTACATAGATGGATTGAATTCAAACATCACATACATATATCATATCATAAAACAAACTTGCACGCATGAACGAAATACGATAAACTGATTAGAGATTTAGGGCAAAAACTGATACCTCAAATTGAAACTGGGCCGGTAGGGAATAGGTGGGGGTATTTAGCCATCATATCTGCTTCAGCTTCCCACGTAGCTCCCTCAACATGCTGATTTCTCCATAACACCTTTACTGAAGCTACTTCCTTATTCCTCAGCCATTGAACCTAACAATCCAAGATTGTAACAGGAATTTCTTCATAATTGAGGCTATCCTTCATGCCAACACTTTCCATCGGAACCACCAAGGACGGATCTCCCATGCACTTTTTCAAGAGCGATACGTGAAATATGGGATGAACTAAAGTCAACTCTGAAGGTAACTCTAACTCATAAGCTACCTTACCGACTTGTCTCACAATCCAGTATGGGCCAATATAGCGGGGGATAAGTTTCCCTTTCATTCAAAATCTCATTACTCCCTTCATGGGAGATACCTTCAGAAACACCCAATCGTCGATCTCGAACTCGAGATCCCTTCTCCTCACATCCGCATAAAACTTTTGGCAACTTTGAGCCATTTTCAGCCTTTCTCTTATTAACTGAACTTTCTCCATAGCCTCATGGACTGAATCTGGACCCATTAACGAAGCCTCACCGACTTCGAACCACCCAATGGGCGATCTACACCATCGCCCGTAAAGAGCCTCGAACAGTGCCATCTGAATGCTGGAGTGGTAGATGTTGTTATTAGCAAACTTAATAAGAGGAAAATGCTCATCCCAACTACCCTTGAAGTCAATAACACAAGCTCTCATCATGTCCTCAAGAGTCTGGATAGTCCGCTCCGCTTGACCATCTGTTTGAGGATGAAATGCCGTGTTAAGCTTGACCTGGGTGCCAAGTCCCTCTTGAAAAGATCTCCAGATCTGAGAGGTGAACTGAGAACCTCTATCTGATATAATGGACAAGGGAACCCCATGAAATCTAACTAACTCTCGGATATATAACTTAGCATAATCTTCTGCTGAATCGGTAGTTTTGACTGGTAGGAAATGAGCAGCCTTGGTCAACCTGTCCACCACAACCCAAATGGAGTCATACTGTCTACGAGTGTGGGGTAAACCTGTTACAAAGTCCATATTAATTTATTCCCACTTCCAAGTAGGAATGCTGATTTCTTGGAGTACACCCCCAGTCTCTGATGCTTGATTTTCACTTGTTGACAATTCGGGCACTTGGCTACAAATTCTGCAATATCCTTATTCATGCCATTCCACCAGTAGATTTCCTGCAAGGCATGATACATTTTGGTGGTACCGGTATGGATAGAATATATGGATCCGTGAGCCTCATGCGACATCCGACTCCTCAAATCCCCTACGTTCGGAATGCATAAGCGACCCTAGTACCGAAGCACACCATCTCCCCCTTTGGACAAGACTTCTACCTTCTGACTTTGAACAACTTCTTTCAACTTTACCAATATTGGATCTTCATCTTGTTTAGCCTTCACCTCCATTATCAAGGACAACTCTGACCCGTTCTGAACTACTACCCCACCATCAGTCGAACCAACTAATCTAACTCCCAACCGTGCAAGTCGATGTACTTCTTATACCATCTCCTTCTTGTCTTCACTCACATGTGACATACTTTCCAAAGAAAGTCTATTAAAGGCATCTGCTACCACGTTGGCCTTACCGGGGTAGTAAAGGACACTCATGTTGTAGTCCTTAAGTAGCTCCAACCACCTCCATTGCCGAAGATTTAGTTCCTTCTATGTGAACACATATTGTAAGCTCTTGCGGTCCGTGAATACATCTAAATGAACCCCATTCAATTAGTGTCGCCATATCTTCAAAGAAAATACCACTGTGGCCAACTCAAGATCATGGGTTGGGTAATTTTTTTCGTGAATCTTTAGCTTTCTGGAAGCATATGCTATGACTTTCCCATACTGCATCAATACACATCCCCATCCGACTCTCGAAGCATCACAATCTACCACAAAGCCATCGGTACCCTCCAGTAAAGTCAACACTGGTGCTGAAGTGAATCTGGCCTTCAATTCCTAGAAGCTCTTCTCATAAGCCTCCGACCGTTGAAATTTCACCTTTTTCTGAGTCAATCTAGTCAGTGGGGCTGTAATGGATGAGAAACCTTCCACAAACCTCTGATAGTAACCCGTTAGGCTCAAAAAGCTCCTGATATCCGAAGGATTTACCGGTCTAGGCCAGTTCTTTACCGCCTCTATTTTCTGGGAGTCCACCCTGATACCTTCGCCGACGCTACATGTCCCAAGAATGCAACTGATTTCAGCTAGAAATCACATTTGCTGAACTTGGCGTATAGTTGGTTATCCTTCAGGGTCTGAAGTGTTACCCTCAGGTGTATGGCATGCTCCTTCTCGCTCCTGGAGAATATTAATATGTCGTCAATTAACACGATCATGAACATGTCAAGATATGCCTCAAATACCCTGTTCATTACATCCATAAAAGCTGCAGGGGCATTGGTTAGTCCAAAAGACATTACAATGAATTCATAATGGTCATACCGGGTTCTTAAAGCAGTCTTTGGTATGTCGCTCTCCCGAACCCTTAGTTGATGATACCTGGACCTGAGATCTATCTTGGAGAAATATTTGGCACTGTGAAGCTGATCGAATAGGTCGTCAATCCTAGGTAAAGGGTATATATTATTGACGGTGACCTTATTCAACTGCCTATAGTCAATACACATCCGAAGAGAACCGTCTTTCTTCTGGACGAACAACACTGGGGCACCCCATGGGGACTTACTCAGTCTAATGTAACCCTTATCCAGCAAATCCTTGAACTGCTCCTTTAACTCTTTTAGTTCGGCTGGGGCCATTCGGTAGCGAGGAATTGATATGGGCTGCATGTTGGGAAAAGATCGATCTCAAAATCAATCTCCCTCCCAGGAGGAACACCTGGTAGGTCATCAGGAAATACCTCGGGATATTCACATACCACAGGGACTGAATGATGGTTGGGTTCTCGATTAACACTAACCAAGTGGTAAATACAACCCTTGGAAATCATTTTCCTAGCCTTGAGATAGGAGATAAAGCGACCTACAGGCACCGCTTAACCACTCCTCCAATCTAAAACCGGTTCACTTGGAAATCAAAACTCCACCACTCGAGTTCTACGGTTAACAGATGCATAACATGCAAACAACCAATCCATGCCTAAAATGATGTCAAAATCAGTCATAGCCAATTCTACTAAGTCTGTGGAGGTAACCTTATGTAATACTATAATGGGGAAACCTCTATATACCCACCTCGCTATGACTGAATCACCAATCGGAGTAGATACAGAAAATGGTTCTGACAAAATTTTAGGGTTGACTCCAAAGTGACTAGCAATGTAAGGTGTCACAAAAGAAAATGTGGCTCCCGAATCTAACAAAGAATAAGAATCAATATGAAAGACTCGCAACATACCCGTAAGCACACCGGGAGAAGTCTCCTGCTCCTATCGAGAGCCAAGTGCATAAAACCAATTCTGGCGCTGGCCGCCAGCTGAACCAGTCGAAGCACCCTGCTGAGTCTGACATGCCACCGGAACTGCTGAACTAGCTACTGAAGTGCGGGCTTCACCACCCCCTAACCTAGCTGCGGGGTAATCCCTGAGTCTGTGTCCGGTTTGCCACACCCGAAACAAGCATCTGAGCCTACCAAACATTTCCCTAGGTGATTCTTGCTACAATTAGCATAAGATGGGAAAGTGTTCTCTGTGCGCATGCTATTCTGACCCCTCAAACTTGAGGCCCTGCTCCTCTGATCGTATCGAGGCTTGGATGGGGTACTGGCTGAAGATGGTGCTGATGTAATGGGCATATGCTGGGACTGCTAGTGAGGCACACCCCCTGGCCTCGGCTTGGAGAACTTATGGCTATCAGTTCTGGCCCTCTTGGCCTCTCTCTACCTCATATGAGCTGCCTCCATCTTCTGGGAATAGAGGACTATCCATGGGTAGTTCATATCCTAATGAATCATGGTTGTTCTGCAATCCTTGTCCAGATACTCGGCTACTCCCTGCACGAATCTTCTCACCCGCGCCCTCTGGTCCATCACTAACTCCAGGGCATACTTTGACAGGCGAGTGAACTCAAGTGAATATTCTAGCACCCTGTTNTCCAGGGCATACTTTGACAGGCGAGTGAACTCAAGTGAATATTCTAGCACCCTCAACTTTCCCTGTTTGAGGTTAAAAAACTCGGCTGATTTCAATTCCCTCATCTCCCGAGGGAAGAACCTGTCTAGAAAGGCCAGATAGAACTCATCACAGCTGATAAGGCCCGCTCCCGCTGCCGTGCTGTCCTTTCATTGCTTGAACCAAATATAAGCGACTTCCTTCAGCTGAAAAGAGGTCAGGTCAACACACTCCTCATTCTTCACCCCCATCACCTGAGTGACCTTCAAGATCCCTACAATGAACTCGTATGTATCCTCGTCCACCTTTGCCCCTGTGAACTCGAGAGGGTTCATCCTTAAAAATTCCCTAATCCGGGCTACCGCTGCATTGCTGTTCAGTGAAACATGCGCAATAGCTTGCTGGTTGACCTGAGCGGTCAAGGTGTGCGCCAACATTTGAATAGCCGCACGAAACTCGGCGTGGGCAATTGGCTCTAGCGCTTGGGGCTCATGGATAGGAGGATCTTTTTGACGTCCATGATGATTTCCACCCCGTGGCCTTCATCATTTCTATTCCTCCTCCATTTATCCTTCTAGGAGCCATAATTTTATACAATTTCGAATAGCACGGATTAGAAGGATGAAGAGATTTTCACCGCACGAAATAGATCATGAAAGAAGGGAATATTTCCTAAAACATTTAGTAGCCTCTTCGTCATAGGTGTGGCGCGCTTCACACCCATAAAACCGACTCTACGAAACATGGCTTTCAGACTTCCTAGGACACATCTGAACCTATTGCTCTGATACCAAGTATGTTACGACCCGAGAGTACACCCAGATCGTAGACACGGGACAAGGAGCTCCGAAAGTCTCCAAGTCAACGCATGGCGTGAGAACATATCTAATTCATACACATAAGGCGGAAGACTTAATTTTAAAATCATGAATTTAAATGAAACATGACATGAAATATAAGAAACGGTAATACATAATCTAAGCATAAATAGCGGAATACTACAATTAAGTCTGAAAGCCTCTAATCATAATAGACGAGTTGAAGGGACAAGACCCCAACTAACCCAAACATTTTGAAAAAAAAAGATAAACAAGGTCCAAACATGAAGCCCTTGAATCATGAGGACTCACCATTGATAGCTGAGAGTAGCACTGAGAGTTAGCTAGGAACGATACTGAACCTGCGAACTGAATCCTGAAAATATGTGGGTCAGCACTTGGAAGGTACTGAGTATGTAAGGTATTCAAAATAATACTTAAAAACATTAAAGTTATAGGAGTGGGGACGTCATGATCATAAGACTGAAATCATAAGTATATCGTAACGCTCAAGATTTCCAAAATATTACCAAACCTGTCATAGTCATAACATGTGAGAAAAAAATTTCTTAAAACATAACTTGAGCCAATAGAACATAATCATGCATGCATTAAAACCATGAGGAACAATGGGATATTTCTCTAACCGACATGCCCCATATAAGCACACATGTAGCCCGACCTGTAAACCTTGTCGGGAGGTCGTTCATACCTTTCCAAGGGTATGAACCATGAAAGGCATGATATCACTCGTGAATGCCCCATAGGAAGAGGGGATAGTCACGAAGGAGGTCCCAAGCATAACCTACGGTGGCACGTACTTCTGAGATTCGGGGCATAACCTAGGCCCTGAACCTACTCGTGTTAAGTACTACTCCCAAAACATGCAACGTGCTTATAGAAATTTATACATGACATGCATGGCTAGTTAAATCATGAGAATCATAACATGCTTTAGAATTTGTAATACTAGCCATGGAATTGGGCCCGTGAATTGGCCAAAATCATAGTTCATAGATCGTTAGTGACATGCCCCCATAACTTCAATTATGCTTGAAATGCATAAATTTATGGGAACATGATCATAATAACATGAGTAGTTGAAGACATGCTTAAAATTGAAAAGAAAATTCATATTAAGCTTGGTAAATCATCATGACCATGAAGATTACAAAAATTTTCTCATGATTGGACATCTATACTTTTAGGGGGGGGTTAAATCTTAAAAATATTGAATAAACAAGTAAAATCAGTCCAAATATTACGAAATTCATAAGTTAGGCATACCACAACAAGCTCATTTCAAATTTTAAGGAATCATGCAATTTGCTAAAGACCCATAAAGTTTTGGTAACTTCAAACATAGAATTAGGGATAAATTGGGCATGGGTAGGGACTAAACTAACCATTAAAAACCCCACATACCTAGAATTACTTTCTTCATAATTCCCTTTAAAAAACCCTAGGTGGAAACATGAAGAACTGAAGAAGAACCCTTGAATCTCCTCCTACTCCCTTCTCTAGATCTTGCAAATGCAAAATGAGACTTAGCATGAGTTTTTCCTCCTTAAAAGACCCTGTCGCGACCTCAAAACGACGTGTTTTAGGGTCCAAAAGCGTAGAAAAGTCAAATTTTCCCTTAATAAAATTTCCCTGAAAAACAGATCTGGCCTCGACCACGACTTGTGCCATGAGTCGTACCACGAAGTCACGATTCGTGATCACCTCTCGTGGTCACCTCAGCACTTTTCAATCTTCTGATTCTGGACATGACTCGCATACCACGACTTGTACTACCATCCTACGGGTCGTACTGTTAGTTGGGGTGTTCGGACCAAACTACACGCAAGTGCACATGGTCGTACAAGTAGTAAAGTGGCTTTATTTCAAGCCAAGTATCGATCCCACAGGGACTGAATTTCGGTAGTAATTATCCTAATTGTTAGTGAACAATATCGCTATGAAGGT
>JACEIK010001048.1:97067-116860 GCA_018107945.1 Datura stramonium | reverse complement strand
CGATATGGTACACCGGCTAGAGATATTTTTATTTTACCCCGGTATGGTATACCAGCTAGAGATATTTTATTTTACCCCGGTATGGTACATCGGCTGGAGGCATTTTTATACGGTTTTTATGGTCGGTTGGCCACCAACATTACAGTTATTGTTTTTCTTGTGCATTACTTTGTTGCATTTGCACTTCAATATTGACTTATTTTCAGGTTTCAGTTTCCAGGATTCCAGGTTGTTACTATTCCTTATTTCTGGCTTAGCTATCATTGTTATCTTACATGTTTACAGTTTTCTGCCTTACATACTAGTAAATTTCATTCGTACTGATGTCCCTTCACCTGGGGACCTGCGTTCATGTCACAGGTGCAGGTAGAGGTCGGGATTACCAGTTGCAGTAGTAGTTTGTGAGATTAGCGGATGTGTTGGTATGCTCCTTTCTTTTTTGAGCTAAGACTGGTTTTGTTTCAGTGAGAGTTTTGAGATGCATTATTGGGTAGGTCGGAGCCCTGTTCCGACCATCAGTCAGTTTACTCTTTAGAGGCTTTATGGACTTAGTGTGTACAATGGTATTCAGTTTATGGCCTTGTCGGCTTTTTGTTGTTTATTTTGGCATACTCATAGCCTTGTTTGCATTTTAGTTGTTTTTCCTGTATTGTTGAGACATTATGGGTCCAGTTTTTGCTCCAGTTGATTGTGACAGGTGGCCTGGACAACCTAAGTATTATAGTTACAAATGTCATATAGCCGGCTTCCTAGTTAGTCTGGTATGGGGAGCCAGTCGCGCCCTCCCCCCAGTTGTTGGGCATGACAAAACTTTCCCATGAATCATAATTCAATAGTAGTAATACATTTAAATCGTACCCATGTAGAGAATTAAGAATTTTATGCATTGAGTCAAAACCCCACAGAATTAGCATAGGAAATTTCATGATTTTGAGAGATTGGACATGGGTGTAGAAGGATTCACCAACAAATAACCCTATATACCTGATTATAGCTAATTCTTACACTTCTCCGATTGCCCAAGGAGGATTTGAAGAAGAACCTTGAAGGATTTTCCTTGATCACCTTTCTAGACTATTACTCTTGCATGCATGAATAAGAATGTCCTTAACTTAACCCTCTTAAAACTCATCATTCATAACTTAAGACGATGTAGTTTAGGCCTTAGGATCATATAAATTATGGAAAAGCCCTTACTAAATTTATAGGAAATAACCGAGTGTTAGTCCTATCGAGGGACTGGATGAGTCATCGTCAAACGGAATGAATCGTGGCATCGAACGTCAAGTAAACTGTCCAATAGATCATCCGAGTTTCGACTCGAGGGACCTTACGAATCGTTGCAGGTGACCATGACTTGTGGTCACCAATCGTCACATGCACTGCCTTAATCTCAATTACATTCTATATCTGCTAACCACGACCCTTCCCACGAATTGTGGTGATTGAACACGACTTGTGCGGACCTCCCGAAGGGTACACTGCCAGACCCCCTTCACTTTCCTCAATCCCTTGTCCATGGCTAACTCAACGAGTCATGGGGACTGACCACGACTCGTGGTCTGGTCCGTGGAGACCTCAAATCCCTAAATTTCAAATCACATCCTATACTTCACCATGACTCACCTCACTACTCATGGTCTACTCCACAGGTCACAGAACAACTCATTTTGTGACCTGGTGTCAGATTTCCAATTTTCTCTGTTTCAACTCCCAGGTCTGCTCTTTAGGCTTCCAGGGTATTACAGAACCTCCTCATAGCTAAGGTCATCCTTCACACCTATGATTCCTATCGGTACAACCAAAGTTGGGTCACCAATGCACTTCTTTAACAATGATACATGAAAAAATGGATGTACCGAAGACAATTCCGCTGGTAGCTCCAACTCATATGCCACCTTGCCAAGACATCTCATAATCCTATAGAGGCCAACATATCAAGGACTAAGCTTCCCTTTCTTTTTGAACCTCATCACTCCTTCATGGAGATACCTTCAAAAACACCCAATCATCGACTTCAAACTCATGTTCTCTCCTCACATTGGCATAGGACTTTTGACGTCTCTGAGTTGTTTTCAGCCTTTTCCTTTTAAGCTGAACTTTCTCCATAGCCTCATCAACTAAATATGGCCCTATCACTATAGCCTCACGTACTTAAAATCTATCAGTAGGAGATCTACATCTCCGCCCATAAGGAGCCTCAAACGGATCCATCTAGATTCTAGAGTGGTAACTGTTGTTGTAAGAAAACTCTCTAAGAGGTAAATGATCATCCCAACTATATTTGAAGTGAATCACATATGCTCTCAACATATCCTCAAGAGTCTGATTGGTCCTTCATCCTAACCATCTATTTGTGGGTGAAAAACTATGCTAAGCTTGACATAAGTACCAAGTTTCTTCTGAAACAATCTCCAAAACTATGAGGTGAACTAAGTACCTCTATCCGAAATGATGAACTCCATGCAACCGAACTAACTCCCAAATGTACAATTTAGCATAATTATCCGCTGAGTTGATAGTTTTGATCGGTAGAAAATGGGTTGCTTTAGTAAACCTGTCTAAAACAACTGAAATGTCATACTATCGACGTATGCGAGGTAACCCTTTTAATGAAACCCATGTTGGTCTCTTCCACTTCCATGTGGGGATATTAATGTATTGTATAAATCCTCCTGGTCTTTGTTGCTCCACTTTCACTTGTTGTCAGTTTGGACACTTAGCCATAAACTCCTATATATCCTTCTTCATGTCATTCCACCAATAGACTTTTCGTAGGTCACGGTACATCTTGGTGGCACCTGGATGGATAGAATATTGTGAACCATGAGCCTTATGAAACACCCGCTCTCTTAAATCTTCGATATTCAAAACATATAAATTACCCTATATTGAACTACACCATCTCTCCCTTGGGAGATGACCTCCACCTTATGATTCTGAACCGCTTCCTTCAACTTTACCAAAATAGGATCTTCATCTTTCTTAGCCTTGATGTCAGTCATCAAAGAAGATCTTGAACCATTCTGAATAATGACACCACCTCCTCGAGGCGAACTCCTAATCGTGCAAGCCGATGTACATCTTTCACCAACTTTTTCCTTCTATCTTCCACATGAGAAACACTCTCCATAGAGAATCTTCTAAGGGAAACTATCACGCCCCGAATGCAGGTCCGGATCGCAACACGGGACAAGGAGCCCTAAGAGACTCCAAGTCAACCCATGGCATGAATATTCATCTAACTCAATCAATAAAGCAGAAGAAATAACATTAGTCTTAGTAGAATCCTGAAATAAACATAACATCATAATACACAATCTGAAGCCGAATACAACCTTTATCTGAAAAGCCTCTAAGTCTGATAAGTTGATGAGACATGACCCCAACTAAATCGCTAAGCTGACAACTGAAAATACATAGAGGAATCTGATAAAAGCATGGTCCTCGGGACATGAGGACTCACTAATGAGCATAAGATGCTAAATCTGAAATGCTAGAAAGGAAGGGGGTTGAGTCTAAGTCTGAGGCCTATATCATGGAATGATACAACATAGAGTATGCAGTTAGTACATTGTGTGTACCGAGTATGCAAGATAAGTAAAACCGCTTAAATAATTAAAATCATTAAAAATATGCATAACGTAAAGCATAAAAAAAATATCTAGGTATGGCTTGAACACCTTGTTTATCAATTCCATAAAAGCTGCAGGAGCATTCGTCACTCCAAAAGACATAACTACAAACTCATAATGACCATACCACATCCTGAAGGCTATCTTCGGGATATCACTGTCCCGAACTCTAAGCTAATGGTACCCGAATGTGAGATCTATCTTTGAAAAAAACTTGGCACCTTGAAGCTGGTCAAATAGATCATCAATACTAAGTAAAGGTTACCTGTTCTTGACGGTGACTTTGTTCAATTGCTGATAATCAACGCACATCCGTAGAGAACCATCTTTCTTTCGAACAAAGAGAACTGGTGCACCCTATGGGGACTTGCTCGGTCTAATGAAATCCTTATCTAATAGGTCCTTCCACTGTTCCTTCAATTCTTATAGCTTGGCTGGAGCCATTTTGTAGGGAGAAATAGATATAGGCTGCGTGTTGGGAAGAAGGTCAATGCCAAAATCGATTTCCCTCTCGAGAGGAACACCTAGTAAATCATTAGAGAACACTTATAGATACTCACATACTATTGGGACTGACTGAATAGTCAGGGTCTTGGAATCAACATCATTAACCCTAACTATATGGTATGCAAAACCTTTAGAGATCATCTCTCTTGCCTTAAGGTAGGAAATGAAACGACCTACAGGCACAACTAAACTACCCTTCTACTCTACGGCTGGCTCACCCGAAAATATGAACTCTACTACCTAGATTCTACAATTAACCGAGGTAGAACATGCAAATAGCTAATCCATGCCGAGGATAACATCAAAATCGGTCATGGCTAAATCTACTAGATCTGCTGAGGTGACTTTCTGAAGGACTGTGATCGGGCAACTTCTATACACCCATCTAGATGTAATTGAATCACCTACTGGAGTAGAGACTGAGAAAGGTTCTGATAGGACTTCGGGACTAGCTCTGAGACTATTAGCCATGTAAGGTGTCACAAAGGACAAGGTATCCCCCAGATCTAACAAAGCATAAACATCAAGATGGAAAACTCGTAACATACCAGTGACTACATTCGGGAATACCTCTTGCTCCTGGTGGAACGCGAGGGAATAAAATCTATTCTGGTGCTGACCGCCAGCTAAGCTAGTCGAAGCACCCAACTGTGAGGGATGAGTTATTGGAGCTAATGAACTAGAAGCTAGGCCTTGACCCCCATCATGGCCCTGTCTCACTACTGGGTTTTCCCTAAGCATATGATCGGGCTTCCCAGCCCCGAAGCAAGCATCTATACTTTCCAAGAACTGGCCTGTGCGCCCCCGACCACACCTGCCGCAAACTAGAATTTTAGAATCTGTGGGCCTGCTGTTCTGGCCCCTATAGCCTGATGCTCGCCCCTTCTGGTCATGCCTAGGTCTGGATGGAACACTCAATGTTGAAGATGCTAGGGCTGAAGATCTTTTGTGGCTCTTCTATTGGTGCCCATCTCCTAACCTCAGCTAAGAGAATTTGTAGCTATCGGTCCTGGCTCTCTTGGCCTCTCTCTCTCCCTCAAATGCGTCGCCTTCATCTACTGGGCATACAAGATTATCCGACAAAAATCCATATCCTGATGGAGCATAGCGGTCCTGCAATCCTATTCCAAATAGCCCTCCACAGCATGGATGAACCTGCTTATCCGCACCCTCTGATCAACCACTAACTCTAGGGCATACTTTGATAAGCAACTGAACTCAAGGGCATACTCCCGCACCGTCATTCTTCCTTGCTTAAGATTCACGAACTCGGCTACCTTCAATTCCCTCATCTTACGAGGGAAGAATCGATCTAGGAAGGCAACATGGAACTCTTCCCAAGTGACAGGGCCCGCTCCGGCGGCCCTACTATCTTTTCGTTGTCAAAACCTAATATGTGCGACCCCTTTTAACTGGTATGAGGCCAACTCAACACACTCAAATCCATTCACCCCCATGGCTTCAGTGATCTTCACAATATCATCAATGAACTCATGCAGGTCCACATCTACTTTTGACAAAAGGAACTCTTGTAGGTTCATTCTCAACAAATCCCTGACTCGAGCTACCACCGCATTTCTGTTTTGCTGGACATGCACCACTGCCTGCTAGTTGGCCTGAGCGGTCAAGGCCTATGCTAGCATCTGAATAGCTGCCCTAAATTCAGCATGGGCAACAGGCTCCAGTGCATAATGCTCCTAGACTGGTGGGGCTTGTTGGTTCCCGTCTCCGTTGCCATCCTCCTGGTCGTTTCCATTTCCATTCCTTCTACCGTTTACTCTGCAGGGAGCCATAGTTCTACAATCGCGAATAGCATAAGTTATAAGGATAGGAGGATGTTTTATTGCACTACATAGATAATGAAAGAAGGGAACATTTCCTAAATGTCTCGTAGCCTCTTCATCATAAGTGTGGTTCGCTTCACACCCATGAAAAAAACTCTACTCAATGCGGCTTTCATACACTATAGGACACTTCAAACCTATTACTCTGATACCAAGCTTGTCACGACCTGAACGCAGGCTCGGACCGCAAATGGGACAAGGAGCCCCAAGAGACCCCAAGTCAACCCATGGCATGAACATTCATCTAACTCAATCAATAAAGAAGAAGAAATAACATGATAGTATTACCAGAAGTCTGAAATTAACATAACATCAGAATACACAATGTGAACCTGAATACATCCTTTGTCTGAAAAGCCTCTAAGTCTGATGAGTTGATGAGACAAGACCCCAACTAACTCGCTAAGCTGACAACTGAAAATACATAGAGGAATCTGATAAAAGAATGGTCCTCAGTAGATGAGGACTTACCAACAAGCGTAAGATGCTAACTCTGAAAGGCTGGCTAGAAACGGGGTTGAGTCTGAGTGTCGGGGCCTGTATCATGAAATGATGTGGCATAGAGTATACGGTCAGTACATTGAATATACTAACTATGCAAGGTAAGTAAAATTGCTTAAATAAGTAAAATCATTAAAAACATGCATAATGTAAAGTATAAACAAAATTAGAATTATATAGTAGGGCTTGCATGCTATCTTTCTGATAACATGATCTCAACATAATGTAACATCATAACTAAATCGATTGACCCAAAGTTGAAATCTGATAGTCATAAATAAAGCTGAACATTGGGTCAAACCTTCTTTAGAACATATATAGATATATACAATATGAGTGATAAACATGCACAATTGAAATCATGAGGAACAATGGGAGACTCATTTTTTAACCAACGTACTATGATAGAGCTTGCGTGGTCCCAACTATCACACTCAAGTGGGTAGAGCTATCCAAAGCCTTTCAAGTGCTAAGGATGATACCATGATATCGATATCAAGTTAGTGGCCCAATTTGGGCAGGGGATAGCTCATATAGGAGGTCCCAATATAATCTGATCATAGCTACGTTGGCGCGTAGTTTTGAGGCACAAGGTTGACTAACCTATAGCCTACTCGATACTAGACCCAACTCCCAAAAACATGAATATGCTCTCCATCATTTTTCAATGAAGTTGGCCATCGTCAATTAATGAAGCTGAAATATCATAAATACATAAATCTGAATCATACATTAGAAGCCTTGGCTCAAACCATACCACAAGCTGAACATAACTGGCAGTCTTCGCTCCAGAACCATGTGGTAAGCTAAATTCATAAAATCATAATCATACTTGAAAAGATCGTCGTTGCTCGATACTTTAACATGCTTGGAATACATAATACCCTTGAAATCATGATCTTAAACATGGGTAACTCGAAAAAATGCTTTTCATCAATAATATATCATATTACTAGAACAGTTATCATAAATCTCAACTTTTCATAAACTTCTGATAGTTGGGAAATTTAATTTATAAAGATTGAAATAGAATTTTCATTGAAAACATCGTAAAACTTGCTCATAAATCATAATTCGATAGTAGAAACTTATTTAAATCATATCCATGTAGAGAATTAGGAATTTCATGCATTGGGTTAAAATCCCATAGAATTTACATAGGAAATTTCATGATTTAGAGAGAGATTGGGCATGGGTGTGAACGGATTCACCCATTCATAACCCTACATACCTAATTATAGCTGATTCTTACACATCTCTGATTGTCCAAGAGGAATTGAAGAGAATTTGAAGGAGAACAAGCTGGATAACCTCTCTAACTCTTTAACTTTGCATGCATGAGTAAGAATGTCCTAAAATGAACTTAACCCTCTTAAAACTCATCATTGATAACTTAAAATGACGTAGTTTAGGCTTTAGGATCATAGAAATTATGGAAAATACCTTACCAAATTCCTAGAAAATAAGTGATTGTCAGTCCCCACGAGGGACTGGACGACTCGTTACTCAAGGCCACGACTCGTGGCATCATTTGTCAAGTGCAGTGCATGAGGGTTTCTCTGGGGCTTATCACGGGAGACATCACGAATCATTACTGGTGATCACAAGTCGTGGTCACCACTCATCACATACACTGCCTTGGATTTCACTTAGCTCCATCATACTGCTCACAAACCTCCCCACGAATCGTGATGACTGACCACGACTCATGTGGAACTTCCGTAGGGTACACTACCACTTTTCTTCACCCTCTCAATCATCTTGTCCCATGACTGACTCAATGAGTCATGGGTTCTAATAACAACTCGTGCTCATGTCCGTGGGGACCTTGAATCCCAAATTGAAAACTCACATCCTGAGCCTAACCACGAGTCACATCGCGAATCATGGTCTATCCCCATAGGTCAAAGAACAACTTGTTCTGTGACCTGATGCTAGATTTCAAATTTTCTCCATTTCAACTCCCGGGTCTAATCTTTGGGCTGTCAGGGTATAACAGCAATCGCCACTACATTAGCCTTGAATGAATGATAAAGGACACTCATGTCATAGTCCTTGAGAAGCTCTAACCAATTCTTTGTTGCAAATTCAAATCCCTCTGGGTGAACACATATTCTATGCTCTTGTGGCCAGTAAACATATCCACTTGGATCCTATACAAATAGTGCCTATAAATCATCAATGCAAACACCTCAACTGCCAATTCTAGGTCATGCTTCAGGTAATTCTTCTCATGTGTCTTAAGTTTTCTAGAGGCATACGCAATGACCTTACCATGATGTATCAACACACACCCAAGACAAACCCTAGAGGCATCACAATACATAACGAATCCATTTGTACCCTCAGGTAGGGTCAATATTGAGGCTGAAGTAACTCGATCCTTTACGTCCTAAAAACTCTTCTAATAGGCATTCGACCGCTGAAATTTGACTTTTATCTGGGTCAACTTAGTCAACGGTGTAGTGATGGATGAAAATCCTTTAAGAAACATCCTGTAATAGCTAGCTACACCCAAGAAACTCCTAATATCAAAAGGACTAACTGGTCTAGGTCAATTCTTCACTGCTTCTATCTTTTGAGAATCCACCTACACACCCTCACTTGACACCACGTGGACCAAAAATGCCATTGAGTCCAACCAAAACTTACACTTGATGAATTTAGCAAATAGCTGGTGATCCTTGAGAGTCTGTAGCACAATTCTCAAATGAGTGGCATGCTCCTCCTCAATCTTATAGTATATGATAATGTTTTCTATAAAAACAATCACGAACATGTCCAAATATGTCTTGAACACCCTATTCATCAAATCCATAAAAGATGCAGGAGCATTCATTAGTACAAAAGACATAGCTACAATCTCATAGTGACCATACTGAGTCCCTCAAGTTGTCTTTGAAATGTCACTCTCCCTAACTTTGAGCTGGTGATAGCCGGACCTGAGATCTATCTTTGAGAAGCAATTAGCACCCTGAAGTTATTCAAACAAGTCATCAATTTTGGGGAGGGAATACTTGTTATTGATTGTAACATTGTTCAATTTCCGATAAAATGCACATTCGAAGAGACCCATCCTTTTCCTAAACTAAGAGAACTTGGGCACCCCACAGGGTCTTGCTAGGTTTGATGAATCCCTTATCTAGAAGATCCTTCAACTACTCTTTCAACTCATTTAGCTCGGATAGACCTATTATGTATGGAGGAATAGAGATAGGTTGCAGATCGGGAAGAAAGTCAATACCAAAGTCAATCTCCTACTCAAGAGGGACCCCTAGTAGATCATCTGAGAAGACCTTCAGATACTCACACACTATAGGAACTGACTGGAGAGTCGGGGTTTCGGACGTTGCATCCTTAACCTAAACTAGATGGTAAAGACAGCCATTAAAAATCATCTTTCTATCCCTAAGGTAGGAAACAAAGTGACCTACAAGCATAGCTACACTACCCTTCCATTCTAGGATTGGCTTACCCGAAAATTGGAACTCTACGTTATGGGTTCTATAATTCATTGAAGCATAACCTACATGCAACCAATCTGTAATACTCCGAAAGTGTCTAAGACTAGACTCGGGATTTGAAATGAAAAGTATCATAAAATCTAAAAATATTCTTAGTACGACTCATTGTACAAGTCGTTGGTGTGACTAACAACTCATGGAAGGTGCCCATGGTGAGAAGCTGCAAAATCAAACTAGGGAATAACAGGTCTTATAATGATCCGTTGGTTGTTGTAACGCATCATTCGATGGGAGTCGTTGTGAGGTTGGTCTTGATCATAGAGGAAGTAACAAGTCATGGGATGACCCATTGTTGGGAGCTACGAGTCGTTGTCAGTAACCGTCGAGAGGAATCCCAAGATAGGGGCAGTGGTGACGACGACTGGCAGCAACGAGTCATTAGAGCTTGTAACGACTCATCCTGTCTGGTCATGGTAGGGGACCTGAGACCAGAATCATGGATGAGACAATGAGGGGGTGTAACAGACCGCGGGAGCAAGTAACGGACTATTGTGACGCCTATTTCCACTGGTAGTGCAGTTTTTTCCATAAATTTCATTAAGGGTATTTTCATTATTCTAAGCCCTAGGGTCCTAAACTACGTCATTTTAAGCTTAGGATAGTGTGTTTTAAGAAGGGTTAATTCTTTCTAAGCCTATTCCAATTCATGCATACAAGCTTAGAGGTTTAAGGAGTGATCAAGCCTAGTTTCTTCAAGGTTCTTCCCCAAATCTCCATTGGGCAAGCAAGGAAGTTGTGAAATCAGATCCCTTCAGGTATGTAAGGAAATGAATGGGTGCAATTTTCCACACCCATGCCCAATTCTCTCTCAATTAATGAAAATTCTAATTGATGAATCTATGGGTTTTTACCCAATATGTGAATTCTCTAAGTTTCAGTCATGGGTATGATCTAAGCATGGTATCAATGTTGAATTATGATTAATGGGAAAATTTTCAATGTTTTATATTATAAATTATGTTTTCAAGTTTTAAAAATTATGATGCCTATCCATGAATGTGCATAAAATTTGAGATCTATGAAACATGTATTCAATCATGATTAGACGTTTATGAGAAAAGTATGTTTCCAAATTACCCATGTCTATTTTCATGTTTTCAAAGTGAATCAAGTTGATTTCATGAATGTGTAAGTATTAGACAAGCCCATATGATCAAGTATATTTCATGATTTATCTAAACTTCACGTATTAGCTTACCATATGGATTTTCGAGTCTAGACTCCCGCCATTTTTAGCTTGTGGTATGGTTTGAGCCAAGGCTCCTCTTGTTATGATTTCAAATTTATGAATGCATGTTATCAGTCAGCTTCATTATTAGACGATCATTCAGTTTCATTGAAAAATAATGGAGAGCATATGCATATTTTTGGGAGTAGTATCTAGCATCAAGTAGGATAAGGGTCAGTAAACCCTGTGCATCAGAGCTACGCACCAACGTAGCTTTTCATATATACTTTGGGACCTCCCTTGGAGCTTCCTATATCACCAAGGGGCCTTGAGCTTGATATCGATATCATGGTAGCGTTCTTAACCCTGGCAAAGCTTTGGATGGCTCTGTCCACTTGAGTGAGATAGTCGGGACCACGTAAGCTCTATCGTGGTAATGTCCGTTATATGGCTAGTCTCTCATTATTCCAAATGATTTTAGTTATGTATCTTCAACAGTCAGGATATTATGTTTTCAACGAGTTTTATCCAATGTTCAGTTTTACTTATGATTATTAGTTTTCAGCTTTCGGTCATTCGATTTAGTTATGATGTTCAATTATGCTCAGATCATGATTTCATAAAATAGAATGCAAGACCTACTCTCATAATCTTATCTTGTTTATGTTTTATAATATGCATGATTTATGATTTTACTTACTTAGAGGTTTTACTTACCTTGCATACTCGGTACAGTTCATGTACTGATCGCATACTCTATGCGGTATCATTTTATGATACAGGCTCCATATCCGGACTCAGTCTCGCTGCTAGCTAGATCCCCAGCATTAGTACTTCCCAATTAGAGTTGGTGAGTCCTCATTTTTGGAGGGCCTTTCTTGTTATATATTTTCCGTATTTTCGGTTTTTAGACTACAGTGAGTTAGTTGGCGTTTTTTCCTATCAACTCCTTAGTATTAGAGGCTTCCGGACGTAGAATGTATTCATCTTCAGATTTATGTATGTATTCAGATGTAATGTAATATTTCGACTTCCGCTATGTTAATTATGTAGATTTTTCATTTTATTTGAATAGATAGATATTATGTTCATGCCATAAATCGACTTGGAGCCTCTCGGGGTTCTTTGTCTCGTGTCTAGATTCGTGCATATGTTCGGGTCGTGACACAATCCATACCAAAGATACTATCAACATCAGTCATGTCTGACTCTACTAGATCGACTGAGGTGACTTTCTGAAAGACTGTGATAGGGCAATTTCTGTATACCTATTGAGCTATAACTGAGTCACAGATGGGAGTAGAGGCTGAGAAGGGTTCTGATAGGATTTTGGGACTAACTCTGAAACAAATGGCAACATAAGGAGTCACAAAACATAATGTAGCCCCTTGATCTAACAATGCATACACATCAAGATGAAATACTCGCAACATACTAGTGACCACATCGGGAGAGACCTCCTACTTCTGACGTGATGAGAGGGCATAAAACCTGTTCTGACATTGTCCACCACCTGCACTATTAAATGCACCCTATTGAGAAAGATGTGCTATTGGAGCTACTGCTGAACTGGTAGTCTAGGAACAACCTCTATGATGTCGCCCAAGCGCACCCGAACGCACATGGTCGTCAAGTAATATAGAATTGTTAAGTCTAGATATTGTACCAATAGGGACTTGTCAATTTAATCTTTATAGGATTGTACTTTTGATTTCACTAATCTACAAAACAAATAAAATGGAGATTAGTTTAAAAAAATTAAACTACTAAATTTCAAATGTAAAGATTAACTACAAATGAATGCAAGCTTGTTTGTATTTCAATAACGAATGCAAACTAGGGCAATGACACTTGGTTGGTTTTAGGTTGAGTTTTCCAAACATAATTAAACTAGCATAATTCTTCCTACGGTTGTTAGTTGCAAGTTACTATACCATTACTTTCCACTATCCCTAACATCCAAGAACAATCTCATGAACCCTAACACCTATATCCCTATGGTCGCAGGAGAGCATGAACGATGATTATGCCTACTTATATTTCAACTAAACGGGGTTGAACGGTATATCCCTATCCTCAACAACAACTTCTATCCTATTACCAATGGGTTCAACGGTCTTTAAATTCCCATTCTGTATTTATCTTTAACCCTTTCGATTCCCTTTTCCAAATTCAATCGAAAGCTAGCAAATTACACATAAGGTGATCAATCTCATAAATAATAAATTAAAGAAATAAATACAAAAAACCATAAAGAAGAATCAAAACCAAGTTTATTATGCTTTCAAAAAATCAATCATCCACCATGGCCACAACGCTAGATTATAAGTGTAACCACTCATAGACAAGAGGAAAAACGAATAAATAGTCATCATCATACAAAAAATGAAGTAAAGAAGAGAAAACCTAGTTGTAGAACTTTGTCTTCTTTCCAAACGACTTACAAGCTTTCATGAACAAAATACAGAAAATAAAATGAGTTAAGACTCCTCTTTGGCATCTCTCCCTCTTCGAAATATCGAACTCTATCTACAAATTGATAAAAGATGTGTAGCAAATGACCTAAACCTCATATATATAGATGAGCCTTCAAATGATGCTTCTGCCCTCCAAGAGATGGCTCTAAAATCAGCATTTTCACCTTGGAATGGCCTTGGCGCGCCGCCCCTCCTGTCTCACCACAGACTTAGTCAAATTTCCAGCAATTTTGGCTCTGGCATGGCGCGTTGCCCCTCCTATCTCACCAAGGTGTTCGTCAAATTTCTTTAAGTCTGGAAACCTCTTGGCGCGGGGCGCCTCCTATCTCACCAAGCTTGTGAATTAAAATCCTTTAAAGCTTGAGGGCTGGTGCCCATAGCACTAGAATGAGATTTTATTTTCAAAAGTTTGGGACTTGGTGCGGGGCGCCAGCCATAGCACTAAACCCATCAAAATCTCAACTCTTCATCTCTTGCATCATTTTGAGCTCCTTTTGCTTAATTTCCTGCTCCAATCAACTCAAATCATTTGTTAGCACATAAAACACACACATACATGAATTTAAGAAAAAATTAAGGATTATGAACTCAAAACATGATCAAATATGAGTAAAAGCATGACAAATAGGCATCAAAATATGCCCAACATCACCACCCCATACTTAACTCATTGTTCGTCCTCAAACAATCCTTAAAACACGCCTATACTCATGTTTCATCGTCACACTTGACACCTCTATCAACTCACACTCAACCAACTAGCATGGAGCATACATAAAGTGGTTCATCATCATGCACATTTCTCAACAAAGCACATAGAAAGATTTCACATTCATGAACACACAACCTCTATAAATAACTCATCTTTTCAATACAAAGGGCCAACATGATTTAAGTGTGACACATGCAATAAGTAATACACCGAATCAAAGCTCTTGTTCCCCTCACTTTTAGTGATGTTCCTCTCTCAACTTCATGAATATAAGACATGGAACACAATAAGTAAGGCACACTCACACTCACAAATGATGTAATGCACATAAGCAACATACTATAGGCTTTCCCTTTGTGTACGTTAAGACTACCTAATTATTTCAAGAGAAGATCACAAGGACTTTTCTTGGTTGTAATGTCGGCTATGGGACTGGTAGGATTGATATTTAATTATATAGTGACTACCACCCTAAGCACTTTTAAGACATCTTTCACTTTACTTTTCCGTCACCTTTCCTTTGCTTGTTCACCTTTCCTCTTCTCATGTCTTTTCTTTTCAAACCCCATTTTCACTACTTGACTGCTAGTTTTCTATTCATTGAATAGCTAAATATTTTGCAATTAGAGATCTATTTTTCAATTCCATAGTGTCAAGTAAACAACACAATTTTTATTAGCACCCCCTTCTCTCACTTTTCTTTTCTTACCATAATTTTTTTATTTTTTCCTTAACATTATACTTCAGGGACCTTTCTTTCAAGTCTCAAAGTTCTTAAGAATACTTTGGATCAATAAGTCTAGGGTCTTACAACAAGAGGTATTAAGCTACTATTGAGGCTAAGAAAGAAAGTCTATTAGGCTTAAAGGGGTTAACTAGGGAGAATGACTAGGAAGGCAAAGCAATTATGGGAAAACATGGCTTTTCAAAGAAATGCGTTGATCATCTCTCAATTACCTACCAACTAGTTATCCTACATATACTAAGGCAAGTTAGATGCTACAATATATACATGCAAAGAAATTCAGCTCACCTCTCATGGTAACAAGAATCTAATCAGTCTCTACAACTACACATTCACACAATCATATTGAATGACACATTAATTTCATAATTAAGCCCTAAGGATATGTTCAGTCAAATTAAAAAGATATGTGCGTCTCTCAAGGACTCTAACTTATGCAATAAAAATAACCACTTTATTACTCTAGCATAGCAGCTAAGCAGAATATCTACAAGCATACAAGTGGATGATCTATGACTCAATCCTAGAAAATAAAAAAAATGATGAAACTTCCCTTAAGACGGTAATCATCTATCTATCATAGGTAAACGGCATTATTCTACAATGACACACAAAAACAAAAAAAAAACCAGTTTAAAGGGCTCCGCTTCGGAAAAGAACCGTGGCCATAAGAAAAATCGAAGGGTGGGTGAGACATGCTATTTTCAAAAAAATTCAACTAAACTAGCTGGCATGCCCACCCTTGACCTCAAAATTTTAGGACACATACCCTCACGACACACTTAAAATCATGCTCTGTCCTCAGAGCATCTGAAATCAAAGATCAAATAAGAGTGAGAAATTACTCCCTTAGGCCCTCTAGGGCCTAGTTAGTAGCATGTCTCTTAGATTTATGGGGTGCACGACTCCATACTTAAGATTAGACCATGCTTCTTAGCTTTGATTTCGGGTACTCAGACTTACCCTTCTCTAGAAACAAAAAACAACAAATAAAAAGTTACATTACACAAAAACAAGAAAAACTACACTAATACAAATTGGGTTGCCTCCCAGCAAGCACCTAATTTAACGTCGTGGCATGACGTCATCAAGTTTTATCACTTTTCCTTCCCCTTTGAGCTTATAAATTTCACCCCTAATTTATTTTTTAATTTTCTATTATGCTCAAGGGGCGGTGGTGTAAACATAAAAGTACAAAGTAAAAATTATTGCATCTTATACTTCTTAGCCCTTCAGCGAGGGATGTTGTAATGTGTCTTTGGCATAATAAATTTTAGAATATAGGGGTGTTGTTCCTCATCTACACATTTCTCCATCGGCTTGTATGGATCTATTTCTAGGTTTCCACCCAAACACAATGTCGAAAAGTGTTTAGAATGAGCACCAATATGCCCTAACTCCAAGATTATATTATGCTTGACATCCTCATATTTATCCACCTCCTCAACATCGACATGCACCAATAAAGAATAATTTAATGGGTGGGATTCTTCTTCTTGTTTCATGTATTGACTAGTATCCACCACACTTTGTGGTTGGGCCTTACATGCCTCAACTTTTTCGTTCAAAAGACCCTTGAGCCAAATCGATCCATCTCTTGTATGAGCTCTTTTCTCCATTCCACTAAAGGTTCCTCTTGAGTATTGGCTAAGACCGTGACTTGCAAATCATTACAAGTCGTAGTCTCAACCATTATCTCTGTGAGCTTGGCACTCAACCTTTTTAAGGCTCCTCCCTGTTCCGTAAGTTTCTCCCTCATTACTTTATTATGTTGATCATTTCTTCCATATCGCTCATTTGAGCATGATGTTCCTCCTCTTCATTATTCCTGTAAGCATCAAAAACAACAGGAGGATCGTGATAGGGGCTTGGGAAAGAGGAATAAAAATGTGGGAAACTACTCCAATGGCCATCCAGACCACCACATACACCGCAAGTATGACAATGTTGCCACAAGTGGGGTCCTCCACAATTCAAACAACAATCATCTAGATATGAATATCCATCATTCTACCCATTTATAAACCAATATGTCATATAAAGAAGAGTGGTCAAATACTATTAAAAAATGAAAAATACAAGGCTAAGCGATCTGCCAAAGCTATGGGATGTAAAACTACATCAGTAGGGGAGCTTTCCACCTTAGAGAGAAGCCTCCGCGCAAGCGGTGGTAGACAAAGCGAAAGTAAGAATGTCGGATTGAGTAATGCAAAAATTGGTGAGAATCCAATGCCTCGAAAACCTAAGGGTTCCTCCGCAAGGTTCATCCACGTAGGGTGACTCAGGACCTAAGATCAGGACAAAAGGCGTACTCGATGAACAACATGTGAATATTCCTATACTACCCCTTGTTGGTCCTGAGGGACAGAGGAGGCTAAACAATATATACATAATAGTTAAATAAAATTCTAAACTACAAACAATTAAACAATATTCAACTGCTCGATAATGGTGCCAAAAACTTGATGTCATGCAAGTGCACATGGTTGTTAACTAATATAGGATTGTTAAGTCCAGATATCGTACCCACAGGGACTTGTCAATTTAATCGTTATAATATTGTACTTTTGATTTCACTAATATACAAAAAAAATAAAATGGAGATCAGTTTAAGAAATTTAAACTGCTAAACTTCAAATGTGAAGATTAACTACAAACGAATGCAAGCTTGATTGTATTTCGATAATGATGACAAACTAGGGCAATGGCACTTGATTGATTTAAATATGAGTTTTCCAAAGATAATTAAACTAGCATTATTCTTCCTATGGTTGTTAGTTGCAAGTTACTATCCCATTTCTTATTACTATCCCTAGCATCCAAAAACTATCTCATGAACCCTCACGCTTATATCCCTATGGTCGCAAGAGAACATGAAATGAAGATTTTTCTACTTGTATTTCAACTAAACATGGTTGAAGGATATATCTCTATCCTCAATAACAACTTCTATCCTTTCACCAAAGAGTTTAAGGATCTTTGAATTCCCGTTCAGTATTTATCTTTAACCCTTTCGATTCCCTTTCCCATGTTCAATTAAAAGCAACAGATTATATATAAGGTGATCAATCTCATAAATAATAAATTAAAACAAATAAATACAAAAAACCATAAATAAGAATCAAAACCAAGTTTATTACTCTTTTAGACAATCAACCATTCACCATGGCTAATACACTAGATTATATATTTATCCACTCATAGACAAGCGAAAAAACGAATAAGTAGTCATCATCATGTGAAAATATGAAGTCAAGAAGAGAAAACCTAGTTGTAGAACTTTATCTTCCTTTCGAACATTTTGCAAGCTTTCATGAACAAAATACAGAATATAAAATGAGTTGAGACTCCAGTCTGGCATCTCTCCCTCTTAAAAATGTTGAACTCTATCTAAAAATTGATAAAAGATGTGTAGCAATTGACCTAAGATTCTTATATATAGATGAGCCTTCAAATGATGCATCTGCCCTCCAAGACTTGGCTTTAAAATCAGCATTTTTCATCTGCCCCTCCTATCTCTCCAAAGACTTAGTCAAATTTGCAACAATTTCAGCTCTGGATTAGGCTTGGCCTGTTACACCCCGTAAGTTCTTGACACTTAGTTGACCTATTCGCATGTTGGTTAAGAGTTTTAAAATGTCGTACGTGCTAAAAGAGGGCCCGGGGAGAGACCGGACAAGCGCCAAGTCAAAGCATCACAAGCCAAATGCAACTTATAAATCGCATTTGACAAATGCGAAATATAAATCACATTCGACAAATGCGACTTAGAAATCGCATTCCACAAATGCGACTTAAAGGCCCCAAGTATATAAGGCCTCCCACCTTGTCTTAAATCATTTCCTCTTCATTTTATTCCAGAGAACAAACAGAAACAGTAAGGGACGAAGGGTTTACATAAATTTCCTTCCGTTTACGCCGTCAAACTCAGTCCAAACTCAAATTAACTTCGGTTAGAGAAGTATAAAGCTGTAGGGAGCATTCCTACGGAGTTAGTTTCGTGAAATTCAGCAAACGAATCGTTGTCTCACCGAACCAAGGTAAGTAGAGTTGCTCCAAACTAGTGTTAATACACTCCCTGTATTACACTAAGTATTTCTCTTTTCTAGACTCACGAGAAATTGTGATTTTTTGTCCGTTCTTCGATAAGTCAAAGAATAGGCAGTAAATATATTCAAAAGTATGGTTTATCTCAAAAATAATAGTAGAATTAATTCTATTCCTTCGTGAATATGAATAACGTTGGGGAAATAGTTGAATATTAGTCGAGCTATGCCAGTTAATCAGGAAGCCGGCAGTTAAGGTATGTAAAGCCAGTTCCTTTCAGCAAGCTAGTAGTTTAAGTATAGCAAAATAGTACGAATTCCACTAGAATGTTTCATAAGCCGTATATTAATATTCAGTATGACTTCCGTAAGTATGTTAGAATTATTATACAGTGTTCGACATGAAACTCAGTAAAACAGTATAATTCCCAGCAGAATATTCCAGAAATATTATTTCAGACTAAGTATATCTCAGTATCATATTCAGTATATCTCAGTATCATATTTAGTATATTTCAGGATGAGATTCAGTATATTTCAGGATGAGATTCAGAACAAAAAACCAGAATATAAATATTATTATCAAATTCAATCTATATATATATATATATTACATGTGGTTATTTCTATCTGT
>JACEIK010001048.1:56061-66156 GCA_018107945.1 Datura stramonium | reverse complement strand
AAAAATGCAGCAACTCGACAATTAGAAGCTCACAACATAAGAAACCATTTCCAAGCTTGGACTATAAGGAAATTTGACCTATCCATACAATTTATTACCTAGGATTTGTTTTCACCATTGGATGGAGATCTTAATTTTGCTAATTTTGAAAATAAATGAAGTGAAACGGAGTAAAAATGAGTTTTTTAGCTCAAAATTACTTCATATAGGCAGGCTGGGCGGTGCCCAAGTGCGGCGCCCGTGCGACGTGCCCTCGCGCGCCAGCTATCTGCCTGCCTCGGCGCCCGCGCGCATGGACGTTTTTCCAGCCAACAGTGTTGTCTTCAAACTAGCATAACTTTTTACTCCGAACTCCGATTGTCAAACGGGTTTTTTCACTGTAAACTAGACTCAAATACATATCATTTGATATGTTATGGGACTTATATATCACTATATGTTTGGAGATATGACCATTTAAAATTGACCCTTATTTACAAACTTCACATACTCTTCGCTTTTCCCTTTGCACATGTTTCCCTCCTCACCTACGGACAACATACAATCCATAATTCCCTTAATATGATATATAACCATCAAATAATCATCAAAAAAAATTCTGGGGTGTAACATTATTAAAGACTTTTTTGTAATTTTTAAGTTCCTAAGACCTATGCTACTTCATTTTAAGCTCAGAAAAGGATTTTCTAAGAGGGTTAAGCTCATTCTAAATCCATTCTCTTCCATGCATGCAAACCTAGTGGTTTCTAAGGGTGATCAAGCCTAGGATTCATCAAGTTCTTCCCCAAATTTCATTGGGCTTTTAAGAGGGTTTGTGAAATTAGATTTATCCAAGTATATAGGGTTATGAATGGGTGCATTCATCCACACCCATGCCAAATCCATCTTCAATTTTATGAAAATTCTAGTTGATGAATCTGTAGGGTTTTAACCAAACATATGAATTTTCTAAGTATCAATCATGAGTATGATCTATACATGTTTCCAATGTTGAATTATGATTCATGGGCATGTTTTACAATGTTTTCAATTACAAATTATGTCTTCAAATTTTTTTTATAAATTATGATGCCCACCCATAGAAGTTCATGAAAGTTGATATTATGATATATGTATTCAAGCATGATTAGATGTATATGGTGAAAGTATGATTTCGGATTACCCATTTCTTTGTTCATATTTTCAAATGATCAAGTCTATGTAAAGAATGTTTAAGTATTGGGCAAGCCCATGTGATCAACTATGTTTTATGATTTATCCAAATTTCATGTTATTAGCTTACCACATGGTTTTGGAGTCTAGACTCCCACTATTTTCAGCTTGTAGTATGGTTTGAGCCCAAGGCTGCTCGTGTTATGATTTTAGGTTATGTATGTATGTTATGATTCATCTTCATCACTAGATGATAGTCGGCTTCATTGAAAAACATTATAGAGCATATGCATGTTTTTGGGAGTAGTGTCTATCACCGAGTAGACTAAGGGTAGTCAACCTTATGCCTCAGAACTACTTACCAAAGTAGGTATTTTCATATTATTTGGAACCTCCCTTGTGAGATTCCCCTTCCCCTAAGGAGCCTTCAGCTTGATATCGATATCATGGTAGTGTACTTATCCCTGGCAAAGCTTTGGATTGCTCTACCCACTTGAGTATAATAGTCGGGACCACGTAAGCTCTATCATGGTAAGGTCGATTAGAAGAAGAGTCTCCCATTATTCCTCATAATATCAGTTATGCATTTTCATCAGTCATGTTATTATGTTTTCAGCAGGTTTGACCCAATGTTTAGTTTTACTTATGAATATTGATTTTTATCTTTGGATCATTCGATTCAGTTATGATATTTAGTTATGTTTAAATCATATTTTAAAACAATAGCATGTAAGCCCTACTCTCAGACTCTTATGATGAAATGTTTTATGATATGCATGATCTTTAATTTTACTAACTTAACAGTTTAACTTACCTTGCATACTCGATACATTTCACGTATTGACCGCATACTCTATGCTGTAATGTTTCATGATACAGGCTCGGATATTTAGGCTTAGTCCTACCGTTAGCTAGATTGTCAGTGTTAGCACTTTCTATCCAGACTTGATGAGTCCTCATCTTTATAGAGCCCTTCTTTTCAGTTGTATTTCAGTATTTTCAGTTTTTGACTTCAATGAGTTAGTTGGGGTCTTGTCCCATCAACTCATCAGTAGTAGAGGCTTATTAGACATAATATGCCTTCAGCTTCACATTGTATTATGTATTCAGTTATCTGATGTAATTAGATTTTCCAACTTCTACTATGTTATATGTTAGAATTCCACATTTATTATGTTGAGCTTAGATGTTATGTTCATGCTATGGGTCGACTTGGAGCCTCTTGGGGTTCTTTGTCCCGTGTCGATCTGGGCCTATGTTCGAATTGTGACATACTTGGTATCAGAGCATTAGGTTTTTAAGCATCCTAAGGTATCTGAAAGCCGCTTTGAGTCTTTTTTGTGGGTGGGAAGTGCACCACACTTATGATAAAGAGGCTATGAAATGTTTTAGGAAATGTACCCTTCTTTCAGGATCTATGTCGTGCGATTAAATGTCTCTCTATACTTCTAACTTTTGCTATATGCATTTGTAGAATCGTGCCTGCTCACCAAGTTAACAGAAGAAGAAATGGAAATGGAATGGCCACGAGAACGAAAATGGGGATGGGTACCAACAGGCCCCACCAGCCCTGAAGGAGCATGTACCCGAGCAAGTTGCCCATGCAGATTTAGGGCATCAATACAGATACTAGATCAGGCCTTGACCGCCCAAGTCAACCAACAGGCGGTAGCGAATGTCCCTTAGAATGGGAATGTGGCAACAACGAGAGTCATATATTTTATAAGGATGAACCCTCTAGAGTTCCTTGGGCCAAAGGTGGACAAGGATCCACATGAGTTTATTGATGAGGTTCTAAAGATCACCCAAATCATGGGAATGACAAGGGAGGAGTGCACATATCTAGCCTCGTATTAGTTGAAAGGGGTTTCACACATCTAGTTCAAGAAATGGAAGGATAGCAGGAAAGTTGGAGTAGGCAATATTGATTGGGATGAGTTCCATACTACATTTCTGGATCGATTCTTCCCATGTGAGATGAGGGAGATTAAAGCAGCTGAGTTTGTGAACCTAAAGCAAGGAAAGATGAAAGTCCAGGATTACGCTTTAGAGTTCACTTTTTTGTCTAAGTATGCACCTTAGACGGTGGCAGATCAGAGAGCACAAGTGAGTCAGTTCGTGCCTGGGATAGCTGACTACATGGTCAAAGATTGTCGAACCGCGATGCTTCATCAAGACATTGACTTCCCCCAGATAGTTCTGTACACCCAGCAGATATAGGAGGTACATGTAAGTGAGCGGGAGAGAGAGGCCAAGAAGGCCAGGACCGATAGCTTCGGATTTTCCCAACAGAGGCCTGGTGTGGGCACCGTCAGCATTCCCACTAGAGATCTTTAGCCCCAGCACCATCAGCTATGTGTGTGCCATCCAGATCTAGGAAAGACAACTAGGGAAAAGCATCGGACTCTTGAGGTCAAGGGAGAAAACCCGCAGAGTCCAATATCCCAAAGTATGGCAGGTGTGGCCGGAGAAACACCGGTCAGTGTTTAGCTGGTTCAGGTGCTTGTTTCGTGTGTGGGAAACCTGGACATATGCTCAGAGATTGTCCAATAGCCAGACAAGGCCATGATAGGGGCCAAGGCCCAGCCACTAGCTCAGTATCCCCACAAGCATGCTAAGCTCAGCAGGGTGCATCCACTAGTGCTGGTGGTGGTTAGTGTCAGAACAGATTCTATGCCTTTTAGCATCTCGGTAGGAGTAGGAGGTCTCCCTAGATATGGTCACTAATATGTTACGAGTATTCCACCTTAATGTATATGCATTGTTAGATCCAAGGGCTATTTTATCTTTTATAATGCCATATATTGCCAGTAGCTTCGGAGTCAGTCCCGAACTCCTATCAAAATCCTTTTCAGTCTCTACTTTAATCGGTAATTCGGTTATAGCTCGACGAGTATATAGAAATTGCCTATTACAGTTCTTCAGAAAGTCACTTCAGCAGATTTGGTAGAGCTAGCCATGACAGATTTTGACATTATCTTTGGCATGGATTGGCTACATGCATGTTATGCCTTAGTAAATTGTAGAAACTGTGCAATAGAGTTCCGATTCCCGGGTGAGCCAATTATAGAATGGAAGGGTAGTTCAGTTGTGTCTGTAGGTCGCTTCATTTCCTACATTAATACCAGAAAGATGATTTCTAAGGGTTGCGTGTATTACCTAGTTATGGTTGATGCTCGTCCAAAACCTCAATTATCCAATCAGTTCCTACAGTGTTCGAACATCCAGAACTGTTTCCAGATGATTTACCAGGAATTCCTCCAGAGTGGGAGATTGATTTTGGTATTGACCTTTTTTCTGATACGCAGCCTATATGTATTCCTACTTATAGAATAGCAACAACTGAGCTAGAGGAGTTGAAGCAGCAATTGAAGGATCACTTAGACAAGGGTTTCATCAGACCTAGCAAATCCCCATGGGGTGCACCAATGCTCTTTGTCCGAGAGAAGAATGGTTCCCTTTGGATATGCATTAATTATCCGCAAATGAACAAGGTTACAACCAAGAATAGGTATCCTCTCCCTAGGATTGATGATTTGGTTGACCATCTTCAGGGTGCTAAGTGCTTTTTCAAGATAGACCTCAGATCCGGATACCATTAGCTCAGAGTTCGGGAGAGTGACATTTCGAAGATAGCCTTCAGAACTCGATATGGTCACTATGTCTTTTTAGTTATGTCTTTTGGAATATCTAATTCTCCTACAACTTTTATGGATTTGATTAATAGGCTGTTCAAGCCATATTTGGACATGTTCGTGATTATGCTCATAAATGATAGTCTTATATACTCTCGGAGCAAGGAGGAGCATGCTGGTCACTTGAGGGTGATACTATAGACTCTTAAAGATCTCCAGTTGTATGCTAAGTTCAGCAAATGTGAGTTTTTGTTAAACCCAATGGCATTTTTGGGTCAAGTGGTATCAAGTAAGAGTATACAGGTGGACTCCCAAAAGATAGAAGCGGTGACGAATTGGCGTAGACCAGTGAAACCTTCGGATATCAGGAGTTTCTGGGATTAGTTGGTTATTATCGGAGGTTTGTTAAAGGGTTTTCATCCATTGCAACACCATAGACTAAGTTGACCTAAAAGAAAGTGAAGTTTCAATAGTCAGAGGCCTATGAGAAGAGCTTCCAAGAGTTTAAGCCTCAACTCACCTCAGCACCAGTGTTAACCCTACGTGAGGGTACTGATGGGTTTTTGGTATATTGTGACACCTCAAGGATCGGCCTTGGTTGTGTATTAATTCAGCATGGTAAAGTTATAGCCTGTGCTTCCAGGCAGCTGAAAGTCCATGAAAAGAACTATCCAACTCACGACCTCGAGTTGGCCGCGATCGTATTTGCCTTGAAGATTTGGAGACACTATATGTATAGGGTCCATGTGGATGTGTTTACGGACCACAAAATCCTATAGTATGTGTTCACCCAGAAGGATCTAAATCTACATCAGAGAATGTGGTTGGAGCTTCTAAAGGATTATGATATAAGTGTCCTTTATCATCCGGGCAAGGCCAATATGGTGGCAGACGCTCTTAGCGGTCTTTCTATGGAGAGTGTATCTCATGTAGATGAGAAAAGGAAAGAGTTAGTGAAGGATGTGCATCGATTTTAACGACTAGGAGTTCATCTTATTGACTCAATGGATAGTGATTTCATTGTTCAGAATGGGTCAGAATCTTTCTTGGTGACCAAGGTCAAAGCTAGACAAGATGAGGATTTGATTTTGGTAAAATTGAAGGAAGCCATTTAGAATCAAAAGGTGGAGGTTTTCTCCCAAGAGGAAGATGGTGTGCCATAATATCATGGTCGCTTATGTGTACCGGGTGTTGGTGACTTGAGGGAGTGGATGTTGCATGAGGCTCATGGTTCTAGATATTCTTTACATCCAAGTTCCACCAAGATGTATCGTGACCTATGGGAAGTTTATTTTTGGAATGGCATGAAGAAGGACATATCAAAGTTTGTGGTTAAGTGTCCGAATTGTCAATAGATGAAGGTCGAGAATCAAAGACTTGGAGGCGTGCTTCAAGAAATTAGCATTCCTACTTGGAAGTTCGAGGAAATCAATATGAACTTCATTACGGGGTTGCCTCATACACTTCAGTAGTATGACTCTATTTGGGTGGTTGTAGATAGGTTGACTAGGGCAGCTCATTTTCTATCGGTCAAAACTACTAATTTAGCAGAGGATTATGCTATGTTGTACATTCGAGAGTTAGTTTGGTTGTATGGAGTGCCCTTTTCCATCATATCAGATAGAGGTACTCGATTTACCTTCCAGTTTTAGAGATCGTTTTAGAAGGGACTTGATACTCAGGTCAAGCTTAGCACAACATTCACCCGCAAGCAGATGGTCAGGATGAGCAGACCATTCAGACTCTGGAGTATATTGGAGATTCTTGTAAATGACATACCCCACATGAGCTTAGATGGAACCCAACTGGTAAACCCCTTGTCGAGAGGATGTTTGTACCTTTCCAATGGTAGAACCATGAAAAAGAGAGTGATATCACTCATGAAAGGCCCATAGGCACAAATGGGGACATTTTCAAGAAGATCCCAAAATGGCTACGTTGGCACATGTTCTGAGACCCAAGGTATGCTTGGACCCCGGTCTACTCGGTTTAAATACTACTCCCAAAACATATATAGTGCACATATCATTGTAGGGAAAACATACATGACGTTCATGGGCTAGTTTAAATTATGATAATCATAAACATGCTTGAAATACGTGAACTAGCCATGAAATAGAGCCCGTAAGTCAATCATAATCATAATCGCGAAAATTATGAAAGAAACTATATGTAGTTGATAAAATCATCGTACTCAAATTCATAAATTCATGAGGGATACTTGTAGGAAATCATGTATCATAAACTATAAGTCATAAATTAAGGCTTGAGAGATTTAAAATTTATAAGAGGATCAAAGAAATTCATAAGAATGAATTTAGCCCTAAAATTTCATAATCATGCTTGAATCATAAGATATCATAATTTCATAAAACACTTGAAGATATCATAAACCCTATCATGGAAATCATATTTTCATATCAAATCATCTCATCCCATAAAGAAATCGTGAACGAATTTCAAAATCCAACACGGAATCATAAGTTTTGAGATTAGGGCTTTGGGGAAATTGGGTGATTATATATTTGATTGAAGAAGGGAAATGAGGTTAAAAGGAACCTCCATTGATAGATCCACACACCTGAATTGATCAATCCCCAACTGAAATTGAAATACCACTTGATTCTAGAAGAAACTTGAGGAAGAACCCTAGGATCTATTGAGAGATCTTGAGGGACTTGATTCTTCAATTGAGAGTGTTAGTAGAGTAATGGGTGGTCTAGGGTGAGCAATAACCTTAATACACTCTTTCCCATGCTTTAAACAACGTAGTTTAGGACCTATGATATTAGGATTTACAAAAAATACCTTTAATGAAAATTCTAAAAAATTATACGTTGTCGGTTATCACGACTCTTAACACAAGTCGTATCATGAAGTGATGACTACTGGTCACCACCAGTCGTCACCATTGGTTGTAGGAATACTTCATAAAATATCATACCGCGGATGCCCACAATGAGTCGTTACATGTCACCATGGGTCGTGAGGCCATCCGTTGTCACTAAGCCACAACTCTCACTTTCCTTAAACTTTTCCATGGTTACAAACCACGAGTTGTGGTTTCTTACCATGGGTTGTAACATCACCCATGACAACATACCCATACACAGAACTTCCAAAACACGACCCTTATCACGACTCGCTGTTTCCCACAATGAGTCGTACCACGATCTGTCCTCTCCACCATTAGTATTCCAGTGTCTCACCATGAGTCGTACCCATGCACCACGACTCATACCATGAGTCGTTCTTAGGAAAAATATAGATTTTTCTGCTGAACTCATTTTCAATTCTCTCATCTAGTCTTATGGACTTTCGGTGTATTACAGTATCTCCCCCTTGGGAACATTCATCCTTGAATGTAGGCTAAACACATTGGAAGGATAGGGAAGGAACTGAAATTCCAAGATGGAACAACTGCAGCTGAAATTGATGGAGTGACTGACTCTAAACATGAAATACATGACTAAACTGAATTCGTGAAATATACAAACATTCTAAAACATGAAAGGAACTTACACACACTGACTTGACATGAAACTAAATAGAATACTAAAGATGACATTTATACCTCAAGCGGACCAGAACTAGGAGAGAACATGTGTCTAGCCATCATATCCACTTTGTCTTCCTATGTAGCTCCCTCAACTAGCTGGTTCCTCCACAAAACCTCCACCAAGGCTACTTCCTTGTTCCTCAACTTATGAACCTAATAATCAAGGATCTCAATTGATACCTCCTCATAAGTAAGGTTATCCCTCACCCCAATGTTCTCTATTGGAAAAACTAGAGATGGATCTCCGATGCATTTCTTCATCAAGGACACATGGAACACCGGATGCACTGACGCTAACTTTGTTGGTAGCTCCAACTTGTAAGCCACACTGAGAACACATCCCACAATCTGGTATGGCCCAACATATCGGGGGCTAAGCTTCCCCTTCTTTTCGAACCTCATAACTCCCTTCATGGGATACGCCTTCATAAATACCCAATCATAAATGATAAAATCAGTTCTCTTCTCCTCACATCCGCATAGGATTTCTATCGACTCTAAGCTGTTTTTAGCCTATATCTAATGAGATGTACCTTTTCCATAGCCTCATGAATAGAATCTGGTCCTATCGATAGCTTCACCTGCCTCGACCAACCAATAGGTGACCTACACCTCTACCATAAAGAGCCTAAAACAAAGCCATCTGAATACTCGAGTGCTAACTATTGTTATAAGAAAACTCAATAAGAGGCAAGTGATCATCCCAACTTTCTTTGAAATCAATCACGCAAGCTCAACATATCCTCCAAGGTATAAATATTTCATCAGCCTGACCATCCATTTGAGTGTGAAAAGTTGTACTAAGCTTTAACTGTGTGCCAAGGCCCTCCAAAAATGATCTCTAAAACTGAGAGGTGAACTGAGTACCCCTGTCTAAAATGATGGATAATGGCAGTCCATGCAACTGAACTAACTCCCAAATGTACAATCTAGCATATTCCTCGACTGAGTTAGTAGTCTTGACCGGTAAGAAATGGGCTGCTTTGGTCAAGCTATCCACAATCACCCAATGGAGTCATACTTTCAACGAGTATGAGGAAACCCTGTAATGAAGTCCATGTTAATCTCTTCCCACTTCCATGCGTGGATACTAATTTCCTAAAGTACACCCCCGGGTCTTTGATGCTCAACCTTTATCTATTGGCAATTTGGACACTTAGCCACAAATTGAGCTATTGTCACGACCCAAACATAGGCGCGGATCGAGCATGGGACAAGGAGCCCCGAGAGACTCCAAGTTGACCCATGGCATGAACATACATCTAACTCAATCAATAAAGGTGGAAGAATTAACATAATAGTTATAGCAGAAGTCTAAGCATAACATATAATCGAAAAATACAACACGAGTCTGAAGCTGAATATAACCTAATGTCTGAAAAGCCTCTAAGTCTGATGAGTTGATGGGACAAGACCCCAACTAACTCTCTAAATCTGAAATTTGAAAATACCGAGATAATTGATCATGAATGGTCCTTGGAAGATGATGACTCACCAACAGAGACTGATGTTGACTCTAAAGCTGGCTAGTGGTGGGGCTGAGTCTGAAGATTGGAGCCTACATCATAAAATGATACAACATAGAATATGTGGTCATTACGTGAAATGTACCGAGTATGCAATGTAATTAAAACAGGCAATTTAAAATACATAAAAGTTCATAAGAGTAGGACAACATGATTGTAATGTAAAATACCATGTATTGAGTTCAATCAGATTGAGTCCACGAGGGCTGTAATGAGTTTCACT
>JACEIK010001048.1:33208-51351 GCA_018107945.1 Datura stramonium | reverse complement strand
TATACATCATGGACATATGAGAGAAATCATATCATAAGTTATAAATCATAATGGGTTAAAGAGGAACAAGATCATAATGAAATAATAACTAGATTTTTCAGAACTACATGCATAATAAGGCACACTATGCATAAGGTGGAGATATTGTAATACCCCGAAATCCATAGGATTAGACCGAAGGGTTGAAATAGAGAAAACAAGATTTTCTACACCAGGTCACAGGATGAGTCGTCCAGTGACCCGTGAGGTGCACCACGAGTCGTTAAGTGACTCGTGGGGAGGAGGGTGGACTTGGTTAGATTTTTGGGCCAAGGAGTTGACCATGGGAGAGGCCACGAATCGTGGTCAGGACCACGAGTTGTTAAGTCTCTCGTGGTCAGTGGTGGGCTTGAAGGTGAAGAGTTTGGACAGTGTAGGTCACGACTTGGTCACCACGAGTCATTGGATATATCACGATTAATGTTGTCCTTCGTGGTGACCCTCAGAGGTATGATTCCAGTGATGGCAATGACAGGCAAATGACGAGTCGTTCCCCCAGACAATGATTCGTCCAGTCCCCTGTTAGGACTGCCAGTGAGTATTTTTCTACGAATTTATTAAGGGCTTTTTCGTAATTTCTAAGTTCCTAAAACCTATGCTACATCATTTTAAGCTCAGAAAAGGATTTTATAAGAGGGTTAAGATCATTCTAAACCCATTCTCTTCCATGCATGCAAACCTAGTGGTTTCTAAGGGTGATCAAGCTTAGGATTCATCAAGTTCTTCCCCAAATTCCATTGGGCTTTTAAGAGGGTTTGTGAAATTAGATTTATCCGAGTATATAGGGTTATGAATTGGTGTATTCATCCACACCCATTCCAAATCCCTCTTCAATTTCATGAAAATTCTAGTTTATGAATCTATGGGGTTTTAACCAAACATGTGAATTTTCTAAGTATCAATCATGGGTATGATCTATACATGTTTCCAATGTTGAATTATGATTCATGGGCATATTTTACAATGTTTTCAATTACAAATTATGTTTTCAATTTGTTTTTATAATTTATGATGCCCACCCATAGAAGTTAATGAAAGTTGAGATTATGATATATGTATTCAAGCATGATTAGATGTATACGGTGAAAGTATGATTTCGAATTACCCATTTCCTTGTTCATATTTTCAAATGATCAAGTCTATGTAAAGAATGTTTAAGTATTGGGCAAGCCCATGTGATCAACTATGTTTTATGATTTATCCAAATTTCATGTTATTAGCTTACCACATGGTTTTGGAGTCTAGACTCCCACTATTTTCAACTTGTAGTATGGTTTGAGCCCAAGGCTTCTCTTGTTATGATTTCAGATTATGTATGTATGTTATGATTCATCTTCATCGTTAGATGATAGTCAGCTTCATTGAAAAACATTGGAGAGCATATGCATGTTTTTGGAGGTAGTGTCTAGCACCGAGTAGACTAAGGGTCAGTCAACCTTATGCCTCAAAACTACGTGCCAACGTAGGTATTTCAGATTATTTGGAACCTCCCTTGTGAGCTTGCTCCTCCCCTAAGGGGCCTTAATCTTGATATCGATATCATGCTAGTGTCCTTAGCCCTGGCAAAGCTTTGGATGGCTCTGCCCACTTGAGTGTAATAGTCCGGACCACGTAAGCTCTATCATGGTAAGGTTGATTAGAAGAAGAATCTCCCATTATTCCTCATAATTTTAGTTATACATGTTCATCAGACATGTTATTATATTTTCAGCAGGTTTGACCCAATGTTCTGTTTTACTTATGATTATCGATTTTCAGCTTTGGATCAATCGATTCAGTTATGTTTAAATCATGTTTTAAGATAATAGCATGTAAGCCCTACTCGCAGACTCTTATGTTGAAATGTTTTATTATATGATATGCATGATATCTAAATTTACTAACTTAACAATTTTTACTTACCTTGCATACTCGGTACATTTCACGTATTGACCGCATACTCTATGCTGTAACATTTCATGATACAGGCTCAGATATTAAGGATCAGTCCTGTCGTTAGCTAGATCGTCAGTGTTAGCACATTCTAGCCAGACTTGATTAGTCCTTATCTTTCGAGGGACCTTTTTTAGTTGTATTTTAGTATTTTCAGTTTTCGACTTCAATAAGTTAGTTGGGGTCTTGTTCCATCAACTCGTCAGTAGTAGAGGCTTATTATACATAATATACGTTCAACTTCACATTGTGTTATGTATTCAGTTATCTGATATAATTAGATTTTCCAACTTCTACTATGTTATATGTTATAATTCCACATTTATTATGTTGAGCTT
Organism: Datura stramonium; assembly: GCA_018107945.1. Taxonomy (NCBI): domain Eukaryota; kingdom Viridiplantae; phylum Streptophyta; class Magnoliopsida; order Solanales; family Solanaceae; genus Datura; species Datura stramonium. The sequence continues at coordinate 49,042 of JACEIK010001048.1, read as the reverse complement.
AGATGTTATGTTCATGCTAAGAGTCAACTTTGAGCATCTTGGGGTTCGTTGTCCCGTGTTGATCCAGGACTATTTTCGGATGATGACATACATGGTATCAGAGCATTAGGTTTTTATGCATCCTAGGGTGTCGTAAAGCCACATTAAGTAGAGTCTTTTTTGTGTGTGTGAAGCGCACCACACTTATGATAAAGAGGCAATGAAATGTTTTAGGAAATGTTCCCTTCTTTCAGGATCTATGTTGTGCGATGAAATGTCTCTCTATACTTCTAACTCGTGGTATATGCATTTGAAGAATTATGCCTCCTTGCCAACTTAAAAGAAGAAGAAATGGAAATAGAAGTGGCCACGAGAACAACAATGGGGATGGGCACCAACAGGCCCCACCAGCCCCGGAGGAGCATGTACCAGAGCAAATTGCCCCATGCAAATTTACGGTAGCCATACAGATGCTAGCTCAGGCCTTGACCACTCAAGTCAGCCAACAGGTTGTAATGCATGTCCCTCAGAATGGGAAAGTGGTTGTGCACATCTGGTTCAAGCAATGGAAGGATAGAAGGAAAGTTGGAGCAGGCCCTATTGGTTGGGATGAGTTCCATACCACATTTCTGGATTGGTTCTTCCCCTGTGAGATGAGGGAGAATAAAGCAGTTGAGTTTGTGAACCTGAAGCAAGGCAAGACGAAAGTCAAGGAGTACGCTTTAGATTTCACTCGTATTTCTAGGTATGCACCTAAGATGGTGGAAGATCATAGAGCGCGAGTGAGTCAGTTCGTGCATGGAATAGCAGACTACTTGGTCAAAGATTGTCGAACCGCGATGCTTCATCAGGACATTGACTTCCCCCAAATAGTTTTGCACACCCAGCAAATATAGGCGGTACATGTAAGTGAGCGGGAGAGAGAGGCCAAGAAGGCCAGGACCGATAGATTCAGATTTTCCCAACAGAGGCCTGGTGGTGGGCACCATCAGTAGTCCCACGAAAGATCTTTAGCCCCAGCACCATCATCTATGAGTGTTCCATCCAAATCTAGGCGCGACCATAAGGGACGAGCATCAGGCTCTTGAGATCAGGGGAGCAAACCCACAAATTTCAGCATCTCAGAGTATGGAAAGTGTGGCCGAAGAAACATCGGTCAGTGTTTAGCTAGTTCAAGTTCTTGTTTTGGGTGTGGGAAACCTAGACATATGCTCAGAGATTTTCCAACAGCCAGACAAAGCCATGATAGGGGCTAAGGCCCAGCCACTAGCTCAGTAGCCCCACCAGCACGCTTAGCTCAGCAGGGTGCATCCACTAGTGCGAGTGGTGGTCAGCATCAGAACAAATTTTATGCCTTAGCATCTCGTTAGGAGCAGGAGGTCTCCCTAGATATGGTCACTGATATGTTACGAGTATTCCACCTTGATGTATATGCATTTTTAGATCCAAGGGCTATTTTATATTTTATAACGCCCTATATTGCCAGTAGTTTCGGAGTCAGTCTCGAAGTCCTATCAAAATCCTTTTTAGTATCTACTCCAATTGGTAATTCAGTTATAGCTCGACGAGTATATAGAAATTGCCCTATCATAGTTCTTCAGAAAGTCACCTCAACAGATTTAGTAGAGCTAGCCATGACAGATTTTGACATTATCTTTGGCATTGATTGGCTACATGCATGCTTTGCCTTAGTAAATTTTAGAGCCCGTACAATAGAATTCTGATTCCCAGGTGAGCCAATTCTAGAATGGAAGGGTAGTTCAGTTGTACCTATATGTCGCTTCATTTCCTACCTTAAGACCAGAAAGATGATTTCTAAGGGTTTCGTGTATCACCTAGTTAGGCTTAAGGATGCTACGTCCAAAACCCCGAATATCCAGTCAGTTCCTATAGTGTGAGAACATCCAAAAGTGTGACTAGATGATTTACCAGGAATTCGTCCCGAGCGGGAGATCGATTTTGGTATTGACCTTCTTTCTGATACACAGCCTATATGTATTCCTACTTATAGAAGAGCTCCAGTTGAGCTAAAGGAGTTAAAGTAGTAGTTGAAGGATCTCTTAGACAAAGGTTTCATCTGACCTAGCAAATCCCCATGGGGTGTACCAATGTTCTTTGTCTGAGAGAAGAATGTTTCCCTTCGGATGTGCATTAATTATCGGTAAATCAACAAGGTTACAATCAAAGAACAGGTACCCTCTCCAAAGGATTGATAATTTGGTTTACCAGCTTCAGGGTGCTAAGTTCTTTTCAAAGATAGACCTCAAATCCAGATGCCATCAGCTCAGGGTTCAGGAGAGTGATATTTCAAAGATAGCCTTCAGAACTTGGTATGGTCACTATAAGTTTGTAGTTATGTCTTTTGGACTAATGAATGCTCCTGCAACTTTTATGGATTTCATGAACAGGGTGTTCAAGTCATATTTGGACATGTTCATGATTATGCTCATAGATGATAGTGTTATATACTCTCGGAGAAAGGAGGAGCATGTCGCTCACTTGAACGCGATACTATAGACTCTTAAGGATCACCAATTGTTGCTAAGTTCAGCAAATGTGAGTTTCGATTAAACTCAATGGAATTTTTGGGTCAACCGGTATCAAGTAAGGGTATATAGGTGGACTCTAAAAAGATAGAAGCGGTGAAGAATTGTCGTAGACCAGTGAATCCTTCGGATATCAAGAGTTTCTTGGGATTAGTTGGTTATTATTGGAAGTTTGTTGAAGGGTTTTCATCCATTGCAACACCATTGACTAAGTTGAACCAAAAAAAGTGAAGTTTCAATGGTTAGAGGCCTATAAGAAGAGCTTCCAAGAGTTGAAGACTCAACTCACTTTAGCACCAGTGGTAACCCTACGTGAGGGTACTGATGGGTTTGTGGTATATTGTGACACCTCAAGGATCGGCCTTGCTTGTGTAATAATGCAGCATGGTAAAGTTATAGCCCATTCTTCCAGGCAGTTGAAAGTCCATGAAAAGAACTATCCGACTCACGACCTCGATTTGGCAGCGGTAGTATTTGCTTGAAGATTTGGTGACACTATCTGTATATGGTCCACGTGGATGTGTTAAATAACCACAAAAGCCTACAATATATGTTCACCCAGAAGGATCTAAATCTACATTATAGAAGGTGGTTGGAGCTTCTAAAGGATTATGATATAAGTGTCCTTTATCATCCGGGCAAGGCCAATATGGTGGCAGACGCTCTTAGCAGGCTTTCTATGGAGAGTGTATCTCATGTAGATGAGGAAAGGTAAGAGTTAGTGAAGGATGTGCATCAACTTGCACGACTAGGAGTTCATCTTATTGACTCAACAGATTGGGTCAGAATCTTCCTTGGTGACCAAGGTCAAAACTAGACAAGAAGAGGATTTGATTTTTGTGAAATTAAAGGAATCCATTTAAAATCAGAAGGTGGAGGTTTTCTCACAAGAGGGAGATGGTGTGCTACAATATCATGGTTGCTTGTGTGTACCGGGTGTTGGTGACCTGAGGGAGTGGATGTTGCATGAGGCTCATGGTTCCAGATATTCTATACATCCAGGTGCCACCAAGATGTACTGTGACCTATGGAAAGTCTACTGGTGGAATGGCATGAAGAAGGACATAGCAGAGTTTGTGGCTAAGTGTCTAAATTGTCAACAGTTGAAGGTCGAGCATCAAAGACTTGGAGGTGTGCTTCAAGACATTAGCATTCCTACTTGGAAGTGGGAGGAAATCAATATGAACTTCATTACAGGGTTGCCTCGTACTCTTCATTAGTATGACTCTATTTGGGTGGTTGTAGATAGGTTGACTAGGGAAGCTCATTTTCTATCGGCCAAAACTACTGATTTAGCGGAGGATTATGCTAAGTTGTACATTTGGGAGTTAGTTCGGTTGTATGGAGTGCCCTTGTCCATCATATAAGATAGAGGTACTCAGTTTACCTTCCAATTTTAGAGACCGTTTTATAAGGGACTTGATACTCAGGTTAAGCTTAGCACAACATTCACCCGCAAAAAGATGGTCAGGCCGAGCAAACCATTCAGACTCTGGAGGTTATGTTGAGAGCGTGTGATTAATTTCAAGGGTAGTTGAGATGGTCACTTTCCTCTTATTGAGTTTTCATATAACAACAGCAACTATTCCTACATACATATGGCTCTGTTTGACGCTTTCTGGGTGGAGGTGTAGATCACCTATTGGTTGATTTGAGGTCGATAAAGCTACATTGATAGGTCCATATTCAGTTCATGAGACGATGGAGAAGGTTCATCTCATATGGTAAAGGTTGAAAATAGCTTAGATTCATCAAAATTCCTATGCGGATGTGAGGAGGAGAGAACTTGAGTTTGAAGCTGATGATTGGGTGTTTCTCAAGGTATCTTCCTTGAAGGGAGTGATGAGGTTCGGAAAGAAAGGGAAACTCAGTCCCGGTTACGTTGACTCATACCGAATTGTGAGATGGATTGGCAAGGTAGCTTATGGGTTGAAATTTCCCTCAGAATTAGCTTCAGGCCATCCAATTTTCCATGTATCGGTCTTAAAGAAGTGTTTGGGTGTTCCAGCTCTAGTTGTTCTGGTGGATAGTGTTGCGTGAAAGACTACCTTAGTTATGAAGAGGTTTAGGTGGAGATACTGGATTGGCAGGTTCGTAATCTGGAGATCAAAGAAGTAGCTTCAGTTAAGGTTTTATGGAGGAATCAACAGGTTTAGGGAGCTACGTGGAAGCTGAGGCCAATATGATGGCTAAATACCCGTATCTATTCTCTTCTGGCTTAGATTCATCCTGAGGTATCAGTTTCCTCCCTAGTACTCTATTCAGTTTCATGTTTAGCTTATGTGCCCCAATTTCTTTCATGTCAATGTACGTATGTATGGTTCATGAATTCAGTTCAGTCATTCATTTCAATTCGGAGTCAATTATGCCGTCAGTTTTCAACTTTGAATGTTCAGTATTTGATATGGTAGTTGCATTTTTAAGATTTTCAGTATGCTTATTCACATTTGAAGATGAATAATCCCAAGGGGGAGATATTGTAATACCCCGAAAGCCCTAAGATCATACCCAAGGGTTGAAATAGAGAAAACAAGATTTTCTACAGTAGGTCACTGGACAAGTCGTCCAGTGACCCGTGAGGTGCACCACGAGTCGTTAAGTGACTCGTAGGGAGGAGGGTGGATTTGGTTAGATTTTTGGTCCAAGGAGTTGACCATGGGAGAGGCCAAGAATCATGGTCAGGACCACAAGTCATTAAGTCTCTCATGGTCTGTGGTGGGCTTGAAGGTGAAGAGTTTGGATAGTGCAGGTAACGACTTGGTTACCACGAGTCATGGTGACCCTCAGAGGTATGATTCTTGTGATGGAAAAAACAGGCAGACGAAGAGTCATTCCCCCAAACAACGATTCGTCTAGTCCCTCGTTGGGACTGGCAGTGAGTATTTTCCTGCGAATTTTTTAAGGACATTTTGTAATTCCTAACTTTCTAAGACCTATACTACGTCGTTAAAGCTCAGAAAATGGTGTTCTAAGAGGGTGAATCTCATTATAAACCCATTCTCTTCCATGCATGCAAACCTAGTGATTTCTAAGGGTGATCAAGCTTAGGATTTATCAAGTTCTTCCCCAAATTCCATTGGCCTTTCAAGAGGGTTTGTGAAACTAGATTTACTCAGCTATGAGGGTTATGAATGGATATATTCATCCACACCCATGCCCTATCCCTCTTCAATTTCATGAAAATTCTAGTTGATAAATCTATGGGGTTTTAACCCAACATGTGAATTCTCTAAGTATAAATTATGGGTATGATCTATACATGTTTCCAATGTTGAATTATGATTCATGGGAGTATTTTATAATGTTTTCAATTATAAATTATGTTTTCAAGTTTTTTTACAAATTATGATGCCCACTCATAGATGTTCATGAAAGTTGAGATTATGATATATGTATTCAAGAATGATGAGATGTATATGATGAAAGTATGATTTCGAATTACCCATTTTCATGTTCATGTTTTCGAATGATCAAGTCTATTTCGAATATGTTTAAGTATTAGGCAAGCCCATATGATCCAGTATGTTTCGTGATTTATATAAATTTAATGTTATTAGCTTACCACATTGTTTTGGAGTCTAGACTTCCACTATTTTCAGCTTGTGGTTTGGTTTGAGCCCAAGGCTCTTCATGTTATGATTTTAGATTATGCATGTATGTTATGATTCATCTTCGTCACTAGATGATGGTCAGCTTCATTGAAAAATGATGGAGAGCATATACATGTTTTTGGGAGTAGTGTCTAGCATCGAGTAGGCTAAGGGTCAGTCAACCCTATGTCTCAAAACTACATACCAACATATGTATGTTCAGATTAATTGGGACCTCCCTTGTGAGCTTCCCCTGAGCCCAAAGGGCCTTCATCTTGATATCGATATCATGGTAGTGTCCTTAGCCCTAGCAAAGCTTTGGACGGCTCTGCCCACTTGAGCCTAATAGTCGAGACCACGTAAGCTCTATTATGGCAATGTTGGTTATAAGATGAGTCTCCCATTGTTTCTCATGATTTCAGTTATGCATGTTCATCAGTCATGTTATTATGTTTTCAGTAGGTTTGACCTAATGTTCAGTTTTACTTATGATTATCAGTTTTCAGCTTTGGGTCATTTGATTCTGTTATGATATTCAGTTATGTTTAAATCATATTTCAGATAATAGCATGCAATCCCTACTCTCAGACTCTTATGATGAAATGTTTTATGATATGCATGATCTCTGATTTTACTTACTTAGCGATTTTATTTACTTTGCATACTCGGTACATTCCACGTATTGACTGCATACTCTATGCTGTATCATTTCATGATACAGGCTTGGATATTCAGGATTAGTCCCGCTGTTAGCCAGATCCTCAATGTTAGCACTTTTCGGCTAGAGTTGGTGAGTCCTCATCATCTGAGGGCCCTTCTTTTCAGCTGTATTTTAGTACTTTTAGTTTCTGACTTTAGTGAGATAGTTAGGGCCTTGTCCCATCAACTCGTCAGTAGTAAAGGCTTATCAGACGTAGTATGTATTCAGCTTCAAATTGTGCTATGTATTCAGCTATTCGATGTTATCAGATTTTCAAATTTCCGCTATGCTATATGTTAGAATTCCATATTTATAATGTTGATCTTAATGTCATGTTCATGCCATGGGTCAACTTGGAGACTCTCGGGGTTCTTTGACCTGTATCTCTATCCGGGCCTATGTTCGGGTCGTGACAGCTGCTTTCCAATGACTCCTTCAAGAGATTGGTACTACATGGCCTTACCTCAATGGCATCAAACCAACCAATAGGAGATCTATACCTCCTTCCATACAAAGTCTCAAACAGTGCCATATCATTGTTCTTATGATAACTAATATTCTATGTGAACTCCGCCAATGGCAAAAACCAATTCCAATGACCATCAAAATCTATCACACAAGCTCAAAGCATATCTTCCTAGACCTGAATTGTCCGCTTAGACTTCCCATCAGTATGAGGGTGAAACAATATACTATGATCCAACCTAGTACCCCAACTCAGTCTGCAAAGTCCTCCAAAAATTAGATGTAAACTGTGAACCTCTATTCGAGATAATAGAAACTAAAACTCACTGCAATTGAATAAATTCTCAAATGCACAACTTGGCTAAATTCTCTAGATTATAAGTAACCTGAACTAGTACAAAATATACAGACTTACTCAACCAATCAACAATAACCCACATGGAGTCAAATTTTCCAAAGGTCATTGGAAGACCAACCACAAAATCCGCCATTATCCTTTCCCACTTCCATTCAGGAATAGGCATCCTCTAAACAATTCCTCCAAGTCATCAGTACTCATACTTCACCTATTGAAAACTCAAATGCTAAACAAAAAATTCCATGATATCTCGCTTTATCCTACCCCACCAATAGTATTTTCTCAGATCATGGTACATTTTGGTGGAACCAGAATGTATAGAGTATCTCAAATAGTAAGCCTCTAGCATGATAGTCTTCACTAGTCATCAGCACGGGGAACACATATATGCCCCTTGATCCTTAAGATACCCTCACTATCAATCATGGACTCCTTGGCCTCTCTCTGCAAGACCTTATCATGAATCTTTCTCATCTTGGCATCCTCAAACTGTCTGACCTTAATCTGCTCCAAAAATGAATATCTTGCCTCCACAAAAGCCACTAATCTACAAGATTTGGGCACATTAAGTCTCATGTCACGCCCTGAGCCTACACTCTAGATGTAACACGGTACTTGAAGCCACAGGTGACCCCAAGTCAGTCCATGGTCTATCATTCACTAGTATTCTGAGTAAAACAAGCACACCAAAAATTTTAAATAATAACATAAAGGAATTTTATGAAAATTTAAAATAAACTTAAAACATGAAAAATGAACATCTGTAGGTCTAAAAATTCTGAGTCTGAAGTATTGTACTAAACTGAGATAACTGATAGAACTGGAACTAAACAGAACTTCTTATTCTGAACTGGACTGGACGGACTAGTGGGAGAGTCTATAACCGGCATTTAACCACGTGAGCTAAAGGTGGAGTCCAATGTATACACCCCACCGGTAGNAGGTGGAGTCCAATGTATACACCCCACCGGTAGGACCCAATATACCTTGCCAGGGTATAAAGGCATGAACTGGGTGATCACAAAAGTCTTGGGCCAATCAAGCCAAGAAATACTGTAAACTACGTTGGCAACGTAGTTTTGGGAACCTAGCTGCACTGGAACCCCGGCCCGCTCGGTGCTAAGTCCCCCTCCCACTGGAAACCTATACTGAATTGCTGGTTGATAGCTCGAAAGTGGGGTCCAAGACTAGTCAGGGACATATAACTGGAAGTACCTTGAGAGTCTTATTGGACCAGATTCTGAAACTGGGTTCTAGACTGGTTAGAGCCACTTATCTGAAAGCATCGTAATAATCTAAGAACAAATTATACTGAACTGGGGTCTTGGGGATGATCAGAGCTATATAACTAGCATGTCATGACCGCCTAATGGACCAAATAATTATAATTTGAGTCTGATTCTAATAACTGAGAGGCACCACTGATACCTTAGGAAAAGACTGTAGTCAAACTGATCAGCAGACATTTCTGACTAACACTGGATATTCTATTACTTTGACTGAAACTGAACTGACAATAGTCTAACTAGTTTTCAATACAGTCAACAAATGGAAATTCTCAACACTGATACAATCAAGCAAAAATATCGGTATGTGAACATTATTGCAAGATTCTAGTTTTTCCTGTATTCAAGACTAGGGCTAGATTTAATATTTATAGGAATGAGCAACAACACAATCAGAAACTGGTAGAAAAAATTCAGCAATTTAACATAGACGGTAATTCATGGGATTTAAGGGAGGTCTGACAAATAATTTCATCACTTTTGAAAGTCTCAGGACTAGAACTGATAGAGAAAACAAGGAAGGATTTTGGGGACGCAAGGGAAGAACTATTCCCTTGTTGAATTCCCACATACCTGACTAAAATTCTCCCGGAGAAGAAGACTTGAACTGCTGCAATGATGAACAACCCTAAGCTTGCTTGGAGGGTTCTTGAGAGGAAAACTTACGATGCTTTTCTGAAAATTGAGAGTGGGGAATGAGGAATGAACCATTTTTCCCCACTAAAACATCTAAAATTATTACTAAAACGACGTAGTTTAAATCTTGGGAGAGTAGGAAATTACTAAATAGCCCTTAGAAATTTGTTGGGAAAAACTGCCAAGTGACCTAACAAGTCGTGGTGGTTGACCACGACTCGTGGTCACTCCCGTCAAGTACACTGCCTGGGCTCCTCAGTAGGTCACCAAGAGGGACCTAACGAGTCATGGTCACCAGTGGTGGACCACACTGTCTCACTTCTGAAGATTAAATGCTAAGTGTGGCAATGAGTCACCTAACGAGTCGTTGCCACTAACGACGACTCCTTGTGACATTCGTTAGGTACACTGGCTAAAAACTTGCTAGGGATGCTAACGGGGAACATAACGAGTAATTACTGGGGACCACGACTCGTTTCGCCCACCCGTCAAGTACACTGCTCAACTTCTTTACTCAGGCCGGGCCATTAGTGACTCAACGAGCCATGGTCTGTGACCACGACTCGTGAAGTCCCTCGTTGGGTACACTCCTCCCTTCTCAAAAACCTCAAACCTCCTTCTCATGGCTCACCTAACAAGTCGTGAGGTCACTTAACGACTCGTTAGGTGGGTCGTCTTGTAGCTTTTCTGCAGCTTTTCTAGATTTAAGTCCCGGAATTAGATTTTGAGTTTTTGGGGCATTACAATATCTCACCCTTGTAAACATTCTTCCTTGAATATTAGAAAACACCCGGGATGTAGTAAATAGCAATCAAAATTTCCAAATACTTCTCATTTAACTCCAAAACTGCCGGAATGACTACCTCCGTTTCAAAATACATAACTTATCTGAATTTACTTTTCATACATACATCTAAAGTCATAAAAGAAACTTATACACATGAATTGAATTCAACAACTATATCATGTCCTAAGGCAAAACTAACCTTTCAAGCTACAACACAGTCGGTAGAGAACAAGTGTGGTATTTGGCCATCATATCCGCTTCGGCCTCCTAAGTAGCTCCCTCAACCTGCTGATTTCACCATAAGACCTTGACTAAAGCTATTTTCTTATTCCTCATCTTACGAACCCGACGGTCGAGGATCTAGACTTGTACATCCTCATATGAGAGACTATCCCTTACTCCCACGCTGTCCAATGGAACAACTTAGGTTGGATCTCCGATGCACTTCTTTAGAAGTGACATATGGAAAACTGGATGTACAGCTGCTAGTTTTGAAGGTAACTCTCACTCATAGGCCACATTTTTGATATGCCTCAAAATTCTATAAGGTCCAACATACCTGCGACTGAGCTTCCCTTTCTTTCCAAAGCTCATCACCCCTTTCATGGGTGAAATTCTCAGGTATACCCGGTCATCAACAATAAAACTCCAACTCTCTTCTTCGCACATCGGCATTAGATTTCTAGCGGCTCTGAGCTATTTTCAACCTTTCTCCGATGAGCTGAACTTTCTGCATTGCCTCGTGAATCGAGTTTGTCCCTATCAAGGTAGCTTCACCAACTTCAAACCACCCTATGGGAGATCTACACCTTCTACCATATAATGCTTCAAATGGGGTCATCTGAATGCTAGAATGGTAGTTGTTGTTGTACACAAACTCGATGAGAGGAAAGTGGTCATCCCAATTACCCTTAAAATTGATCGTGCACACTCTTAGCATATCTTATAGGGTCTGAATGGTCCGCTCCGCTTTCCCATCATTCTGCAGGTGAAAAGCAGTGTTGAGTTTGACTTGAGTGCGTAGTCTCTTCTTAAAGGACTTCCAGAAGTATGAGGTGAAATGCGTTCCCCTATCTGAAATGATAGCCAAAGGCACCCCATGGAGTCTAACTAACTCTCGGATATAAAGTTTTGCATAATCCTCAGCTGAGTCTGTGGTTTTAACTGGGAGGAAATGAGCTGACTTAGTCATTCGATCTACTACCACCCAGATTGATTCATGCTGTCGGCGAGTCTAAGGTAGACCCATAATGAAATCCATATTCACTTCTTCCCATTTCCATGTGGCTATACTGATATTTTGGGCCATGCCTCCTAGCCTTTGATGCTCTACCTTGACTTGCTGGCAGTTCGGGCACTTGACTACGAATTCAGCAATGTCTCTTTTCATGCCGTTCCACCAGTAAATATCCCTCAAGTTGCGGTACATTTTAGTAGCACCAGGGTGAATGGAGTATCTGGAGTTGTGTGCCTCAGCCAATATCTGTTGTCTAAACTCACCAACATCCTGCACACACAATCTTCCCTGGTAACGGAGCACACCATCTCCCCCTTTGGAGAAAGCCTCAACCTCCTTTTCTGAGAACTGCTTCTTTAAGTTTAAGTATAATTGGATTTCATCTTGTCTGGACTTAACTTCAACTACCAAGGATGGCTCTGACCCACTTTTCACTACCACCCCACCTTCGGCTGAATCCACCAGTTGTACCCCTAACCAGGCTAGTCTGTGAACATCCCTTGCTAACTCCTTTTTGTCTTCCTTGATATGTGTCACACTCTCCATAGACCATCTGCTTAGGTCGTCAGCCACCACATTGGCTTTGCTTGGGTGATACAGTACACTCATGTCATAGTCTTTTAGCAACTCCAACCACCTTCTCTGATGAAGATTTAGGTCCTTCTGACTCAGCACATACTGAAGACTCTTATGGTCTGTAAATACATCTACATGAGCTCCATATAAGTAATGCCTCCATATTTTTAGCAAACACCACTGCTTCCAACTCCAAGTCATGAGTTGGATAGTTCTTCTCATGAACTTTGAGATGTCTGGATGCGTAGGCTATCACTTATCCTCGCTGCATCAGAAAGCAACCGAGTCCGACCCTCGACGCATCACAATAAACAACCAATCCATCTGTTCCTTCTGGAAATATCAAAACTGGACCAGTACTGAGTCGAGTCTTAAACTCCTAAAAAATCTTCTCGCACTTGTTTCACCACTAAAATTTCACCTCTAAGTTAAATTAGTCAGAGGAGATGTTATGGAGGAGAAGCCTTCCACAAACCATCGGTAATAACTCGCTCAGCCCAAAAAACTCCTGATTTCAATAGGACAGGTAGGTCTGGGACAGTCCTTCACTGTTGCTATCTTATGATGGTCTACTTGTATTCCCTCACCCGAGACCATGTGACCTAAGAAAGTCACAGACTTTAACCAAAATTCGCACTTGTTGAACTTGGTGAGTAACTAGCAGTCCCTGAGTGTCTATAATGCTAATCTTAGGTGATTGGCATGCTCTTCCTCATTTCTTGAATATACTAGAATGTCGTCAATAAATACAATGATGAACATATCCAAATACTGCTTGAAGACTCTGTTCATTAAATCCATGAAAGCTGCTAAAACGTTTATTAATCTGAAGGACATAACCACAAACTCGTAATGACCATACCGAGTTTTGAATATTATTTTCAGTATACCACACTCCCTGACTCTTAGTTGATGGTAGCCTGACCTGAGATCAATCTTGGAGAAACAATTGGATCCCTAAAGCAGGTCAAATAAATCGTCAATTCTCGGTAGAGGGTACTTGTTCTTAACTGTGACCTTGTTCAGTTAGCAGTAATCTATGCACATTCTGAGGGTACCATCTTTCTTATGCACGAATAGCACTGGAGCACCCCAGGGAGAGATGTTGGCTCTGATAAAACCCTTATCAAAAAGATCCTTTAACTGCTCCTTCAACTCCTTAATCTCAGTTGGAGCCATTCTATAAGGAGGGATGGAGATGGGCTGAGTATCTGGAGGAGATCTATTCTGAAGTCTATTTCCATTCAGGGGGAACTTTGGGAAGATCCTCAAGAAATACATCTGGGAACTCGCTGACCACTGGAACTAACTAAATGGTTGGGGTCTCAGAGTTAGAATCCTTTACCCGAACCAGATGATATATACATCCTTTGGAGATGAGTTTCTGGGCCTTAAGGTAGGAAATAAACCTACCCTTAGGCGCTGAATTACAGCCTGACCATTCTAACACTGGTTCGGAAACTGAAACTTGACAACTCTAGTTCTGTAATCAACTGAGGCGTAGCAGGAGTGTAACCAATCCATGCCGAGAATAAGGTCAAAGTTTACCATGTCTAACTCTATGAGATCCACTAGAATGACTTTATTCAGAACTGAAACTGGGCAATTTCTATACACTCGGATGGCTCTAACTGACTCGCCAACTGGGTGGAGACTGAGAATGGTTCCGAGAGGACCTTTGGACTGATGTTGAACTGGATTGCTATATAGGGAGTCACGAACTAAAGAGTTGCTCCTGGATCTAAGAGGGAATACACATCTAAATGGAACAGACATAACATACCAGTAACTACGTCAGGTGAGCTTTCCTAATCCTAATTGGAAGATAGAGCATAGAAATGATTTTGGTGTTGACTGTCATCTGTACCTGATGTGTTGGAATGTTGAGCTGGTCGGCCTTCTAGGGCTGATGAGGTGGTAGAGATCTCCCTCGCCCTGCTGATGGGCACTCTCTGAGCCTGTGTCCAAGCTGTCCACACCCAAAATAGCCCTATCGTCCCTGAAGGCATTATCCTGGGTGATTCCCACCATATTTGGGGCAAGTTGGATACCTGTTCCTGGTGTTGTGAGTTTGAGACTAAGTGCCAAATGGCCCATCCCTCCGATCCTGGTGGGACCGAAACATCGGGGCGCCGGCTGAACTAGGTGTTGGGGATCTCTTCTGTTGTTGCTACTGTTGTGGCAGCTACGACCGCTAGATCTCTGATGGACAAAATCTAACTGGCCAGTCCTTTCCCATTTGTTCTTATGCTTCATATCTTTCAGCTTTTTGGACTCAATTTGTTGGGCATACACAATTAAGCTAGAGAGTTCCATATCCTTGATTAGCATTGCCGTGTTGCACACCTTGAGGACCAGGTTTGACACTCCATTTACAAACTTTAGCATGCGAGCCCTTGGCTCGGCTACCATCTCTGGAGCATACTTAGACAGCCTAGTAAACTCAAAAGCATACTCCTCCACCGTTCTGTTGCCCTGTTGCAAGTTAATAAACCCCGCCGTCTTAGCCTCCCTCAGCTCTCGAGGGAAAAACCTGTCCAAGAAACCTGTGTGGAGTTCTTCCCATTCCACTGGTCCTACTCCCGCTAGCCGCCCTTCTTTCCACTGGTCATGCCAGACTTGGGCTACTCCTTTCAGCTGGTAGGCAGCCAAGTCGACACTCTCATAGCGACTGAAACCCATAATTTGGGTGATTGTAATACCCCAGAAATGCATAGGAGTAGGCCCGGAAGTGAAAAGTTGAAAACTACAGAAAATTGTGAAAAATGTCTCAGGACGGGTCAAGGTACGAGTCGTGGTTGGGGTCAAGCTAGGTGGAAGTGGTGACAACGGAAGAAGTAACAACTCGTTGTAAGGGAACAACGAGACATTGTTAGTAGTTATAGGAAGGGATGAACTTAGGCAGATGGGGACACCAAGAGGCATCCCACGATTCATGGTAAGACGTGACGGCTCGTGGTTTCTAGTTGTTGCTTGTGGATTGAGATTTCTAGTGCATATAACAGATTGAGACCACGACTCATTGGAAGCAACCACGAGTTGTGGTGAGGCTCATAGTAGGGGAAGTTCAGAATGGTCAAAGAGTTGACAATGCTCGATCCCATGACTTGTGGATTGGAGCAACGACTCGATAGGATCAGTCGTTGGAAAGAACCTGAAGTATGTGGTGAGGTGGTGGACCCAATGACTCTATACCACAAGTCGTGTTAAAGTGCAACGACCCTTGGGATTAGTCATCCGTTCGTCCAAATTAGTTTTCAGGAAAATTTCATTAAGGGAAATCTTACTTTCCCGTGATTTTAGAACCTAAACTACTTCATTTGTTGTATTTTTTTTAGTGTGATAAGATGGGTTAAGTCCTTAGTGCATACCCATTCTCATGGAAGAGCTTTTAGAGAGGTTTTAGGGAGATTCAAGGTCTTCTTCTCCAAATTTCCATCAATTTCTTTGTGGGTATTCAAGAAACTTTGAAATCGGTCCATTCCCGGGTATGTAGGGTTTAGAATGGGTGAATCCTTTCACGCCCATAGCAAAATTTTGATTAAATAATGAATTCTCCTATTCAAGTTCTATAGGGTTTTACCCAAATGCATGAAAATGTGATTTCTCTTTATGGGTATGATTTAACTGAGTTTTAATTATTGAATTATGAATGATGGGCAGGTTTTATATTA
>JACEIK010001047.1:292212-318276 GCA_018107945.1 Datura stramonium | reverse complement strand
CTTCACATACTCTTCGCTTTTCCCTTTGCACATGTTTCCCTCCTCACCTACGGACAACATACGACCCATAATTCCCTTAATATGACATATAACCATCAAAACAATTTCGGGGGTGTAACAGTAAATGTACCGAAAGGGAAAACGGAAGTAGTCTTCTCCTGATCCTCCTGGGCAATCATGAATTGATTATACCCAGAGTATCCATCAAGAAAAAATAGTTGTCATGCACAGCTAACCTGTCCAACGTCTGATCCAGGAAAGGTATGGAAAATGATCCTTCCTGGTAGCTGTATTAAACTTGCGGTAATCAATGCGTCAAAACTATATGCCAATGTAGGTTTATATATGTAATTCCCCAAAAACTCTAAGACCAGACCCAGGAGTTGAAACGGAGAAAATAGGATTTTCTGCACCAGATCACAGAACGAGTCATCCTGTGACCCGTGGGGTAGGCCACAAGTCGTGAAGTGACTCGTGGGGAAGGGACTAGACTTGGCTGTTAATTTGGAAATTTTTTTACTAACCACGGGTGTGACCATGAGTCGTGGTCAACACCACGAGTGGTGATGTGATCCGTGGTCAAGAATAAAGTGAAGATCGGGGAAAAATAGGAGGTGTCCTAACGACTAAGCACCACGTGTCATGGTCCATGCCATGACCCGTTAGGTGACACGTGTCTCTAGGGAATTTTTAGCCAGGTATGTGGGAATTCAACAAGGGAATAGTTCTTCCCTTGTGTCCCCAAAAATCTTCCCTGTCTTCTCTATCAGTTCTAGCCCAGAAACTTTCGAATGTGAAGAAATTACATATCAGACTTCGTTTAATTCATGTGGATTATTGTTTACGTTAAATGTAGATATTCTTCCACCAGTTTGTGACTATGTTATTGCTTGTTCCTGTAAAGTGAAATCTAGCCCTAGTCCTTGAATATATAAAAACTAGAATCTTGCAATAGTGATTAAATATCAGATTTTGCTTGATTCTATCAGTGTTGGGGATTTCCATATTGTTAGTTGTATTGAAATCTCAATAGGATTATTGTTAGTTCAGTTTTAGTTAAAATGTTAGAATATCCAGAGTTAGTTAGAAATGTCGGCTGATCAGTTTGACTACAGAAATTCTTTAGGTGTCAGTAGTGCCTCCTAGTTATCAGAATTAGACTCAGTATCAAATTTTAGTGGTTCTTTAGGCGGTCATGATACTTTCAGATAAGAAGCTCTGACCAGCCTTAGGACCCCAGCTTCAGATTACAGTTTTTCTTTAGATGGTTACGACGCTTCCAAATAAGAAGCTCTGACCAGTCTTAAAACTCAGTTATAGAATCCGGTCTGAGAAGACTCTAGGGTGCTTCTAGATAGGTATTCCTGACTTAGTCTTGGGCCTAAGTTTCGAGCTATTAGCTTAGTAGTCAGTCTAGGACTATCCAGTGGGAGTAGAACTTTGCACCGAGCGGACCGAGGTTCCAGCGCACCCAGGTTTCCAAAACTACGTTACCACTGTAGGATATATTTTTATTGGCCTCATGGCCCTAGACTTGTTATCACTCAGTTCATTCCTCTATATCCTGGCAAGGTATATTGGGTCCTACCAATGGGGTGTATACATCGGACTCCACGTCTAGCTCACGTGGTTATATGTCGGTTATAGACTCTCCCACTAGTCAAATCAGTTCAATCTCAGATTAGTCATTTCAGATCAATTTAGCACAGTATTTCAGAATAGTATCTCATATTTATGGCATGTCTTTGACCATCAGACAAAGTCTTTTAGACCATCTCAGTTTACTACAGTTATTCAGTTTCAGTTGGTCATTGCATGTCTTTTCAGTTCAGCATTTTTATTCCTTGTGTATGGTTTCTCTCACTTACTCTGTACATTCACAGTATTGATGCATACCTTTTATACTGTATCGTTTTATGATACAACTGCAGGTTCTCAGACAACATCGTTAGCCGACCTCGCTCGGAGTTTCTTAGCGGCATCTGTGGTGAGTCCTCATATTTCAAGGAAGAAGATTATTTTTTCAGTTTTTTTCATTTATTTGGACTTAAAGTTAGCTGGGGGCTTGTTCCAGTAACTCATTAGTTGTAGTTGGCTTTCGGACACAGATTTGGCTTTTAGACTTGTAGCTTTGTTTCAGTTGATTTAACTTTATGATTCAGCTTTATTTTCATAAATGTTTTATATCATTATTTTAAAGATTCCACTATTTATAGTTACTCAAAATGCCAATGTTATGATATACCAGGGGTTGACTTGGCATACCTTGTGACTCCAAGCATCGTGTTCCATTTAGGGTGTAGACTCGGGGTGTGACAAACTTGGTATCAGAGCACTAGGTTTAGAGTATCCTTGGATGTCTGAAAGCAACATCGAGTAGAGTCCCTTTCATAGGTGTGAAGCGCGCCACACTTATAATGGGGAGGCTACAAGATGTTATTAGGAAAACTTCCTTTCGTTCATACTCTTTATCGTGCGTTGAAATTCAATTCCAGAACCATTCTCCTAACTCGTGCTCTATTTCGTTTTAGTGAATCATGCCTCCGCATCGCGGTAATGGAAGAAGCGCTTGTAACACTCACCGACCTGCCCCACCAGCTCCAGCAGCCCCTCAGGATGACTCAGTTTCCATCGTAGAGTTCAGGGTGGCTATCCAGCTGCTTACTCAGACAATTACCAACCAAGTGAACCAACAGGTGGTTCCAATCAACAATAATGGATCTACAACAGCTGCTCAAGTTCAAGACTTCACTCGGATGAACCCTCCAGATTTCCATGGATCTAAGGTGGGAGAGGACCCACATGAGTTCGTGGATGAGATTAGAAAGATCACCCGGATTATGGGTGTCAGTTCCTCAGAGAGTTTTGACTTGGCTGCCTACCAGCTGAAAGGTGTAGCCTAGATCTGGTACGAACAATGGAAGGAGGGGAGACCAGTAGGAGTAGGATCGGTGGAATGGGAGGAGTTCACTACAACCTTCCTAGGCAGATTCTTCCCTCGGGAGCTCAGGGAGGAAACGGTGGCGGAATTCATGAACCTGAAGAAGGGCAACAAAATAGTAGAAGAATATGCACTGGAGTTCACCAGGTTGTCTAAATATGCTCCAGAGATAGTAGCCGAGCCAAGGGCTCGCATGTTGAAGTTTGTGAATGGAGTTTCAAATTTGGTCCTTAAGGAATGTAGGACAACAATTCTTATCAAGGACATCAATTTCTCCAACCTCATAGTTCATGCCCAACAAATTGAGGCAGAAAAATTAAAAGATTAGGAGAGGGAGAGCAAACGATTAAGAACCGGGCAGTTAGATTATGGACATCAGAGATTTGGCAGTAGTAGCTGCCCACAACAGCAGTAGAAATAGTAGAGGGCTCCAGCACCCAGTTAAGCCAGTGCCCCTACTTTTCGGTCTCGTAAGGATCAGAGAAGTGGAGCATCTAGCTCTCAGTCCCAGAGCTTCAGCGCCAGCAATTGCTACCCAGCTTGCCCTAAGTGTGGCAAAAACCATCCAAGAGAGTCTCTTCAGGGTCGAGAGGGGCTGTTTTGGTTGTGGACAACTTGGTTATCGACTTAAAGAATGTCCGTCAGCAAGAAGGGGAAGGTCACAATCCACTACTTCAGCAGCTCCATCAGGCCGACCAGCTCAGCAGGCCAACACTTCAGGTATAGATGGAAGCCAGCGCCAAAACCATTTTTATGCATTGTCTTCTCATCAGGATCAGGATAGCTCACCTGATGTGGTCACGGGTATGTTACGCCTTTTTCATCTAGATGTGTATGCCCTACTAGATCCAGGAGCCACACTTTCGTTTATGACTCCCTATGTAGAAGTCCAATTCGATATCAGTCCAGAGGTCCTCTTAGAACCATTCTCAGTCTCCAACCCAGTTGGCGAGTCAGTTAGAGTCAGTGGGGTGTATAGAAACTGCCTAGTCTCAATCTTCAATAAAGTCATTCCAGCTAATCTGGTAGAGTTAGACATGGTTGACTTTGACCTCATTCTTGGCATGGATTGGTTACACTCCGATTATTCCTCAGTCAACTGCAGAACTAGGGTCGTCAAGTTTCAGTTCCCTAATGAGCCAACTTTAGAGTAGACGGGCAATAGTTCAACGCTTAAGGGTCAGTTTATTTCCTACCTTAAGGATAGAAAGATTATTTCCAAAGGGTGCATTTATCAATTAGTTCGGGTCAAATATTCCAGCTTTGAGACCCCAACTATCCAGTCAGTCCCAATTGTCAGTGAGTTCCCTGATGTGTTTCCCGAAGATCTTTTCAGAGTCCCTCCTAAATGGGAAATAGACTTTGGCATAGACCTTCTTCTAGACACTCAGCCATCTCCATCCCTCCTTATAGAATGGCTCCAGTTGATCTTAAGGAGTTGAAGGAGCAGCTAAAAGACCTTCTTGATAAAGTTTTTATCAGACCTAACATCTCTCCCTTGGGTGCTCTAGTACTATTCGTGCAAAAGAAAGACGGTACCCTCAGAATGTGCATCGATTACCGTCAATTGAATAATGTCACAGTCAAGAACAAGTATTCCCTACCTAGGATTAACGACTTGTTCGATCAGCTTCAGGGAGCCAGTTGTTTCTCCAAAATAGATCTCAGGTCGGGGTATCATCAACTCAGAGCTAGAGAATGTGACATACCGAAAACAACTTTTAGGACTTGGTATGGTCACTACGAGTTCATGCTTATGTTCTTTGGACTCACAAATGCCCCCCAGCTTTTATGGACCTGATGAATAGAGTCTTCAAGCAGTATCTAGATATGTTCGTCATTGTATTTATCGATGATATTCTGGTATACTCCAGAAATGAGGAAGAGCATGCTAATCACCTGAGGATAGTGCTTCAGACACTCAGAGACCGCCAGTTGTTCTCCAAGTTCAGCAAATGCGAATTCTAGTTGGAGTCCAGGACTTTCTTGGGTCATGTGGTCTCGGGTGAGGGTATTTAGGTTGATCCTCAAAAGATAGCAGTGGTGAAAGACTGGCCCAGAACTACCTTCCCAATCAAAATCAGAAATTTCTTGGGTCTAGACGGTTATTACCGACGCTTTGTGGAAGGATTTTCCTTTATAGCATCCCCTCTGACTAGGCTGACTCAGAAGAAGGTAAAATTTCAGTGGTTAGATGCGTGTGAGAAAAGTTTCCAGGAGTTAAAAACTCGACTCACTACTGCTCCAGTGTTGACCATGCCAAAGGATCAGATGGGTTTGTAGTGTATTGCGATACTTCCAGAGTTGGACTCGGTTGCGTTGTGATGCAGCGGGGAAAGGTGATAGCCTACGCCTCCAGACAGCTCAAGGTTCATGAAAAGAATTATCCAACCCATGACCTGGAGTTGGCGGTGACGGTGTTTGTGCTGATAATATGGATACATTACCTGTACGGGGATCACGTGGATGTTTTCACCGATCACAAGAGCCTTCAGTATGTGTTTAGTCAGAAAGATCTGAATCTTTGTCAGAGAAGGTGGTTGGAGCTACTGAAGGACTATGACATGAGCGTGCTATATCACCCAGGAAAAGCCAATGTGGTGGCTGATGCCCTGAGCAGAGTGTCTATGGGAAGCGTGGCTCATGTTGAGGAAGGCAAAAAGGAGCTGGCGAAGGATATCCACAGATTAGCTCGGTTGGGAGTATAATTGGTTGATACAACTGAGGGTGAAGTAGTTGTGCGGAGTGGATCAAATTCCTCGATGGCAGTTGAAGTTAAGTCAAGGCAGGGTGAAGATCCCGTATTGCTTAAACTAAAGGAGGCGGTTCATAGAAAGGAAGTGGAGGCTTTCTCCCAAGGGGGAGATGGTGTACTCCGTTTCCAGGGTAGATTGTGCATACCAGATGTGGGTGAATTGAGACAACAGATACTGGCTGAAGCACACAGTTTGAGGTATTCCATCCTGGTGCTACTAAGATGTACCATGATTTAAAAGATATTTACTGGTGGAACGACATGAAGAGAGACATCACTGAATTGTAGCTAAGTGCCCGAATTGCCAGCAAGTCAAAGTAGAACATCAGAGACCGGGAGGTATGACTCAGGATATCAGCATACCCACATGGAAGTGGGAAGAAGTAAATATGGATTTTATTACGGGTCTACCTCGGACTCGTCGGCAACATGATTCAATCTGGGTGATAGTAGATCCAATAACTAAGTCAACATACTTTCTCCCAGTTAAAACTACAGACTCAGCTAAGGACTATGCTAGGCTTTATATTCGAAAGTTAGTCAGACTTCATGGGGTGTCCTTATCCATTATCTCAGACAGAGGTACCCAGTTCACCTCACTTTTGGAAGTCTTTCTAGAAGGGACTTGGTATCCAAGTCAAGCTCAACATAGCTTTTCACTCGCGGACAGATGGACAAGCTGAGCGGACTATTCAGACCCTAGAATATATGTTGAGAGCATACACGATCGATTTCAAGGGCAGTTGGGATAATCACCTTCCTCTCATTGAGTTTGCGTACAACAACAACTACCACTACAGTATCCAGATGGCCCCGTTTGACGCATTGTATGGTAGGAGGTGCAGATCTCCTATCAAGTGGTTTGAGGTTGGTGAATATACTTTAAACGGTCCAAACTCGGTTCATGAAGCTATGCCGAAAGTATAGCTCATCCGAGAAAGATTGAAAACAACTTAGAGTCGTCTGAAATCTTATGCTGATGTGAGGAGAAGAGAATTAGAGTTTACAGTGGATGACTGGGTTTATTTAAAAATTTCACCCATGAAAGGGGTAATGAGATTTGGCAAGAAGGGAAAGCTCAGTCCGAGATGTGTGGGACCCTACAGACTCCTGAAATGAATTGGAAAGGTAGCTTATGATGGAATTACCTTCAGAGTTGGCATCTGTGCACCCAGTATTCCATGTGTCACTATTGAAGAAGTGCATTAGTGATCTAACTTTAGTTGTGCCATTAGATGGTGTGGGAGTGAAAGATAGTCTCTCGTACAAAGAGGTCCCAGTTCAGATCCTTGACTGTCAGGTTCGTAAGCTGAGGAACAAGGAGGTAGCTTCAGTCAAAGTCTTGTGGAGGAATCAGCAGGTTGAGGGAGCTACGTGGGAGGCCGAAGCAGATATGATGGCTAGATACTCACATTTGTTCTCTTCTAGCTCAGCTTCAGTTTAAGGTATCAATTCCCTCCCTAAAACTCTTTTCTATTCGTGTATTCTAGTTTCTTTCATGTAAATGAATATACACATGATTAGTGAATTCAGTTCAGACTTGTGGTTTAGTTCAGAGGTAGTCATTCCGTTAATTTTCAGGTTTCATGATCAGTATTCGAGTATAATGATTGCAATTCTCTGCTTTCCTGTGTGTTTTTCAACATTCGAGGATGAACGTTCCAAGGGGAGATATTGTAATGCCCTGAAAACTCTAAAACCAGACCCTGGAGTTGAAACGGAGAAAATAGAATTTTCTGCTACGAGTCGTCCTGTGACCCGTAGGGTAGGCCATGAGTCGTGAAGTGACTTGTGGGGAGGGGTCCGGACTTGGTTTTTAATTTGGAAAAACATTACTGACCATGGGTGTGACCACGAGTCGTGATGTGATTCGTGGTCAAGAATAACGTGAAGACCAGGGAAAACTAGGCAGTGTACCTAACAACTAAGCACCACGAGTCGTGGTCCATGCCACAACCCGTTAGGTGACTTATGGTCCAATATGGTTTGGGGGGTTGAGAATTTGGAAGTGTAGTTGACGAGTGGGTCACCACGACAACATGAGGTTCTTGGGCAGTGCACTCGACGACCATGACCATAAGTCGTGGTCACTAGGCACGAGCCGTTGAGTCCCTTGTGCGGACTGGCAGACAGATTTTTCTGTAAATTTCCTGGGGGTGTTTCAGTAATTTCCTAACCTCCTAGACCCTAAACTATGTCATTTTGGGTTATTTTGAGGGGATTTAGAGGGGCTAAACGGTTTTCCCCGTCATTCCCACTCAGATTTTTAGAAAAGTAATGAAAGTTCTCTCGAAAGAGCTCTCAAGCAAGGTATAGGGTTCCTCATCCATTGAAGCAATTCAAGCTTCCTTCTCCAGAGAATTTTTATCCTGGTATGTGGGAATTCAACAAGGGAATAGTTCTTCCCTTGTGTCCACAAAGATCTTCCCTGTCTTCTCTATCAATTCTAGCCCAAAACTTTAGAATGTGAAGAAATTAAATGTCTGACTTCATTTAATTCATGTGGATTATTTTTTATGTTAAATGTAGATATTTTCCCACCAGTTTGTGACTATGTTATTGCTTGTTCCTGTAAAGTGAAATCTAGCCCTAGTCCTTGAATATATAAAAACTAGAATCTTGCAATAATGATTAAATATCAGATTTTTCTTGGTTCTATCAGTGTTGGGGATTTCCATATTGTTAGTTGTATTGAAATCTCAGTTGGATTATTCTTAGTTCAGTTTCAGTCAAAATGTTAGAATATCCAGCGTTAGTCAGAAATGTCAGCTGATCAGTTTGATTACAAAAATTCTTGAAGTGTCAGTAGTGCCTCCTAGTTATCAAAATTAGACTTAGTATCAGATTTTAGTGGTTCTTTAGGCGGTCATGACACTTTAAGATAAGAAGCTTTGACCAGCCTTAGGACCCCAGCTTCAGATTACAGTTGTTCTTTAGACGGTTATGACACTTCCAGATAAGTAGCTCTGACCAGTCTTAGAACTCAGTTACAGAATTCGGTCTAATAATACTCTCAGGGTGCTTCCAGATAGGTATTCCTGACTTAGTCTTGGGCCTCAGTTTCGAGCTATCAGCGTAGTAGTCAGTCTAGGACTATCAAGTGGGAGTAGGACTTAGCATGAGCGGACAGAGGTTCCAGCGCACCTAGGTTCCTAGAACTACGTTGCCACTGTAGGATATGTTTTTATTGTCCTTATGCACCCAGACTTGTGATCACGCAGTTCATGCCTCTATACCCTAGCAAGGTATATTGGGTCATACTGATAGGGTGTATACATCGGACTCCACGTCTAGCTCACGTGGTTATATGTCGGTTATAGACTCTCCCACTAGTCAGCTCAGTTCAGTCTCAAATTAGATTATTCATATCAGTTCAACACAGTATTTCAAATTAGTATCTCAGATTTAGGGCACGTCCTTGACCATCAGACAGGGTCTTTCATAGCATCTCAGTTTAATACAGTTATTCATTTTCAGTTGGTCATTGCATGTCTTTTCAGTTCAACATTTTTATTCCTTGTGTATGGTTTCTCTCACTTACTCAGTACATTCAAAATACTGACGCATACCTTTTATGCTGTATCATTTTATGGTACAGCTGTAGGTTCTCAAACACAACACCATTAATCGACCTCGCTCAGAGATTCTTAGCGGCATCTGTAGTGAGTCCTCATCTTTTGAGGATGGAGATTATTATTTTTGTTTTGTTTTATTTATTTAGAATTGAAGTTAGCTGGGGGCTTTTCCCAGTAACTCATCAGTTGTAGTTGGCTTTCAGACACAAACTTGGATTTCAGACTCTTAACCTTATTTCAGTTGATTTAACTTTAAGATTCAACTTTATTTTCATACATGTTATTATCATTATTTTAAAGCTTCCGCTATTTATAGTTACTCAGAATGCTAGTGTTATGATAGACCAGGGGTTGACTTGGGGTAACTTGTGACTCTAAGTACCGTGTTCCATCCAGGGTGTAGACTCGGGACGTGACGATATATAATTGGGGCCTCTCAAGAGAGTTTCCCTGCCCACAAGGGGCCTTCAGCTTAATGTCGATATCATGGTAGCGTCCTTAGACTTAGCAAGGTTTTGAATGGCTCTGCCCACTTGAGTGTAATAGTTGGGGCATCACGTAAGCTCTATCGTATGGTGTCGGTTGTGATGAGTCTTCCAATGTTCCCAATGATTTCAGTTATGCATGTTTATTACATGACAATATGTTTTTAGCAGGTTTGGCCCAATGATCAGTTTATAAGATTTTACTAATGATTTCATTATGGCAAGCCATATGATTCTATTTTCAACTTTGGGTCATTCGATTCGGATATGAGATTCAGTTTATGACTATGCATGTTTTCAGATATCAACTTGTAGTCCTTACTCTCATGATCTTATAATTTATGTTATGTGCATGTTCAGTTATACTTACTCAACCTATTTTACTTACCTTACATACTCAGTACATTCCAAGTACTGACTGCATACTCTATGCTATATCATTTCATGATACAAGTTCAGATTCTCAGACTCAGTTCCGCCATTAGCTATTCTCTAGAGCTTAGTCCAATTCTCTTGTTGGTGAGTCCTCATCCTTTGAGGACCTTCAAATTATTGAGTTTTGTTATTTTCAGTTTCAGACTTTTAGTGATCTAGTTGGGGATGTTGTCCTATCAGCTCTTTAGATATGTTAGAGGCTTTTCAAACAATATGTAGAGTGCTGACTCTATATGGTTGATATGTATTTAGACTTTTGCTTATTCATGTTTCATTTATCAGTTTCATTAATGTATGCTCTTTAGCCATTATGTTCATGCCATAGATTGACTTGGAGCCATTCATAGTTCTAGGTTCCGTATCTCGGCCCGGGATCTCAACTTGGGTTGTGACATTTGCATGCTGTTGCTTTTGTGTAATGTGTCAGAGAATGCACTTTCTGTTAGTTATTGAGGAGAAACATTGATTAGAATTTGGAGATGCAAAGATGTCTTAACTATGTTTTATATGCATAATATCACTAACTCAAGCCAAAATTTAAGTTTCAGTTGTGCTACTTCTATATTACATGGTTTTAGATTGCTTAAAGCTCTATGCATAAACTCAAATGTTGTAATACCTCAAAAGTGCCTAAGACTAGACTCGGAATTTGGAATGTGATTAGAAGAAAAGTGGGAAGAATTACCTCATAACAGCTCGTGGGTATGAGTTGTGGGGAGAAGTCACAAGTTGTAGGATCGCTCGTGGTTAGCATTTTTCTAAAGAGAGATTGATAGCAACGAATCCAGTAAAGACTCGTGGGTCCTTGTAACAATTCATGGATTGGAGTCGTCGTTTGGTTTTGTACTGTCAGGATGGAAGGTATGATTTGTGACATGATTCATTGTGAGGAACCACGGATCGTGGTAAGGAATCATTGGTTAGATCTAGGGTGACAGAGTTGGAAGGTATGTGTCAAGGTACGACCCGTTGTGAGGAACAATGAGTCGTTACTCACACCCGTAGGAAGGAGTAGGAAATTTTCCCAATTGTAGTAATGGATGGATCCAACGAATCATGATATGGTGGTATGAGTGGTTATGTGATCCTTGGAAAACTCCAAAAACCCAAGGATGAAGAAGTGGCAACAACGGAAGGAACCCACGAGTCATGGTATTAGGGTACCACTAGTGGTGTGAGTCATTACTTCGGCAGTGAGCAGTCTTTCTGCGAATTTAGTAAGGGAATTTCTATAATTCCTAATCTCTAACCTACGCTGTTTTAAGATCTGTTAGGAGGGTTTTAAGAGTGCTTAACCTATCCTACGTTACTCTTTCCCATGCATGCAGGATTAGAGGACCACATTGAAGATCAAGCTTAAGAGTTCTCCTAGTTTTTCCCCAAATTTCTTGGGCTTTCAAGGAAAGATGTAGAATCAATTTACCTAGGTATGTAGGGTCATGAATGAGAGTTTCCCTTCACTCTCATGCCCAAATCCCATCTCAAGATCATGAATTCAAGTATATGATTCTATGGAGTCTTAACCCAATTTATGAAATTCTCTATGTTTAATTCATGGGTTAATTCCCCTCATGTTTCTAATGATGTTTTAAGATTCATGGGCAGAATTTATACCTATTTTGATTACAATATACGATTTCAAGTTTTAAGAACATGATGCCCAATTATGCAAGTTTCATGAAAAGTTGAGTTTATGATTTATGCTTCCAAGTAGGATGAAATTTCTAGCATATATGAATGTTTTCAAATTACCCATGAACATATTTATGATNATGAATGTTTTCAAATTACCCATGAACATATTTATGATTTTACTTATGTCACGACCCGGAGGCCCGGATAGAAACACAGGACAAGGAGCCTCGAGAGACTCCAAGTCGACCCATGGCATAAGCATACATCTAACTCGATCAATAAAATAGAAGAATCAACATGATATTCATAGAGGAAGTCTAGATTAAACATATCATCAGAATACACAATCTGAAGCTGAATACAACCATATGTATGAAAAGCCTCTAACCATGATGAGTTGATGGGACAAGACCCCAACTAACCCAACAATCTGAAATTGAAAGTACATATAGAAAATCTGAATAGTCTAGTCCTCGGAAGATGAGGACTCACCCACAATGTACGATGCTATCTCAGAAGACTGACTATGAGCGGGGTTGAACCTGAGAGCCGAGTCTTGTATCATGAAATGATACAACATAAAGTATGTGGTCAGTACGTGGAATGTACAGAGTGTGTAAGGTAAGTAAAAACCTCATAAGTAAATAAAATCATTTAAAGAAAATGCATAATGTAAAACATAAACATTTAAGAATCTG
Source organism: Datura stramonium (assembly GCA_018107945.1). Taxonomy (NCBI): domain Eukaryota; kingdom Viridiplantae; phylum Streptophyta; class Magnoliopsida; order Solanales; family Solanaceae; genus Datura; species Datura stramonium. The sequence goes on along the minus strand of JACEIK010001047.1, from coordinate 305,752 downwards.
AGAGTAGGGCTTGCATGCATTCTTTCTGAAATCATGATTTCATCATAACATAACATCATAACTAAATCGATTGACTCAAATATGAAATCTAATAATCATGAGTAAAATTGAACATTGAGTCAAACCTGCTTTAGAACATACATAGATATAGATATATCATGAATGATAAACATGCATAACTGAAATCATGAGGAACAATGGGAGACTCATCTTTTAACCAACCACGATAGAGCTTACGTGGTTCCAAGTATCACACTCAAGTGGGTAGAGCCGTCCAAAGCCATTCCAGGGCTAGGGACGATACCATGATATCGATATCAAGCTCGTGGGCCAATAGGGCCGGGGATAGCTTACAAGGGAGATCCTGAAGTAATATATATAAATATAAACCTACGTTAGCGTGTAGTTTTGAGGCATAGGGTGATTAACCTTTAGCCTGCTCGGTGCTAGACACTACTCCCAAAAATATGCATATGCTCTGCCTCATTATTCAACGAAGCTCAACATCGTCTATTGACGAAGTTCAATCATCAAATACATCTCAAAGCTGAAATCATGCATATGAGAAGCTTCAACTCAAACCATACCACAAACTGAAAGATAATTGGGAGTCTTCGCTCCAAAACCATGTGGTAAGCTTAATTGAAGAAATCATGAATCAAACTTTAAACATGTGGGCATTGCCCAAAGCTTTATCACACTTAAAAATTACTCAATTCATATTGAAAACATGATTATAAAATGGGTATCTTGAAAACATGCTTTTCATCATAATATCTCATTATCATCACATATTCATCACAAATCTCATCTTTCATGAACTTTTCATCAATGGTCTTTTGAATTCATAAGACTAGAAACATGATTTTTAATTGAAAACATTATAAAATTTGCCCATGCTTCATAATTCAATAGTAGAAATATATTTAAATCATACTCATGCAAGGAATTAGCAAATTCATGCATTGGGTTAAAACCCCATAGAGTAGTCCTAGAACACTCATGATTTAGAGAGGGATTGGGCATGGGTGTGAAAGAATTCACCCATTCATAACCCTACATACATGTTGGTAGCTGATTCTTACACTTCTTTGATAGCCCAAGACGAAATTGATGGGAAATTGAAGAACACTATGATTGATCACCCTCTCTCACTTTCTACCTTGCATGCATAAATGAATAAGGCCTAAAATGAATTTAACCCCTTCAAAAGTCATCATTCATAACTCAAAACGACGTAGTTTACGCCTTAGGATGTTAGAAATTATAGAAAAGCCCTTACTAAATTCACAGAAAATAATTGCCAGATGGTCCCAACAAGGGACCCTACGACTCGTCCTCAAGGGCCACGAACCGTGGCATGATCCATGAAGTACACTGCTTATCTGATCGTCTGGGCTCGTCACGGGCAACATCACGATCCGTTACTAGTGACCACGACTCGTGGTCACCACCCGTTATGTACACTGTCTCCATGCCAATTAATTCTTCAATTAGTTAATCACGACCCTCCCCAGGAATCATGGGGACTGACCACGACTCATGGGGTCCTTCCATCAAGTCCACTGTTCCCTATTCTTCTCTTTTCTTACTCCCCTACCCCACGACTGACCTAACGACTCGTGGGGTCTGACCACGAGTCGTGGTCACCCCCGTGGGGATCCTATTTTCCAAACTGAAAACTCATCACCTGGGCCTCCACATGAGTCACATCACGACTCATGGGCTATTCTCACAGGTCTCCTCACGACTCGTTCTATGCATGATGCCAGATTTTAAGTTTTTCTCTGTTTCAACTCTCGGGTCTGATATTTGGGCTTTCGGGGTGTAACAATATCTCCCTCTTGGGAACATTCATCTTCAAATGTTGGAAAACATATTGAAAAGCAGAGAAACGCAATCATCACATTCAAATATTGATCATTTAAACCAAAACTGACGGAATGACTACTTTCGATTCAAACTACATAGCTGAACTGAATTCACGAATCATACATATATCCATATACTTTAAAAAAAATTAGACACATGAACTGAACATGAAAACTAAATAGATTTTTAGGTCAAAACTGATACCTCAAACTGGAACTGAGCTGGTAGAGAATAAATGTGGGTATCTAGCCATCATATCCGCTTTGGCTTCCCATGTAACTCCCTCAACATGCTGATTCCTCCATAACACTTTAACTGAAGCTAATTCCTTGTTCCTTAGCCTTTGAACCTGACGATCCAGTATTTCTACCGAACCTCCTTATAACTAAGACTATCTTTTACACCAACACTGTCCACTAGGATGGCTAGAGCTGGATCACTCAAAAATTTCTTCAAGAGCAATACATGGAATACAAGATGTGCAGAAACTAATTCTGAAGGCAACTCCAATTCATAAGCCACCTTGCCAACATGTCTCACAATCCGGTACGGGACGACATAGCGGGGACTAAGTTTCCCCTTCTTTCCAAACCTAATCACTCCCTTCATGGGAGATGCCTTCAGAAATACCTAATCATCAACTTCAAATTCTAATTGCCTACTCTCATGTCGGTGTAGGACTTTTGGTGACTCTGAGTAGTTTTCAACCTATTCCTTATCAACTAAATATTCTCCATCGCCTCATGAACCAAATCTGGCCCTATCATTGCCGCTTCGCCAACCTTAAACCAACCAATGGGCGACCTATATCTCCGCCCATAGAGAGCCTCAAACGGTGCCATCTGGATACTGGAATAATAATTGTTATTGTATGAAAACTCGATAAGAGGCAAATGCTCATCCCATCTACCTTTGAAGTTAATCACGCATGCTCTCAGCATGTCCTCGAGAGTCTGAATTGTCCGCTCCACTTGACCATCCGTTTACGGGTGAAACACTGTGCTGAGCTTAACCTGTGTACCAAGCCCTTTTTGAAACGACCTTCAAAACTAAGAGGTAAATTGAGTACCTCTATCTGAAATGATGGATAAGTGCACTCCATGCAATCGAACTAGCTCCTGGATATATAGTTTGGCATAATCCTTCACCGAATCCATGGTTTTGACCAGTAGAAAATAAGCGACCTTGGTCAACCTGTCTACCACAACCCAAATAGAGTCATATTGCTGGCGAGTGCGAGGGAAACCTATGATGAAGTCCATGTTGATTTATTCCCAATTCCAAGTAGGAATATTGATATCCTGAAGCATGCCTCCCGGTCTCTGATGCTCAACCTTTACTTGCTGACAGTTAGGACACTTTCCTACGAATTCTGCGATATCCTTCTTCATGCTATTCCACCAATAGACTTCCTATAAGTCATGGTACATCTTGGTGGCACCTGGATGGATAGGATAACTGGTTCCATGAGCCTCGTACAATATCTGGCTCCTCAAATCATCAACATCCAGAACACATAGACGACCCTGGTATCGAAGCACACCATTTTCCCCTTTGGAGAAGACCTCTACCTTCTAATTTTGAACCGCTTACTTCAACTTTACCAAAATCGGGTCCTCATCTTGTCAATATTTTACATCAGTCACCAAGGACGATTCTGATCAGTTTTGAATAACAACACCGCCATTGGTCGAGTCAACCAACCTAACTCCCAACCTTGCGGGTCGGTGCACATCTTTCACTAGCTCCTTCTTCCCCTCATCCACATGGGACACACTCTCCATAGAGAGTCTACTAAGCGCATCTGCTACTACATTAGCCTTGCCCGGATGGTAAAGGGCACTTATATCATAGTCCTTGATTAGCTCCAACCACCTCCTTTGCCGAATATTGAGATCCTTCTACATAAACACATATTGTAAGCTCTTATGGTACGTAAATACATCCACGTGGACCCCATATAAATAATGTCACTATATCTTCAAGGCGAATACCACTGCGGCCAATTCAAGATCATGGGTCGGGTAATTCTTCTCATGAACTTTTAGCTGTCTGGAGGCATATGCTATCACTTTCCCATGCTGCATCAATACACACCCAAGTCAGATCCTTGAAGCATCACAATACACCACGAACCCATTGGTACCCTCTGGTAGAGTTAACATTGTTGTTGAAGTAAGTCGAGTCTTCAACTCTTGGAAGCTCTTTTGACAAGCTTCCGACCATTAGAATTTCACCTTTTTCTGAGTCAATTTGGTCAAAGGTGCTGCGATCGATGAGAAACCTTCCACAAACCTTCGATAGTAGCCAGCTAAACCCAAGAAGCTCTGAATATCTGAAGGATTCACCGATCTAGGCCAATTCTTCACTGCCTCTATTTTCTAAGAGTCTACCATTATTCCTTCGCTTGATACCACATGGCCCAAAAATGCTATGTCGTTCAACAAAAACTCACACTTGCTGAATTTGGCATATAATTGGCGATCCTTGAGAGTCTGAAGCACTATTCTCAAATGAGCGGCATGTTCCTCCTCGCTCCGAGAGAATATCAGGATGTCATCAATAAACACAATCACGAACATATCCAGGTACAACTTGAACACCCTGTTCATCAAGTCCATAAAAGCTGCATGTGCATTCGTTAGTCCAAAAGACATAACTACAAACTCATAATGGCCATACTGAGTCCTGAAGGATGTCTTTGGGATGTCACACTCCTAAACTCTGAGCTGATAGTACTCGGACCTAAGATCTATCTTTGAGAAACACTTGGAACCCTGAAGTTGGTCAAATAAATCATCAATCCGGATATACTGTTCTTGATGGTGACTTTGTTCAATTGCCGATAATCAATACACATTCGAAGAGAATCATCTTTCTTCCGGACAAAGAGAACTGGTCCACCCTATGGGGACTTGATCGGTCTAATGAAACCCTTATCTAACAAGTACTTCAACTATCCTTTCAACTCCTTTATCTCGGCTGGAGCCATTCTATAGGGAGGAATATATATAGGCTGCATGTCGGGAAGAAGGTCAATACCAAAATCAATCTCTTGCTTAGGGGGGGGGAGGGATTCCCGGTAAATCATCTGAAAAGACCTCGGGATACTCGCATACTACTAGGACAGACTGAATAGTCGGTGTCTCAGATTCCACATCCTTAACCATAACTAGATAGTGCACACAACCCTTAAAAATCATCTTTCTGGCCTTAAGGTAGGAAATGAAACGACCTATAGGAACAACTGAAGTACCCTTTCCATTCTAAGATTGGCTCACCCAGAAATTTGAACTCTACTGCCCGAGTTCTAAAATTAACTGAAGCATAACATGCAAATAGCCAATCCATGCTGAGGATAACATCAAAATCGGTCATGGCTAACTCTATCAAATCTGTTGAGGTGACTTTCTAAAGGACTGAGACTGCGCAACCTCTATATACCCGTCTAGCTATAACTGAATCACCTACTGGAGTAGAGACTGAGAAAGGTTCTGACAAGACTTCGGGACTGACTCCGAAGCTACCGGCCACATAAGGTGTCACAAAAGACAAGTTAGCCCCCGGATCTAGCAGAGCATAAACATCAAGATGGAAAACTCGTAACATACCAGTGACTACATCATGGGAGACCTTCTGCTCTTAGTGGGATGCTAAGGCATAGAATCTGTTCTGGCACTGATCGTCACTTGTGCTAGTATATGCTCCCTGATGTGCTGAGCATACGAGCTGGGCTGCGGAACTAGAAGCTGGGCCTATATCCCCATCATGGTCCTGCCTCGTGTCTGGGAAATCCCTAAGCATGTGTCCGGGCTTCCCACACCCGAAACAAGCACATGTACCTGCTAAACATTGACCCGTGTGGCCCTGGCCACACTTGCGCAAGCTGGAATACTAGAATCTGTGGGTCTTCTGCTTTGACCCCTAGAGCCTGATGCTCGCCCCCTCTGATTGTGCCTTGGTCTGGATGACACACTCAATGCTAAAGATGCTGGGTCTGATGACCTCTTGTGAGTCTACTGTCAGTGCCCACCACCTGATCTCAACTGTGAGAATCTGTGGTCACCGGTCCTGGCCCTCTTGGCCCCCCTCTCTCTCAGATTGCCACCTCCATCTGCTGGGCATACAAAACTATCTGAGGGAAATCCATGTTTGGTGGAGCATAGCAGTCCTACAGTCCTTGTCCAAATAGACCGCTACTCCATGAATGAACCTGCTCACCCGTGCTCTCTGATAAGCCACTAACTCTGGGGCATATTTCAATAGGCGAGTGAACTCAAGAGCATACTCTTGTACCGTCATCCTCCCTTTCTTCAGATTTACGAACTCAGCTACCTTTAGCTCCCTCATCTCACAAGGGAAGAACCGATCCAAGAATACAACATCGAACTCCTCACAGGTGATCGGTCCTGCTCTGGCGACCCTGCTATCCTTCCATTGGAGAAACCATATGTACACGACCCCTTTCAATTGGTACGAGGCCAACTCCGTGCACTCAAATCCATTCACCCCCATGACTTGGGTGATCTGCACAATCTCATCTATGAAATCATGCGGGTCCTCATCTACTTTTGACCCAAGAAACTCCAGCGGGTTCATTCTCTAGAAGTCTCTGACTCGAGCCGCCACTGCATTGCCATTTTATGGAACATGCGCAACTTCCTGCTGATTGACCTGAGCGGTCAAGGCCTACACGAGCATCTAGATAGCTGCCCGAAACACAGCATGGACAACTGGCTCCGGTGCCTGGTGGTCCTGAACTGGTGGGGCTTGCTGGTGCCTGTTACTGTTTCCATCTTCGTGGCCTTCTCCATTCCCATTCTTTCTACCATTCATTCTTCGGGGAGCCATGATTTTGAAATCGCGAATAGAACAAATTAGAAGGATAGGGAGAAAGTTCATCGCATGACATAGATCATGAAAGAAGGGAACATTTCCAAAAACGTCTGGTAGCCTATTCGTCATAAGTGTGGTGCGTTTCACACCCATGAAAAAGACTCTACTTAACGCGACTTTTAGACACCCTAGGTCACTTCAAACCTATTGCTCTGATACCAAGTTTGTCACGACCCAAACGGAGGCCCGGATCACAACACAGGACAAGGAGCCCTGAACCAAGTCGACCCATGGTATAAACATACATCTAACCCGATCAATAAAATAGAAGAATCAACATGATATTCGTAGCAGAAGTCTAGATTAAACATATCATCAAAATACACAATCTGAAGCTGAATACAACCATATGTCTGAAAAGCCTCTAAACATGACGAGTTGATGGGATAAGACCCCAGCTAACTCAACAATCTGAAACTGAAAGTACATATAGAAAATCTGAATAGTCTAGTCCTCGGAAGATGAGGACTCACCCACAATGTACGATGCTATTTGAGAAAACTGACTATGAGCGAGGTTGAACCTGAGAGCTGAGTACTGTATCATGAAATAATACAACATAGAGTATGTGGTCAGTACATGGAATACACCGAGTATGTAAGGTAAGTAAAAACTTCTTAACTAAATAAAATCATTTAAAGAAAATGCATAATGTAAAACATAAACATTGAAGAATATGAGAATAGCGCTTGCATGCATTCTTTCTAAAATCATGATCTCATCATAACATAACATCGTAACTGAATCGATTGACTTATAGTTGAAATCTGATAGTCATGAGTAAAACTGAACATTGAGTCAAAACTGCTTTAGAACATACATAGATATAAACATCTCATGAATGATAAAAATGCATAACTGAAATCATGAGGAATGGGAGACTCGTCTTTTAACCGACATATCACGATAGAGCTTACGTGGTCCCAACTATCACACTCAAGTGGGTAGATCCATCCAAAGCCTTGCCAGATCTGGGGACGTTACGATGATATCGATATCAAGCTCGTGGGCCAATAGGGCTGGAGATAGCTCACAAGGGGGGTCCTGAAGTAATATATATAAATATAAACTTATGTTGGCGCATAGTTCTGAGGCTTAGGGTGATCGACCCTTAGCCTGCTCAGTGCTAGACACTACTCCCAAAAATATGCATATGCTCTACATCATTATTCAACAAAGCTCAACATCGTCTATTGACGAAGCTTAATCATTAAATACATCTCAAAGCTGAAATCATCCATATGAGAAGCTTCAACTCAACCATACCACAAGCTGAAAGATAATTGGTAGTCTTCACTCCAAAACCATGTGGTAAGCTTAATTTGAGAAATGATGAATCATACTTTGGACATGTGGGCATTGCCCAAAGCTTTATCATGCTTGAAAGTACTCAATTCATATCGAAAACATGATTATAAATATGGGTAGCTTGAAAACATGCTTTTCATCATAATATCTCATCATCATCATACATTTATCACAAATCTCATCTTTCACGAACTTTTCGTCAATGGGCTTTTGAATTCATAAGACTAGAAACATGATTTTTAATTGAAAACATTGTTAAAATTTCCCGTGCTTCATAATTAAATGGTAGAAACATATTTAAATGCCTGTGCCAAAGACATGCGACTGCCGAGAAAACCAGTAAGCCTCTGCATTTGCTCCATGTCACGGATGCAAATTGAGGCGTCCAACTCTGTGACATGGAGGCAGTCCATACATGGCCAAAAAGTGCAAATTCTTCACTTATTATAAATTGAAACCTTAGCTCCAAAAATAATTTATCACGAAATATCTTTGGGAAACTGTAAAGGAGCAAAGAGAGAAGTGAAAAACTTTACCTAGGGTTCATTATTTTGCATTCTCTTTTAATCATTCTTGTAAGTACGTTACTTTAAACATGTTTTTGAGTATTTGTACGAACATGAGTGGCTAAAACCCTTCCTCTAGTGTTGAGGCTACGTAATATGAATGTAAATGCTTGAATTCTTCATTGGTTTGAGTTTTAGTTGTTGTTTTGTCTTATATTCTTCATTATTGATGTTTTTATGCTTGATCACCATGAAAGCTAACGCGTTAAGCTTGGGTAAAAGCTTGAAAGAGTAACCCTAGGCTAGAATATGAGAATGTAGGGAGAAAGTTCTTACCTTTACGATAGGATTCGCGATTAGGATAGAAATTATACCTAAATTTCCTTGCTTGGTTTTTAAAACGAGACGAGCTAGACATCGACTTAGAATTATCACATCACCACTCGTAGAAGTAGTTGTGAAACTAAGTAGGTTAAATGATTAGAGGTATGAAAGTCCATAATCAAGGGCATAAACCCCGTAAACCACATCCATGTATTTAAATTGCTCATGAAATAGGATGTCACATCCCCGCTCAATGATGTAGGTATGAGACTAGTTTTTCGTGATTAGAGGCTTGAAAGACCATTAACATAGCATTTTAATTATGTAAGACAACAACTAAAGTTTTCATACTCAAACCATTGTGAATTGTAGCATTGCATGATTATTAAGCCTTAAATCTAGTTGCTTCTTGAATTGTTTCTCGAGTATTTTGTGATCACCCCTAGACACAACTAGAATTTACCAAATATTTCTATAATCAACACTTGTGAAGTTAATTTTAACACTTGAACTTGATAATTCACTGAATTGGTCTAGTCCCTATGGGTTCGACATCCGACTCTTAAAAAGGGCCACTGTGTTGCTTGTACGACCGCGTATGCTTGCGAGTGCGCTGGGGCGCAAATAAGTTTTTGGCGCCGTTGCCGTGGACTGGCGAAGTTTAGTGAATTTTTCTATTTTTGTGTGATTTTTAATTTCCTTAAGTGTTGAAAAACTTGGTCTTAGTCTGCTACATTGCAGGTAACAGGTTGTCCTTGCAGAGCTGGCAAGGAATAGAGAGATGGTGGAGCCATTGTTGGAACCTAAACGACAACTGCATTTGCTCAGGAGAGAAGCTCTAGAGCGAAAGTTGAAAAGATTACAAGAGCAGTTGCAACAACTTCCACTAGTTGGGCAAGCAGAGTTGTTACCTAACCAAATAGCAGCCCGGCCAGTTCGCGAAGTGGCAATCCCACTAGCGACAAATGTGACCTCCAGTATCCACAAATAGAAGCCGAGAGGGAACTTTGAAATGAAACAAAATATGGTACAACTGTTACATTCTAGTGGTCGATTCACTGGGATGACTCATGAGGACCCACAACAGCACTTACAGAACTTCTTGGAGATCAGTGACACCTTCGTCCCCACCGGAGTGTCAACTGATTATGCCCGACTCATACTCTTCCCATTTTCATTGTTGGGAGAGGCAAAGAGGTAGCTGAAGGCTGAGCCACCGAATTCAATTACTTCTTGGGATGACTTAGCAAAGAAGTTCCTCATCAGATTCTTTCCTTCAGGCAAGATTGCCAAGCTCAGGAGTGAAATATTGAGCTTCAAGCAGAGGCCGGAGGAGAACTTGTATTTGGCTTGGGTGAGATTTAAGTCACTATTGAGAGACTGCCCCCATCAGCAACAGTCCAATGAAGTGCTAGCCCATACCTTTGTGGAAAGTCTAGACCCACACACAAAAATTTTACTAAACTCTGCATCAGGTGGGCAAGCATTGGAGAAGACTTATGATGAGTTGTATACTTTGTTGAACATGATTGCTCAGGGAAATCCAAAGTGGCACAACGATTCATCGTGAGGGGTAGGAAAGAGAACATCAGGGCTGATAGAGGTGGATGATGTCAATGCCTTGGGGGAACAACTAGCATCATTTCAACATCAGATGATGACTCAGTTCAATAAACTGAGTATGAACCAACAACAGGGATAGGTGAATGCAGTTCAGCAGGCTCCTAATTGGTGTGAAATCTGTGGTAATAATGGGAACAATGCATAATCATGCGGTGCCAATCCTGAATTGGTCAATTTTGTTGGGAATGTTTAGAGAAACAATCAGAATTTTGGGAACAACTACAACAAGAATTGGTAGAGCCACCTAAATTTTTCTTGGGGGTGAAAATCAGAGTCAGAGCTACCAGCAACCTCAGTAGTAGTAGTATCAGCAGCAGAACAGGTAGAATGGTGGCCAGTCGAGCAACAACAACATTGAGGAAATGTTGCAGAAAATTATGACTACGCAAACCCAATTGGTAGAGAATTAGGCGAGGATGTCATCAGATTTGAAAAATCAACAGTTGGCCACCCGCAATCTAGAGAAGTAGATGGGCCAAATAGCAGCTTCTCAGCACACCAAAACTCAAGGACGATTACCCAGTGACACAGATACAAACCCCCGACAGGTCAATGCTATTAGTCTGAGGAGTGGCAGGCAATTGGCTGATGCACCACCAAAGGAAAAGAAAAATGGGGTGCAACCGGAGCTGGTTAGAAAGGGACCACCTATTGACAAGGGTGATAATTAGAGTGCTATGCAACAAAATGCACAATCATCATTGCGGCCAACACAGATACCACCACCATTCCCCCAAAGACTTAAAAAGATCAAGGAGGAGGAATGCTTTAAAAAGTTATTTGATATTTTCAAAGAACTTCACATAAATTTGTCTTTGCTTGATGTTTTGCAGGGAATGCCCAAGTACACTAAGTACTTGAAAGATGTGGTGGCCAAAAAAGTCAAATTGGTGGATGTTCAAACTGTGGCACTGACTGAGGAGTGCAGTCACAAGGTAATGAGCAAGATATCGAAAAAGATCAAAGACCCAGGGAGTTTTACCCTCCCCATACAAATTGGTAAAGCTGAAGAGATAAAAGCTCTATGTAATTTAGGGGCAACAGTTAATCTAATGCCCCTATCTTTGTTTAACACCTTGGGGTTGGGTCAGGCGAGGCCAACATGAATGATGCTGCAGCTGGCAGACAAGTCTCAAGTGGCACCAGATGGAATAATTGAGGACCTTCTCATCAAAGTGGGTAAGTTTATTATACCCGCTGATTTTATCATACTCGATTTTAAAGTTGATGGAAAGGTACCCCTGATCTTGGGACGGCCATTCTTGGCCACTAGAGGAGCAATTATAGATGTAAGAGTAGGGACCCTGAAAATGAGGGTCGATGATGAGAAAAACTCTTTCGGGTCTACCAAGAGATCAACCCACCCACACACATTAGAGACCTTTGTAAGGTTAGTGTGTTGTCAGAGGCTAAGTGTGTGGTGGAATATTTCATAGTTCCACGGCCGCAGGAGATGATCACATTTCAGCCCGAATCCGATGGAGAGCTTTATTAGAGAAGGAGTTAAAAGAAGAGAGGGATAGAGTGGAGGCTGTTCCCTCAAAAAATAAAAAGAGATGAAGATGGTTCTCAAAAGGGAACACTAGTTTGAGGGTGTTCTGAGAAGGATAGTCCACGTCGTACTGCAATGTAAAATCAGGCGCTGCTTGGGAGGCAACCCAAGGGTACCACAAGTACAATTTTATTTTTTCTTTTGTGTAGATTTTGTTTATTTTCACCTTGTTGTTGTTTTTGGTGGTGAATTAAGCATAGATTGAGGTCTGAGTACCCTTGGAGGAGGAATCTAAGGAGCATGAAAGAGGATAAGTGTAGGGTTGATAATCCACTTGTACAAAAATGAAGAAAAACATGTTGTTAGCTAGGCTTAGAGGCCTCAGGGAGTATTTCTCAACCTGTTTGTATTTTAATTCGATGCTTTGAACCGAGAAATAAAATTTTTCTTTGTCTGTTCATAGCTATTTTAAGTCATAGTTAGGGACTGGTCCCGATGATGGATGGATGACGATCTTCTTGAGGGAAGATTAGTCAATAGGTTTTTACTTTTGAACCCATAGTTGATTGATGGATTGATGTTCTTGTTCTGTGCTACATATGATAGTAAGGTGCAAGTGTTGTAAATTTTTAAGCATGTGAGCAGTTGTATAACTCTATTTTGAGACACCTAGGCTCTTGGATGTGACTTGATGTGCTTAAAGCTAAATTTTGCATTCTTGTGATTAGCTAAGTAAGAGTCTGTTGAATTTGTCTTTAATTGAGTATGTGCTGTGAGTGTAAGGATTTTGAATATTCCATGCTATTGTGTAGTGTCTAGAACTTGCCTAGTGTTTATACAAGTGAAATGAGGGATGTAGATTGTAGGAGATGATTTAGGCAATTCTTTTAATGAGCCTAATTTTTTATCCCTTACTTTACCTACCTTAGATGTATGATCCTAGTTAGCTCCATTGAGCCTTTAGCCTATTCCTTGTTATCCACAAAATGAGTTTAATCCTTTCTTTTCATTAGCCTTGAATTTGATCCAAAACTCCTAAGCGAGTGAACATGCAATAGAAGTGAAGGAGTGAAGAATAGGGAGAAGAAAGAAAAGAATAGTTGCGGGAGTTAAAGAAAAGACTAGAGGTGCACTTGTTAAAAATGAATAAGAGTTAGTAGGGAATAAAAGAAGAAATGAGCAAAAAAGAAAATCAAAGAAAATTGCTCAAGTACTCCTTACTAACAGCTTAAGTGTGCTTAATGAAATGGGGAAATAAAAGAGGAAAATGGGAGAGAAAAGAATAAAGGTGAAGTAGGAGGATGGAAATTCCTAATGAAAGTGTGGATTATTAAAAGCGCTTAGGGAAGATAGTCACTATTACTGGCCATAATAGGTACTACCCACCCTTAGCTTACATTACGACCCATTAAGTCCTACTTAGGTATAATTTCTCATCCTAACCGCGAATCATATCAAAAGATACGAACTTGCTCCCTACATTCTCATGTTCTTGCCTAGGTTTTCTTTCTCAAGCTTT
>JACEIK010001047.1:279621-291158 GCA_018107945.1 Datura stramonium | reverse complement strand
ATTAATATGATGGTTGGTTTGTAATTTAAATCAACATAACTAATACATGTATAAGTTATGAGAGAATATATGTATTATCTGTCATGATCCAAGTGGCTGTGATTAGCACCCACAGTAATCCACCCAGTGGGCGAACCAACATGTCCCAACTAGCTCGTTCAATTTCACCATTCATACTAGTAATTGAATAATTTTAAAATAAAAAAGCGAAAGTCTTATAATCATAAAAATCGATACTGGCAATATCTATCTATTACATCTCCAGAAACTGAAAATTATTATACTTGAAGACATCTACCTAACCACAGTCCACAAGAAATGAAACAAGAAAATAAAAAAGTCCATGTCTGGAACAAAAGACATCTTTTTTCAGGAGGAATTGCAACAACTTGAAATAATTCATCTCATCCTCGGATATCTCACCACTGCTCCTACAAATGAGGTTGAGAGAAACTTTCTGAGTCACAGTCTACACTCAGAAAAAAAGTGCAGGAGTAGCATTAGTATGGCATGATGTACTAGTAGGCATCAGGCCGACCTTAAATAATAATGGATATACATGTGAAAAAACAATATACATTCACCTAAAGCAGATAAACATCATATAACCCTATGTCTAGAATCATTCGAATTAAGGTCTAAAGTCGACCTGCTCACTGGATTAGGCCTCGCTGTAAAGGTGGTATGATCGCGGCAGCAACCTCCCTGTAATGGTAAAGTTACCCCTGCAGTGGTACTGAGTAGGCAGTAACTCGATCGAGCTGTAAACTTTAGGTTCCTCACTTAGCATTTTCTCACAGTTGGTTCATCAACTCCGAACAAGGTTTATGAATAACCAAAACTCAACAACCAACTCATCAACCTATCACATTGAATATACAAATGAGTCCTCAATAATCAATTCCATCACATGAGATATACAAATGAATCCTCAACAATCAATTCATCAACTTATCACATTGAATATACAACTGAATCCTCAACAATCAATTCATCAACTTATCACATTGAATATACAACTGAATCCTCAACAATCAATTCATCAACTCATCATAGATTTGAAAATTGTCCTTACAATTATGAAGCAATGTTGTAACCAACACATCAACATTAAATCCATAATAAGCTACACATTCAACATCTTATTTTATCTTCGAATAAAATTCTTACTATTCAATTCTCCTTCAATATCATAATATAGGTAATGTGTCGGGCACACACCTCTCTCACATCACCATATGAAATATCGTTGTACACACATGTCAAAGGGTCTTATTTCTGCCTTTCTAGTCATGGCCTATAGTGGACTCTAGAAATCCATGTATTATACCAGCGTAGTACCCGCTTCCACTCATCTGCTTGTCTGAATGCTCCCCATGGACGTGAGATGCTCAAATCATAATCGCTCGCCCAGATGTTCACCTTGGGCATGAGCCACTCATTTCATGATAAAGCACATTATCCACTTTATTCTCGTATTCCATATGCTATCACTTGGTCAATTAGTATAACCTCTCATAGGTATCAAGTTAACTCACCAACTTGGTTACAGTTGCCAATATTCAACCACTCACATAGCAATTAAAAGAACACATACAATATATCAATGCATCCCAAATTCACAGCCTCATTTATTAACAATTATTATTTCCAAGCTCATTTTACAAGCATATTTAACCCATCATAATATTAACGACAATTAGTGTCTGAAAACCAACTAAGCATGTTTTCATTCAACACATATACACATCATTATCTGAAGTTTAACTTCTTATAAAATCATAACCTACCTTGGTTTCTTGAAGAAAGAATTCAACTATTCTGCAGGAGTTTTGCCTTTTCATAAACCCTCCAAATGTTCAAAATCTAACACAAGCAAAGTAAAATCACATTCAATCATCTACACTTTATTCGAGCTTATAATTTTGATTCTACCCTCCCCCCATTCTACCCGATGTCACGGTCAAATTCGATATTTCAAGGGTTAATTTATCATATTCTATCATTATACCGGTTATCTCAACTTGTTTCAGGAACTTTTTCCTCCAAAAATCATTTTTTGATCAGTTCTAATGCAACATGGTCCAACCTTTATCGAATTCTACGTCTCAAACCATCGTGAAATAGGCATTCTCTAGCACATTACTCCTAGACAGTGTTAATTACCCACTTTGAGGCCTAGTAATCAACATCCAACCCTTCTCCTCTAAGTCTCCTTAGTTTCTATGACCTAGAGCTTTTATCTTGGAGAACACCATCTAAGACCACCCATGGATTCTAGGGTGTTAGGAAATCAAAAGGGTAGAGAATTAGTTAAGAATCTTACCTTGAAATGAATAATTGCTTCAGCCTCTGGAAAATTGCCCTATCCTTTTTCAAAAGTCGTGTCTTAGAGTTATGGGTGAAAAATCCTAAAATTCTAACTTTAAACTGTTATACTACCTCAGGTGTCTGCTGCAGCTAACCCGCTATAGTATCTAGGACCCCACCATGGCTGACCCATAGTTAGTCCTTCTATTTCGCTAAGATGGACCTCTCTGACCGTCATAACAGTCTCGCTCCAGTGGTGCCCCTACCACTGCAGTGGTCCCTGTTACCCAATAGCTCAAAATTTTCCTGCACATTTTCCATCCCTCATACCCAAGTCTAAATCCAACTCCACAGCACTTCCCACCGTGTACCTGGGAAAAAATAGGATGTTCTAGACTTGATTCTCCCGTAACAACAGACGGATCGTTACATCAGATATCAATTAAAATATTATTCCTCCTAGAACAGTCAAAGAAAGCAAGGAAAACGGAATACCTGACTCAATAAATAGCTGGGGGGTACTTGTCTCACAAGTCTTCTTCAATCATCTAAGTGGCTTCCTCTACTAGACGATTCTTTTACTGGACCTTTTTAGGTGCAATCTCCTTCGATCTCAACTTCCGAACCTCCCTATCTAATATAGCCATCGGCTCCTGTTCGTAAGACAGATTCTCATCAAGCAGCACTAAATCCCACAAAATGATGTAAGAACCATCCCCATGATATTTCTTCAGTATAGAGACATGGAATATCGGATGTACTCTAGATAGACTTTGCATTAGGGCTAGTTCGTAAGCTACCTCTCCCACACGTCGAAGGATTTTAAATAGAATAATGTACATAGGGTTAAGCTTTCTCCGCTTTCCAAACCGCATCAACCCTTTCATGGGGGAAACCTTGAGCAACACTTGTTCTCCTACCATAAATTCCATATCTCTCACCTTTTGATCTGCATACTGCTTTTGCCTGCTTTGAGATGCTAAGAGCCTTTCCTAAATTATCCTAACTTTCTCTAAAGATTCCTTTAACAAATCAGTGCCCAATGGTCTCACCTTGAACGTATCGAACCAACCGATAGGGGATTTACATTTCCTCTCATATAAAGCCTTAAATGGCATCATACCAATGCTTGAGTGATAGCTGTTTTTGTATGCAAATTCTTCCAAGGATAAGAACTTATCCTAATGACCCCCAAAAGTCAATCACACAAGCCCGGAGCATATCCTCCAACACTTGGATCATCCTCTCCAATTATCCATCCGTCTGCGGGAGAAATATCGTACTCAAGTCCAGCCTAGTGCCTAGTTCAGCCTGCAAGGTATTTCAAAAGTTAGAAGTAAAATACATACATCTTTCTGAGATAATCGATATTGTCACCCCGTGGAACCGAACTACCTCCTTTACATACAGTTTGGCCAACTTCTACGCATTATAAATCACCTGAACAGGCAAAAAATAGGCAGACTTAGTCAGTATGTCCATAATGACCCAGATTGAGTCAAACTTCCCTGAGGTATTTGGAAAGCCAACCATAAAATCCATCGCAATCTGCTCCTATTTTCATTCTAGGGTGGGCATTCTCTATAGTACTCCCCAGGCTTCTGACGCTCATACTTCACTTACTGGTAGTTTAGGCATTGGATAACATGCTCGATGATGTCTCTCTCCATCTTACTCCAGCAATAGTATTGCTTCAGTTCATGGTACATTGTGCTGACTCCGGGGTGTATAGAGTACCTCGAGCTATGAGCTTCTGCTAAGATGGTTTTGATGACATCACCAACTCGAGGAACACATATGCATCCCCTTATCATCTATCACCACCTCCTTAGCCTCCCCTTGCAAGACCTTTTCATGAATCCTACTTAGTTTCGCATCCTCAAACTGCTGGAATTTTACTTCATCTAACGGCGATGATCTAGCCTCCACACTTTCCAGTACTCTATCCAACTCTAACAATTCAAATCAAACAAGGCTATTGGCCAATGCCTAAACTTCTCTATGGATTGGGCGTCGGGAAACTTCCAAGCAATCCAACTACCCATACTTACAACTTTCTGGCTCAATGATAACATCCAAAATATATCCTTAATGCAAAGAATATACACGGCCGAAGTATCAAAACAAGTAACCCGACGAGTGCCGGGGTCGAATACCACGAGGACTAGGGAATGATAGTTACAAGTATCAATTGAGAAATTGATATTAGCTTGCACCACATAGATTTAATATAAAAATAAATAAAATTGGGGGAGTTGAAATTTTCAGAGAATTGGATTGGTTGATTTAGTGAAATAAAATAGTAAGATCAGCTAAGTTGTCAATAAGGATGTGAAAGACTAGAGGTGTGGTATAGATGAAATACTAACTTGATCTGGACATGCCAGGTCATCTTATGAGTTCAACAAGTGTAAATAATCTCGGGAAGTGGGTAATTATAGCTTTTAATCCTTCTAGTTACCTCTCCCTAGAGTTTTGTCAAACCTTTAGTCACAATTTAGCTCAACCCGATTTGATTTGGATTAGCAGCTGCACTAATTTCTAGCTATTAGCTACTAATAAGGAATGAGAATGCAATTTCAGCTATTTGTATACCAATTTCACACTCTCTTCTCCATACCCACTACTAAATTCTCTTTCAATACTTAATTATTCTTTTACAAGCAACAATCAAGCAAGAATAGATAGAACCATATCATAATCAATGAATCTTCCTTTATAGATTGAAGAGAATCTAATAGATTTACACTTGCATGAAAAATATGAAGATGACTCGAGCAATACCCAATCCAATTAAGTATTCATCATCACACACCTCTAGTTAATAATTTTAGCTACTCATAGTTAAGAAATTCAGAAACACATTCACCAATAGCATCATTGAATTTAATAGCAAGAGTAGAAAAATCAACTTCACAAAATAATCTCCACCAATAACTAAAACCTACTAGTATAAAGAGGAAATATAATAGAGTACTTTTTACAATTTTTAATCAGAATCTCCCTATCTCAGCTAAAAGAATGTTCTTCAGCTAAAAGGGGAAGTAATGATGTGATGTAAGATTTGTTCTCTCTCAATATCTCTATTTCTATCTTTCTTTCTGCATATCTCTGTACAAAGTACTTTTTCTTCTATTTATATCCTGAATGGTATGACACTTTTTATCTCTTTTCTAGTGTTGGATGATTATACCCCCATGAGCACTGCTCTAGAACCGGAGGAGACACCGGTGGTTCGCTGGTTACAATCCGTGAACCGCCGGGTATCTTTGTTGCATCATTACTCCATTCTAGTGAACACCGGCAGTTCACCCCGTGTTTCGCTGATACCAATCCATGAACCACCGGGTCTTCAAGTCATTTTTTAGAACTTTGGGTATCTTTCGGTGACTGAACCGGCAACTCACCGTTGGCAAGTCGCGAACCGCTGGTGGCATTAATCCTCTAAAGCAGTGATGTTTGGCCTTTGGCCGGTGTCTCACCGGTTTTCATCTGTGAATCACCAATTCACTCTCACTCCCTTCTTTTTACTCCATTTTTGCTCTTTTATTCACATTTAGTCATTTGCACACAACAAAAGAAAAAAGGGCATAAAATCTAATAATCAACTCAAGAACGAAACAAAAACTCAAGTTTTAGAGTCTAATGAGTTGGTAACTTACCAACTCATCGAACCCCCAGACTTAAATCATTGCTTGTCCTCAAGTAACGCAATACTCAATTATTGAGAAATATGCTACCTCTATTCACAATTAGACCTCACCAATCACCTACACTATGACAACCCAAAAATACTCACCACGCTCACCGAAAAAGAGAAGAAAATACCCCCAAAAGACCTAAATAATGAAGATGTTTCAAATAGGAAACCATTTTCTACCAAGCAAAGCTTATGAAAAGAATCATTTCACAATACAAGGGCATTGCTCAACCAAGAAACACACATAGCATCTCAAGTTATAATCAATACAAATTCAAAGCTTGCCTTAGAGTTTACACTCCTTGTGCCCTATTTCCATATTAACTCTGAATGCTCTTGTGTCCCCCAAAATGGAATGATGCCACTCACCAAAATAAGGATCCCTATTCTTTTGGTCATGTAATCATTTGAATGCAAACAAGGGATTGTTTGGAAGAGACACTCACACTCACTCTCTCAAAAGAAATCTTCATGCATACACTTGACCCATAGGTTTTCCCTTCATGTAATTTGCCACTAATGTAGAGTAGCTGCACTTATAATCATTTAGGAATTACGGGTTATGATGTAGGCTCGGGGTAAGGGTAGGATGAATATTTGGCTATAGTGACTAGATCCTCCCTAATGCTTTTTGTGACATACCTTACATCAATTCGACTCACTTCACCTTATTTTCCTTCTTTCCTTGTTTATGACTTTCATTTCTTTAACAATCCCCCTTATAACCCCTTTTTCTTTCACAACTAGCCTTATTACCTCAGGAGGAAACATCGATTCACACAAATTATCTTTTTCTTATTGATTTTTCCTTTAATGCATTTTGACACAAGGCGGTATTCCCCTTACACTATAATTCTTATCTTCCCCCTTTGTTTTGCATACCCCTAAACTTAGGCTTTTGCCTCATTTTTTTACAAATGTTTTTATCACTCCCTCTTTCTTAGGCTTTAAGCTTAATTTCATCACTTATCTTGTCAATATCATTTAGGGAGAATGAGGACCAAAAAGAGGTATTAAGAACGATCTTAAGGCTTGTCATGTGGTTACCAAAGAAAGGGTCTAAGGCTCAACATTGGCTAACAAGGATTAATGCTTATAGAGGGCATATGGGTGAAGTGACTAGACAAAGGAAAGCCTAAACTCATATTTTGAGCGCAACTACATCTAGAATTTCGCCTTGAATCACATTAGGGGAAAGTTCTGGACAATATGTAATGCATGAGATTCATTAAAAATGTCCTCATTACACAAGGCATCACCCTTAAAGGGTCTACAAGAATCATTCTCAAAAAAGACATCAAATCAGGCAAACATCATAAGTTAAGTAGAGAATTTACAGTGTATGACAAAGATTATTGTGCTACGGTGTCAACACTTGTTCATTATCTTCATATTCATGCCCTTGTTTTTACAATTCCATTTGAACAATTTATTTTGATGGTGCCTCTCAAAACAACTTCACAAAAGACTCAAAACAACATGGCATTTTCCCTTAAGAATGTCGCCGCTCAATTCATCATCGGGAAAAACCAACCTGGTTCAATAACAAAAAATAATAAAAATAAAAAAATGCTCCTTGGGAAAGAACCATGGTCAAAATAAAACCCTCGGAGTTTTAATTTCTACACTACTATTTACAATGGCAAAAAAAAAGGGACAAGACTTTGGGGTCATTTCATTCAAGATTTTCAAGATTTTACAATTCAAAAAAAAGACCCCATTTGGTCACTAATCATCAATCATAAAAAAAACTAAAGCAAATCATTCATTTCATTCAATTCAAAACAGGACATGCCCGGCAAGGGCAATCATCAACCATTAAAAAAATAATATCCCGACAAAGGCTGGACTTACACAAACTCAAACAAAAAAAGAACTTAAGAACATCCAAAGAAACAAAGAACAACCATCCCCGGCTCCCTCATCAATTGCGCCCATCCCTCCCCCACTTAATCTCATACATTGTCCCCAATGTAAATATTCAAAAGGAAAAGGACAAGGAACTCCCTGAGTGTGCCACTCCTCTTCATCGTCAGCATCTGCCTCAATACCACCATCACTGGTCTCACCTAGCCCAGCGAAATCATCTTCCATCCCTTCAAAAAGATCATCAATTGTCCCCCGAACTAAGAAAGGAGCAGCCATTGCAGTATCCAATGCGCTCATGTTTGGCACTTCTACTGAAGTCAGACTCTTCCACTCGTGTACCTCTGTTCGGAGGGAAGTGACTGCCCCTTCTATTGCATCTACCCTCTTGCATATAGTGGCGACATTCTCATACAATGACTTGAGCTCCTTCTTGATTTTTTTGGCAATGAGTGCTAGGAGGCTCTTAGCCAAACATTAAAGTTGGCTTTCGTGCGAGTTTGTCATCTCCATAAGTCTATGGAGACCACTTGGATGAGAGAATTGTGGAGGGAGAGAAGCTCCCTGCTGTGGCATGTCACATGATGCTTGGCCCGACATTTCTGGTTGGTAAACATTTGACTCTGGGGCGATTGGTGATTGGGCTGACCCATGGGAGAGGGACTCTTCTTGCACTCCAAAAGCCTGCAGTCTCTTTCTTTTCACTGCCGATGCCTCGACATCTCTCTTTCGCTCAATGTTTATCACACCCGAAGTAGTGGAAGGTGTTTCATCAGAGAATAGAGGTATCTAGCTGCTGTGTAGAGCCGGGAAATCAAGACAGCGTAGGGCATTGAGGTACTGGACTACCGGGCCTTTTTCTTTATTTGTTGAGCGATAATTTCCTCTAGGTTAATGGGGACTCCCATCATTATGCAAGAAATAAGAATGGTGGTTTCTAGGCTGACCCTCTGCTCAATTTTAGAGGGGATGATCCGAGAACAAATAAAATCTAGCCACAGGCGAGAGATTTCGCCACTCATTGAGGCCCACAGAGGATTGACAACAGCTATGATGCGGCCTAACCAAGCGAACTGATCCTTCATATCATCCACCCGTGCCATGTACTCCATAGCGGAGTCAACTTCGTCCTCCCAGAATAGGTAATTTATGGAAGTCGGGGTTATATCAACTTCTACTCCCCGGATCATCACTTATGGCAAGCATGGGAAATCATCCACTTTGCCCCTGTGTTGCATACTCTCTTGTCGGGCCTGATATGAGGCATAGAATTATGTGACCAAGATGGGGTAGTAGGACGGAAGAGGATTGGCAAATACATGCCACTACATGTCGGTGAATTGCGTGGTGATGTTGGGAAAATCACCTTTCAACCCTGTCAAGTTAAACCGCTTCTCTATGGTGATTGATCAGCCTTGACAAATGACGTAGTGCTCTTGCATGTTGGGGACATAGAAGATTATTGCCTCCTTGGTGTTGGCCCGCGGTGGGGCAGCCTTTTCCTTGCCTTTGTCCTTGCTAGCAGATGATGCAGGGGCCTTTCTTTTTTCTGTGTTTCTTATGGAAGACATGGTTTGTTTTTCTACAAGAATGATGTTAGTGACAAGAACTTGAAGAGGAAATTAAAATAAAAGAAAACTAGTCTAAGGAATAACTGAGAAACAAGGGAAAACCAAACAATTATTTAAAGAACCAATAATACCGGCGGAGGACCGGCGGTTCACAGAAGGAATTTCGTGGACCGTCGATTACCTGCCGATGCCTTACAAAAAACTGGGCAAGTGAGGGGGTTTCGGCGGTTAAGCAGCGAATCGCCGATCTAGGATCGTGAACCGCCGATGTAGTGCGAGACCTACTCAGTGGCTTGGAGCCAATTTTCAGAGTGAACCGGCTCTCCATCAGTTATTTGTCGAATCTGAGCAGCGAAACATCGGACCCCATCGTCCCTAAATTTTAGCTTACTATTCACAGACACCCATTAAAACACACTCACACCAAACATAATAAGATCAGCACTACTCCATTCAAACACATATTCATGACGTTTAGCCCTTAATAATGGCGTCACCCGGTCTATCATCGGGCAAAACATCGTGCTCTATGGAAATGGGTTACTCAACTTCACCCTTTTCAAAATTTCACACAAAAGCACAACCCCATTCCATTTAACAAGCATAGTATAATCCAAAGTTCAACAAGGAAGGGAAACAAAGTATTACTCATAAAGAATCAAGAACCAATGTTAAAATGAAGACAAGGGCAAGAAAATCATTACAGGAATTGGAGGATTGCTTGCACACTTGAACTACAAAGAGAGCTTAACTAAATCTTGCAATGGCACCTTGAGATAAATGTAGTAGATGAAGAAAGTGTGAGTGAAGTGAGTGTGTGCTAATAAAATATGGAGGGGGGTTTTATAGGTGAAAAATGGAAGTTTGATAGGTTGAGGGAAAGGTGCAGAGTTTAATGTGGGTGTGTTGGTGGGAAGTGGGGAGGTGGAAAGGTGGGAAGGTAAAAAGGTTGAATATGGGGAACTGGTAATGTTGGGTAATGGAGAGACAAAAATGGAATGGAAAAGTGTTGGAAAAAGGAAAACTAGAGGAATATTTGCAGAATAGGGTGGCTGGTCAGGTATTTGGAATTTTGTGGGCCAACTTTTTAAATTTCATTTTTCAATAAGCTAATACCTTGACCGGCGTGTCATCGACAGTTCGCCAAATAACACCGGCGGTCCACTACTGTAATTTCTTTTGCCATTTATTTTGCGTAGTTATCTGTTTCTTGCTGATGATCCACCGGCAGTTCACGAATTGAATCAGCGATCCGCTGGTTACCACCGCTTCTGTGCCCGAGCTTCAGGTTTTCTGTTCTTCATCGGTCATCCACTGGCAGTCCACGGATTTATTTCGGTGGTTCGCCGATGGTTCCACCGGTTCTTTCAATCCAAACCTCGGCCTTCTATTTTGTGTTTGCCTTCATCGGTGGTTCGCGCTTCTGGATCGGCGGCTCGCTGTTTCTTCCGTCATGGTTTGTTTCTGCTAGTTTTCCTCATTTCATAGCTCCTATACAAACAAAAACATCAAAATAATTCACTAAACACTTAGGTTGCCTCCCAAGAAGCGCCTTAGTTAACGTCGTGGCATGACGTAGACGTTTTTTTCAAAAACTCTTTTCTGACGGGTCATCATCCGACTCCATCTCCTGTAGCTTCAATCCCTTGTCCTCATTGTCATTTTGCAATACTAACCACCTTGCATTGGGGGGCATTTCAGCTGATTGACACACCTTTAAGCTGACCTCCTCACTTCCAAATCGAAATTTTAGCTCTTCAAGCTCCACGTCCACCATGGCTCTCTCCGTAGCCAAAAATGGTCTTCCCAAAATAATGGGAACCTCTGCATCCATCTCACAATCCAAAATAAAAAAATCAGCCGATAGAATAAACTTGTCCACAGCACATCTTCTAGCACCCCTGCCGGTCTTTTTATTGACCTATCTGCCATTAGCAACCTCATTGATGTCGGTTTCATGCTTCTGAGTCCCAATTTCTTAAAAATAAGCAGGGACATTAAATTTATGCTGGCTCCAAGATCACATAGAGTCTTTTTAAACACACATATCCCAATTGTGCATGGGATTGTGAAAGCTCCAGGGTCCTCCC
>JACEIK010001047.1:123160-166012 GCA_018107945.1 Datura stramonium | reverse complement strand
TCCAGTCCCTGTGGGATCGATACTTGGCTTACTTGAGCCACTTACTACTTGTTCGACCACGTGCACTTGCGTGTAGTCATCCAGACAGCCGAACACTTATAAACTGAAATGAGGTTATATTTGTAACATGGAACAAATAAGACATCTTTCAAAATGAGTTTAGTATGTAAAAGGAAACTTCCAACTTGAGTAACCTTGACTGTATGGGAATTAGGAAGATCGACAAATACAGGAGTTTTAAGAGTAGTGAGATCTTAGAAGATCTTTAAATCAAAACACCATATATTGAATAACACCAGAATCTGGTATCTAGGTTCTTTGGTTGAAATGAATAACTCTATAAGGTGATTTATTGAAAACCCATACTAGCACAGGTCACTGCATTGACTGAAGCATCAACAATTGAACCTTCTGATTGGTTCACCCTCACATTCTGAAATATTTGAATCAATTGTGATGAGTTATATGAGCCCAGCACCGTGCACAGGACCAGTTCCTATGATTAGGTTGCACAAGTTAAAACACACAAATAGGTAATACATCAAGAAAAGAGACATATGATATTTACGTGGAAACCTCCTTGCTCAAGGAAAGAAAAAACCACGACCTACCACGTAGGATTTCACCACAATTTACTAGATCTTAGCAACATCGATTACAGACTTATGTAATCCTATTAAACTCTTAATCTCCCATTTGCAACAACTCTATTATAAGATTTCAATGTTCTAATACTATTGCTATGTAACCCAGCTAAATCTAACTGGAACATGAGAGTAATTCTAGCTAAAACATCAACTAACTCTAGTTGACAACTTACAAAATAAAAGGCTTACACAAACTCCATGTTTTCTAGATTTTAGAACTCCATAAACATAGCTCTAACAATATCCCTAAAATAAGAATGCACGAGCACAAGCCTCAGAGCTGGTTACTGTTTCAGAGAATAGAAATATGCTTAAGGAGTGCATGTGATTTCTTATCTGTTGAAAACTTGCTTTTGATTTTTCAAAAGCTAGGATAAGTATTGGACATACCAAAAACCTAAAACCAATCCCATTGGTCTAATACATTTGATTAGCTAGAGTAAGGTTGTTGTTTTTGCTACACACTCACTAACTTTTTGCAGAAATAGTACTATTGACAGCTGTGTGTAGGTTCTCGCCAACTTCAGCCAAACAAGTCCCTTCCAGGGGATCAAAATAAGGGAGCAAATTCCTGCATGGGTTTGTCAATCATCAAAACCAAGAATCTAACAATTTTTCCCTTTTTGATGATGACAACCATATCCACCAAGTTTCTTCCCCTTGACAATGAGGTCCACCACAATATCCAGAATTTCCCCTTCCACATACACCATCAAGTTTCAAGAGCATTCCCCCTGCCTATATTCTCCCCATTAGCCCATTTACTGATATCTTCCCCCTTTGGCATCATTAAAAAGCACCACAGTAAATCAAAATAGAGAGGAAACAGATATGATAACTCATGGCCACTGGGGAAACACTAACATGAGTGAGACATAAACAAGATAAGAGAAATAGACAATAGAAGCTAAAGCAAAAGATTTTACATTCAGTAGGTCATCATTACACACAGTCACATAAAACAAAATAACAAAAATAGTCTAATAATATGCCATAGCAAAAAGGGGAGAAAGGTATAATAGGTAAAAGCATCAGGAGTATTAAGGACAGAGAGGGACGGGGTTTTAAGGTCCGAAAAGCTTTTGGAGGAGAGCAGAGATGCGGTCATTGAAAGTCTCATGAGCATGAAGCAGCTTCTTGGTTAAATCTTTGACCTCTGCCTTTAGTGCCTCATTTTCTTGTTGAAAACCTGAGACTAGACCTGGTTCCTCAATTGGGTCTGCTTTAAGCCTCACAATTTTATCCTCCTTTTGAGCAAATAGACCTATCAGTCGCTCAATCTCGACATTTGATTTCTCTTGTGAGGCTATCAAGTCAGACACCAAGGATTGCCCTTTCACTTCGACCCTGCGTGACACACACTCATATTCTTCAAGTGTGGTAAGTGAGAACATTTGCTTCTTCACTCCTGCAACACCCTGACCACATTTTACTTCAAAAAATCCAAAGACCTTATTTAGCAAAAAACCATAAGCAAGACCACACTTCCCATCTTTTATGGTCATCACTTTATGCATTTGCTCAATCATCAGGGAAGCCAAGTTGATTGGTTGAAAAGTACTTAAAGCTTCCATCTAGAAAAGATCAGGCACACCGATGATGGTTCTATTCTCCGTGGAAGGAGGACCTTGTTTACAAACTCAAATAAAAGCTAATACTCTCCCTTCATTTGCTTCTTCAACACTCGTTCACCAGCACAGTTCTCCAGTTTGCAAATAAGCGAAATGAACTTCCTCTTTGCACACTCATTCTCAACTGACCTGATCCCTTCAGTGGGAACCTCCTGGATAGCCCCAAGAATCTACTCATTAAGAATGAAATTCACCCCATTTACCTTGGTGAATATCTCCTTTCCATCCTCAGTGAACACAAGCTCATGATAAAATTCTCGGACTTCTTTCTCGTGCAGTTTCGAAACTAGAGGTACAAACAAATGTCTCCACGATTGAAAACCAACCATCTCGACTAGATCAGCCATGCCATCCATATCAACAATTTTTGGGTCAAATACCCTTCCTGGCAACACCTTCTGTGACTTCAAAATCTATTGTCTTTCTTCTCTCGACAGACACAAGTAAGACTCAGGTTGTGGCCTGAACCTGGAGGGACTACCAGGACCCTTTGTTTGGAATGCTTGCGATCTTGAAAAGGTTCTTCCTTGAGGGATTAGCAGAGAGTCTTCCCCTGTATGTTCTTCCTCATCAACTTCTGATCCAACACTTGTATGTTTCCTCTTTTTCTGAGTAGCGATCACCTTTCCTTTTGAGACCGTAGGAACTACCATTCTACTGGAGCTTGAAACCTTTTATTTTTCCTTTCTCGTAGTCTTCTTAACTTTCCCCCTTTCATCAACACCTTTTCTCTGTGTCTCACCTTTCTCCTGATCCAAAAAAACATCAGGCAGAACATCCTTCTCCTCAGTCACCATTCTTCTCTTAAGTTTCCTCCTCTTCGACGTCTAAGCTTGACTTGCTTTTAGGGCTTCATACAGTAGTTTCCTCGCTGATGCTCTAGTTTTGTGCACCCGAACCGGGTCCCTTGACTGGGTTTCTTGAGAGCTTGAATCAAGCTTGCGAACTTTCATGATAGGGGCTGCTCATCCTCTCTATATTTAGCCCCAACTGGGTTTATAAGAATATTCAGTTCCTGCGGAGTACCATCCCATTTAGGGAAAGAGGGAAGCCCAGGAGAGGTTGGAGAAGGGGAAGGGATTTCCGACAAGATTTCAGATGAGACAGCCCTAGATATGTCCTACTCTGTTGACCCAACAGTGGAGGCCGGAGGAGGTGGGCAACCAGGTTCCTCAATGGGTGCCTCACAGGTGGAACTCCCTATAAATGCATAGGAGATGGGATCCTCCGATGGGGTTTCCTTTCTAGTTATGATAGGAGATGCAACTTTCAAGGGGGGAAGAGAGGCGAGAGGGGCAACAAATATAGGGTTTTCTAGACTATTTTCGGCCGATCCACCAGAAGGCTCAGATGTTGAGGTTAATGCAATGTTCAAATCTACTAAAGGAGGTTGAGGGGTTGACATGGGGGTATTGGAGAAAGGGTTTTGAAGGGGGTAGAGGAGGGAGTCGATTCCATGGTGGCCGACTGAGTGGGTGAAGATGGGGTCAGGTTTTCTAAAGGCTTTGAGGGAGATGAAGGTTGAGACATGGCTTGGGTAGTAGAAAAGAAGAGTTGCATAGATGGAGGAAGAGGGGTTTCTGAAGAAGAATGAAGGAAAGAAAGTTTTCTTTTTGTTTTAGAGAGAGATGATTTGAAATAGAAAGAGGAAATGACAGTTGAGAGGTTTTTAAAGAGACTAAGGGATATCACCGCAACATTTGGACTTAAAGGGAGAGAGAAAGAGAGGGAAGGTAACCGAGTATCGATTAGAAAAAGCGGGAAAATAGAGCTTAGGCAATCATAGACAATTTTCACATATTCATTAGTGAAGAGTGTAGTGCTAACCTGTAAGGAGGACCTGGTCCCTCCTTTGAACTCAAATCATATGTGCCAAGCATCTTTCTTTCTACCCTCTTGTTTCTCCACATCCACTATGCGTGTATACCTGTAAAGGTATGAAGCTAAGTTAGGCACATCATTTGCAACCTTGCTAGGATATATACAGTCTGATCATAGCCAAGAAAAAGGAAAATAATTCAAAAGAGGCAATGAAAGAGAAAAGTGAAAAATTAATTCATCTTGATCAACCCCAACTTCAGTCGATTTTTTTCAAACTGGTCCCTGTTCAAGGCCTTAGTAAAGATATCTGCAATCTGATTTTCTATTCTACAAAACTCTACTAGGATATTTCCCTTCTCCTTATTGTCCCTCAGGAAGTGATGCCGACTATCAATGTGCTTGGTTCACTTATGTTGCACAGGATTCTTAGCCATGTTGAGAGAACTTGTATTGTCACACATTAGTGGAACGCATTCAGGTAGAATTTCAAAATCTTCTAACTACTGCCTTATCCACAACAATTGAGCACAACATGATGCAACAACTACATACTCTGCTTCAGTTGTAGAGAGTACCACTGAATTTTTCTTCCTTAACCCCAGGAGATCATTGAGGGGCCTAGGAAATGAGCCATCCCAGAGGTACTTTTCCTGTCGACCAGGTACCCAACATAGTCAGCATCAGAGTAACCAACTAAGTCAAATAAGCTTCCAGAGGGGTAGAAGAGAACCAAGTCACTGGTTCCTTTGAGATATCTAAGAATTCTTTAGCAGCTTTCAGATGAGATTCCTTGGGACAAGCTTGAAGTCGAGCATACATACCCACACTGAACATAATATTAGGCCTGCTAGATGTTAAGTACAAAAGGGATCCAATGATTCCTCTGTACATGGTTTTATTTATCGGAGGACCAGGTTCATCAATATCCAGTTTTGAAGAAATTCCGATAGGTGTATCAATTGGTTTGGCATTATCCATTTGAAATCTTATAAGTAGCTCCTTAATATATTTCTGCTGGATGATCATAGTACCATTTTTGGCTTTCCTGACTTGTAAACCCAAGAAGAAGTTAAGTTCTCCCATCATGCTCATTTGAACTCATTCCCCATAAGCTTAGCAATATCTTCACATAGAGAGTTGAGGGTTGCTCCAAAGATGATGTCGTCGACATATACCTGAACAATGAACAGGTTCCTCCCTCTATCTTTGAGAAAAAGAGTGTTATCAATTTTTCCTCTCTTAAGTCCATTGTCCAAGAGAAACTTGGACAGTCTCTCATACCAGCTCGAGGGGCTTGCTTTAATCCATACAGTGCCTTGTCCAGTTTGTACACATGATGAGGTCGATCAATATCTTCAAAACCTGGGGGATTCTTCACATAACTTCTTCCTTCAAGTACCCATTCAAAAAGGCACTTTTGACATCCATTTGGAATAATTTGAATTCCATGAAGGAGGCACAATCAATCAACATTTGAATAGCCTCCATTCTTGCCACATGTGCGAAGGTTTCATCATAGTTAATTTCTTCTTCTTGATTATATCCCTGAACCACCAGTCTAGCCTTGTTTCTAGTTGTAACACCTTGTTCATTCAGCTTTTTCCTGAAGACCTACCTAGTCCCTATAATTGTTCAATTTGATGGCCTTCGAACCAGATTCCATACTTTGTTTCTTTCAAACTGATGGAGTTCCTCCCGCATTGCATTGACCAATTCAACATACTTCAGGGCCTCCTTTATGTTTCTGCGTTCAATCTAAGATATAAAGGCTGAGGATTCAAACATGTTCCAAGTCTTTGATCTGGTATGAATGTTTGAATCCAGAGGTGATAGTAAGTTGTCCAGCGGATGAGATGATTTGTGTTTCCAGTTGGACCTCTTTATAGAAGATTCTCCATCTGTTGCACCTAGTCCCTCTTTTGGGTTGTTGTCTGCATTGATCCTTCCTTGCTGATCCTCTGAACTGACATTTTCCATTACATCATTTGTGGGAACATGATTTTCTTCCTGCCTTGAAGCCTTCGATGGCTGGCCTTCACTTTTGCTCATCTATTTTTACTGATTCCTCAAGTAGATCACAATCAATTTCATCTCTTTGAGTTTTCCATAGATCTTCAAGTTCATCATCATTGATCATGTCCGTATCCTTCATCTTGCCAGACTCATCAAATATAACATGAATGTTTTCTTCAATACATTGAGTTTTTTGTTATAGACCCTTATGCTTTCTTCAACACATTGGGTTCTTTGTTGTAGACCCTGTATTCCTTTCTATTTAATGAGTAACCTAGGAAAATTCCCTCATCACTTTTAGGGTCAAGTTTTCGTAGATTATCATTTCCATTATTCAGCACAAAGAATTTGCATCCAAAGACCCGGAGGTAGTTCAACATGGGTTTCTTCTTGTTCAACAGCTCATAGGGAGTTTTTCCAAGCAGGGACCGGATCAGGCACCTTTTCACCACATGGCAAGCAATGTTGTCTGCTTCTGCCCAGATGGACATAGAAACACCTCTATCTATCAGTAGAGTTTTAGCAATATCCACAAGAGTTCGATTTTTCC
Organism: Datura stramonium; assembly: GCA_018107945.1. NCBI lineage: Eukaryota > Viridiplantae > Streptophyta > Magnoliopsida > Solanales > Solanaceae > Datura > Datura stramonium. The sequence goes on along the minus strand of JACEIK010001047.1, from coordinate 159,350 downwards.
TTTCCACCACTCCATTTTGTTGCGGAGTTATAGGAGTAAAGAAAATATGACTGATTCCCTTGGCAACACAAAATAAATCAAATTTGGCATTCTCAAATTTAGTCCCATGGTCGGACATGATCTCTGCAATGTTGTAGTTTAACTTCACTTGTATTTGATTTGCAAAGGATTCAAATACAGGGAATATCTCATCCTTTGAAAGAAGAAACATTGTCCAGGTTTATATTGAATAATCATCTATGACAACAAAGATGAACCTCTTTCCTCCATGACTTGCAATTTTAACAGGCCCACACAAGTCTATGTGGAGTAGCTCTAAAGGTCTAGAGGTACTCACTTCCTATTTATTCTTGAACGAGGACTTGGTGTGTTTCCCTTTGATGTAGGCTTCACATAGCTGATTCTGAGCAAATTTCACTTTGGGAAGACCTCGAACCAGGTCCTTCGACACCAACTTGTTGAGAAGAATTGTGCTTACATGCCCCAATCTTTTGTGCCACAGGGTAGCTTCATCCTCAACCACACTTAAGCAGGTGAATCCATCACCATCTACTGAGTTAAGATCAGCAACATACATACTCTTGCACCTGTTAGCTGTCAGAACCACTTTTCCTGATTGAAGATTGGTCACTATGCATAAAGCTGAAAGAAACTTAACCTAATTCCCTTTGTCACAAATCTGAGATACACTAAGAAGACTATAATTCAACCTGTTGACATAGAGACATTTTCAATAGCATGTTCAAGTGCTTTCCCAATCTTCCCTACACCAAGAATGTTTCCTTTTTTTCTATCTCCAAAGGACACAAAGCTCCCTTGACAGGCTTTGAGTGAGAAAATTTTTGATTTCTCCAGTCATATTCTTTGAGCAGCCACTATCCATATACCACTTTTGACTACTTCCCCTCACTCCTTCCTGCAAGAACAAATCATGGATTAGGCTTGGGAACCCATTTAAGCTTGAGTTTCTAAAAAAGAGACAGAGGAAAGATCAGGTTTCTTTTTGTCCACCTAGACAACTTGATTTGAGACACTTGGGGACCAGGTACCCTTTTGTTCATCAATGTTTCTGAACCATCTAGACCCCTTCTCAAGGTATTTTGTCTAGACATGCAGTTAGATTTAAGATGACCATTTCTCCCACAATGGGTGCACAACAGATTGTTTGGATCAGATACATACTTACTATGAGGATTATAGAGTGAACAAGCCTTCCTATATACAATCCCTTCACCAGTATTAGACCTCTGATTAGTCAATTTGTACAGGACTTGAGAGGAAGTAGTCCATTTGAGAGACTTATCAAGATTAGTCTTGAGTTTGACCAGTTCCCTCTCTAGCTCAGAGTTTCTTTCCAAAGTGATAGTTAGTTCCAATTGAGAATTTTTCAATTTAGCTTCAAGCTCACTTTGTGAATTTTCTACATCACTTCCAGTTCCATTTTTAATGAGAGAGTTTTTCTCAAACAACAACTCTTGGCAGTTCTCATTTAATTCAGCTAGGCTAGTAATCAACACAATTTTCTCAGATTCAATATTATCAATATTCTTATTTAGGGCTTCCTTTTCTTTAGTGAGATCACAAAAGGTATCAATTAGCACATTGGCTAGAGATCTCAATTCTTTCAAGTTATAATCCTTCAGTTTTTTCTTAATGTCAAGAAAGGCTACCTCCTCTTCTTCATCTACTTTTGAGTTGGCCATGAATGCAAACATTGAGTTGAATGGGAAATCATCATCTTCAATAGCCATCATTGAAGCATCTTATGGTGCTTCATCATTTTCTGACTCACTAGATGAATCTCTCTATGCTGCCAAAGCTTGTTTAACCGATTTATCAGTTGCTGCTCTTCTCTTGAACTTATCTCGGACTCCGTCCTTCTTCTATGCTTTGTCAGCATTGACTCTCATGTATTTCTTTTAGTCAACCTTGTGCATAGGACAGTCTTTGATGTAGTGACCTGCTTTCTCACATTTATGACAAAGATCATTCGGACCAGGACCCCTATTGGCATTAGTTTTCTTTTGAAATTATCCACTTCTCCTGATTACCTTTTGAAATCTCCTTGTTAGATAAGCCATGTCTTCATTCTCTTCACTTGAATCTGCCTGAGTGCTTTTAAGAGCCAACTCCTTGTCCTTTCTTGGTTCACTTCTTCTTTGGTCTTATTGCCTTTTAAGCTCATAGGTTTTCAGATTTCCTATGAGTTCATCCCTGGTGAGAGTCTCAAGATTTTGAGCTTCAGTGATAACATCCACCTTGCTTTCCCAAGACTTGGGAAGAATGCTTAGAATCTTCCTCACCAGTCTGCTTGATTTTATCACCTCTCCTAGACATTAGAGCTCATTTGTGATTGAGGTGAATCTAGTGTGTATCTATTGAATAGATTATCCTTCTCTCATAGAGAACATCTCATGTTGAGTAGTGAGCATGTCAACTTTAGATTGTTTGACTTGACTGGTCCCTTCATGAGCTGTTCTAAGGCAATCTCAGATCTCCTTGGTTGTCTTACAAGCTGAGATTCAGTTGTATTCATATGGACCTAGGCCACATACCAAATGTTTTTTGGCCTTGTAGTTCTTCTCAATCTGGTTTTGATCACCATCATTCTATTCCCTTCTAGTCTTGGGAACGGATGTTGTATTTTCTCCTTCTGTTACGGTCTTCATGGGCACATAGGGACCATCTAGAATGATGTCCCACAGTTCACTGTCTTCAGCCATGATGAAGTCATGCATATGAGTCTTCCACCATCCATAGTATTGGCCATTGAAATGAGAAGTTCTTGTAGTAGACTTCCCTTCTTCCAGATTTGATGGTGCTGCCATAGTTTACAGGATTCTTTCTAGGTGTTAACCTTTTAGAAAGAACCTGCTCTGATATCAATTGAAGAGTTATATGAGTCCATTACCGTACACAAGACCAGGTCCTATGATTAGGTTGCACAAGTTAAAACACACAAATAGGTATTGCAGCAAGAAAAGAGATACACGATATTTACGTGAAAACCTCCTTGCTCAAGGGAAGAAAAAACCACGACCTACCCCATAGGATTTTACCACAACTTCACTAGATCTAAGCAACAAAAATTATAGACTCGTGTAATCCTAATAGATTAAACTCTTAATCTCCCGCTTGCAACAACTCTATTAAAAGACTTCAATGTTCTAACACCATTTCTATGTAACCCGGCTAACTCTTACTGGAACATGAGATTAATTCTAGCTAAAACATCAACTAACTCTAGTTGACAACTTTTCTAGAATCATTCGACAGTTACAAAAGAAAAGGCTTACGAAAACTCCATGTTTTCTAGATTTTACAACTCCATAAACATAACTCTAATAGTATCCCTAAAATAAAAATGCACAAGCACGAGCCTCAGAGCTGGTTACTGCTTCAGAGAACAAAAATATGCTTAAGGAGTGTATATGATTTCTTATCTTTTGAAAACTTTCTTTTGATTGTCCAAAAGATAGGATAAGTATTGGACACACCAAAAACCTAGAACCAATCTCATTAGTCTAGTACATTTGACTAGCTGGAGTAAGACTGTTGTTTCTGCAGCACACTCACCAATTTTTTTTTATAGAAATAGTATTGTTGACAGCTGTGTGTAGATTCCCGCCAACTTCAGCCAAACGAATCCCTTCCAGGGGATCAAAATGAGGGAGAAGATCCCTGCATGAGTTTGTCAATCATCAAAACCAAGAATCTAATAAGTTGTGAATATTGATCCTAGGTGAAATGTTGTCCTTGTCCTTCTCTATTAAAATGTTCTGCATTTTGTCCTTGTATTCATTTACGTAAGAAACATTACTCTTCACACTTCCCTAGAACCTCTAGTGTTCATAAACTTGAGATCACTTGAAAAACCTATTATCCTATAGCATTTATCCATAGAAGGCCAAGGTTTCTTATAGTGAGAATAGATCACTGTGATTTTCTTTCCCTTAGACTCATAATATCCAGATTTTTACCAAAAGTGTTTTGATTTGTGACCAAGAAAGAAGTGGAGTTTCTTGGATAGTGTGTGCTCATATACACCTCCCTTTGCTTTTCGTCTTGCATTAGGAGTTAGTAAGCATGATTGACAGAGGGTAAAGGTGAGAGCATCAATATGCTACTCTTTCCAGCAGCATAGACATCATTCAAACCTATCAAAAATTGGATCAGTCTCTCATCTTAAAGAGACTTGGCCAGTTTTTCTTTTCATCCCACTGGTAGTCACATGAGTAGTTGATAGAACTGTTCAAGGCATCAAGCTCATCCCACAAGCTTTTGATCTTTGTGAAATAGTCAACAGTGTCATTTGTACCTTGCACTAAGTCACTCAATTTCTTTTGCAGTTGAAAAAGTTGTGCTCCATTAGACTGGCCAAATCTATCCTCAAGTTCTTTCCACAAATTGTTGGTTGTCTTGGAGTAAATAACCATGTCATTTCATCTACTCCAGGGTTTGAAATCTAATGATTCTAAAGTTGGTTCTTTGTGAGTACCATCACTGAAAAAAGCTATCAAGATTGATCTCCTCCATCCACCATAATCTTTCTCATTAAAGTTGAGTTAACAAGGTTTATTCCTGGAGAATCTAAAGCATGAAGAAAGAAGGAATGAGTATGATCAGTTCCAGAGTTGGTGGTATTTCTAGTGCATGTAGAGCTACCAAAAGTGAGATATGTTGTTGTCACCATTACTGAAGCAAGAAATAGAGACTAGGGAGGAAGAAAAAGCAAGAAGAGGCAACAAAGAAGTAGGAAAAGTAAGAGAAGAGTGAATGAAAACCCCCCCAAAAGAGGTAAGGAGATCAATGAGTTTTTAATCTTATTTTTTATGTATGAAATTACAGACATATAGTGAATGAACGAGCCCCTAGTTTTTTTTGTGCAATTCTAAATGTGAAGTAAGTTTTGTTATGTTATTGGTGAAATTGAATACTTGAAATTCAACAGATCCTCTCTTTTCTTCTTGATAAACAATTGAAATGACATTATATTTTACCATAAATGAATTTCCCCACTAGATTCTCAAGGTTTCTTTGATAGCATGTTGAGAATCAGAGACCAATTAAGAATGGAAAACTTTTCCTTGTTGTGTATTCATTCAGCTGTGATGTATATATACAAAATATCTACAGATAAGAAAATAAAAGAATTTCTATACGTGTATGAAATCTAATTGGCTACACATTACAATACAATTTTTTACAAGAGTGTATGTGCTATTTTGTACAAAATTTGAAATAATCCGTTAAGGAAAATTTGGAATATGTGTTGACTCATTTCTGCTTCCATGTGTCCCTTTCCTGTTTGTCCAAATCAGCTTTCTAATCATCTCTTTTAAATGAGCTTGGATGGTCAGAGTTAAAAGTTATATTGGTTGATTCAAGGGTTGTGAAGCTTTCATATGTTGGGCCACTTGAAGTATGGACTGTCCGAGAAATGAACACCTCATTGTGTTTGTATCTAATTTTCTTTTGACTGTTAATTAGCTCCATTGCAACGAGAGATTGAGTTTTACCTTCTTCCATGATTGCATGTTGAGCTTTATCAACTTCATCAATTTTAATTCCAACAGATTCACTGATACACTTTGAGATAGTTGAGGTAGCCATATTCTTTTTTTCTTCCTTCGTATCCTATATAAGAAAGTGACAGACAAACAACTGAAGCAGGCCTGCATGCCTACAAGGAGGTTTTGTCCGTTTAGAATACTTCTATATTTTGTAATATGACTGCTGCCTCATCCTTTAGCTTCATATATTCGTCTCTTCCTTTTCGTCGAATCTCAAAAGTTGGATGTGTGGATTCCGCTCAATTTGTTACATTTCTTCGGCTACATATCTTAGTTCTTTGGCGTTATTTCTCTCTCCTTCTATTACTTCTTTACTGTGTAATCCTTTTCTTTTTTCTTTTATTTATTGAAAGCCTCTTGGAGTAAAATTGAAGAGTCTTGCATGTCAAAGAATGATAAGTTGATCAAAGATGAAGGGGAAAAAATAATTAAATTTTCAAACATCATCACTCAAAAATCCCTTATTCATAATCTCTCTGTTCGACTAAAAAAGGACGATAACTTTGTGGGATTTTTAAAATTTGACAACGTGGTTTAATTAATGAATGAGTGTCTTTGTTTAGGAGTATATTCTGTTGACTTAGAATCACAAAAGAATAATATTGGAGCATGTGGATAAAGAATTTGATACCAATAATAGGTCACTTCATACAAAGTGGACGTTCTCATATTCTTTTGTAGATAACTCTTTGATACAATCGCTTTTATTTTTTTTATTTTTTAATCTTCTTGTAAACAAACCTTCATATAAAAAACTGAATGTGAAAACCAAAGGGAATAATGTGTAAGTAATATTTTGCACATGTTCGTGTGTGTGTGTGTTTGTAATTTACACTCAAGGGTGTGCTTCGATATTTTGATATGTTGGAAACATGTTCCAGCTTAGAATACATTCTGAGACAATATAATGTACTTGTTGCCAGATTGATTAAGTAGAGGACAGAATAGGTTGTAGAATGATTTCTTGAAAGCTACGCGAAGAAAACAAGAACATCGTAGAAATGTATTAAAGCCAAATACCTCATCACAAATCCATTGAAACCGTAGCAGTGATTTAATTATAAATTGGTATTGTTTCCGTGAATGTGTTGCAAGTTTTTTGAATTCTCCACAACTCACAAACTAACCAAAATTTTGATCATAAATAGATGAACTTTTTGTTGGTGAACAAAGATAAACATAACTGTCATATGTATTGTTTATTTGCAAAATATAGTTTTGACAATTAAATAAATAGTACTATGTATGTATGATAATATTATAAGTAATACATAAATAATACTTGAGTCATGCTGTGCACTATTTTTAAAAACTATTTCAGCAGTATGAAATATTTCTCTAGAATTAAATAAGTCTTCTCCATAAGAGGAGTAGGAATAATAAAATAATAAAAAATCAGTAAAATAAAATATGAACTATGATAAAACGAGGATTATTAATTATTTTTTTTGGGTCATACCTTTAAAAGCCTTTTTTTGGACAATATATACAGAGACAGTGAGGCGATGAGATTAACAAAGGAAAGAATGGAAAAGAGATTAGTGGCTAGCTTTGCCACCAAGGAAAAATAATACACTTTATCAACTAAGTGGAAACTTTGGCACCAAGCAAAATTTTAAAATATTCATGTGTAAAATGATAGTTTTGGCATCAAGAAAAATGTTGAAATATCCAACAATCCCCACCATATTTCAAAGAAAATTCTGAAACAAGATGATAAGGCTTGCTGGATTTTGTATGATAAAAAATGTAATAGATTTGGTGTCTTGTGGCCTATGAACCAAACTTAAACCGATAAAATATAACTTACGGAATTATAAGTGAAATATAAAATTTCTATGAACCAATAATTCTTATTGTAAGTCAAAAATTTTACTAATCACATTTTGACCTCTATATTTTATTATTCAACACGGTTTTGTGTCAATAGGCCATGTGAGTGCCCGGTTATTCACGAGAGCTCGAGCGACTTGGCTAAAATCTCATAGGAGCGGCCTCATTCCACTTCTCATATAGGTGAAATTTATCAAGTGTATACTGCTTTAAATACACTATCGTTAAGGACTATGAATTCATTAAGAGTTAATAACTCATCCTCACAATTAATAGCAGTTCAAACACTCTGTTTTAGTATGCAGTGTCAATATTGACTAATTATTACCCATATGAACCTACTTCATGCATGAGATCTCCAGTCACATAGGTTGGGTTACTATCTTAATTGGCAATCATATTGCCCTTAGCCCTATCTCTTTTGAGGTTTGCAGAATTAATTTTCTTCCTACAGGTTTAGTTAGAATGGACCAAAATTCACTTCTGACTTCACATAGGCAATGAAAATTATTCCACCTCTCAACAACTACTTAACGATATTATGCCTCAACTTCATGTATCTACTCTTACAATTATAAGATTTATTCTATGCAATGACAATTGCTGCTTGGAAATTACAATGCATAGACACAGGAGGCAACTCATCCTTTATTAAAGGGATATTGGCTAAGAAATTTCTTTGCCACTCAGCCTCAGAATCAGTTAGCTACAGAGCTACAAACTATGACTCCCTAGTCGATCTACCAATGATCGTCTGCTTAGCTGATTTCCACGATATTACTCCACAATCTAAGGTGAACACATAGCCACTAGTAGATTTTGTCTCATCTGAACTAGAGATCCAGTTTGCATCACAATACCCTTCTAAAGTAAAAAGAAATCCACTATACAGGATACCCTAATTTATGGTTCCTCTCAAATATTTCATTAGTCTATTTAGTGTAGATCAATACTCTTTACTGGGATTATGAGTATATCTACTTGGTCTACACACAACATAAGCTATGCCAGGATTTGTAAAATTCATTAAATGCATCATACTCTCAATAATTTATGCATATTTAGACTGCGCAACTGGGTCACTGTTATTTTTTCAATTGAGAGTTAACATCATACGGAGTGGCCACAGGTGTGTCAGCCAAAATGACATTGAGCCATGAGGGCACCCACCATACCCGTGGACAAACCCCATTCCTTTATTGACCAATTAATTATTTAAAAAAAAGAAGCGAAAATAACATAAAATAAGCAACTAACTCTTATAAGTGCGGAATAAATGAGTCAAAGACCAAAACAACCACAAGACTTGGTGAAACTAGTACAAGAGCATCTACGAATACCGAATGAGTATAAGAACTAAAATAACTGTCTGGAAGCAATTAAGACAGAAAATAAAATAATAAGTCTCTAGAATTTAGTGATTTCCGAAGAGGAGGCAGCTCACTCTAAACTCTAGCCGCAAAAGTCTCGAATCACATGAGAACTCAAGTACCGCTAGTACCTGGTATAGTCCCTGCACACAAAAAGGTGCAGCAAGTATAGAGTGAGTACGGAAAACATGTGTACTCAACAAGCTTTGATAAATGATCCTTTCTAGAAGTGATGACGAGATGTAATTCCTAACAATTCCTTTTTCAACAGTTATAAATATACAATAATAATAATTCATCACAATACGAGTTCATGGATTTAATGTCAACACAATAAGAAAATAAGACACATATTATTCGAAATCAACTATACCACTAATGATATCCCCATATGCATCAAATTCACCTAGTCAAATCAATATTACAATCATATCAATGCTTAATTCAATATGAAATGAAGATGAATGTAATGCAATGCAATGCACTGGCCAAGAACTTGTATATACCCGCTTCCTCTGTTGGATAGTCAGACCCATGGGGGACTCGCGAGGTCCATATACCTGCTGGAATCATTTCTCATCGGCAATCTCACATGTCGAAACTATTTTTCATCAGTAATAACACATGTCGGAATCATTTTTCACTGACAACAATACACACTGGAACCATTTTCCATCGGCAATAATACATGTTGGAACCATTTTTCATCGATAATAACACACGCCGGAACCATTTTCTATCAGCAATAACACATGTCGAAATTATTTTTCATCGATAATAACACACGTCAGAACTATTTTCTATCGACATTACATGAGTATGAATTTTTACAAAATAACTCAATGGGAACTATTAGTCAATAATCATCATACAACAATAAGAGTGGTATGCGTATGTATGAATAATACAAGTTCATCAACCAACCACACAATCATGGATCTTCAGGTCACAATCAAATATCACGTAGTGCGTACGTCTTAATAAATCAATCACATCACAAATTGTGGAATATCATCAATACATATATCAATTTCGTGTAAAATTACCTATATCATGACGCCGGTATCCGTATAAATGTTCTCCACCTCATTTATACGGCACCCCCTTAAAATATACAAAACTAACATCTCAAAGAATCAAAAAATCTCTACTTGTCTCGAACCGAAGCTCAAGCATCAAATTACAAATTTGCCCTTTCGTAATGCTTCTGAATGATCAAAATTTGGTCAAATATGTACTCTACATAAAAAAAATAAAACCATGGACACCCATATTGATATACTTTTATCCCGGACCCAAAAATCAACCCCAAGCCTACAAGGGAAAAACTGAAATTTTATTTAAAAATCATGTTACCCATAATGTAAAGAATTCAAATATGAAATTTCATCCAATACGGAGCTCAAATCGACCTTGAATTCATCAAAATATGGTTTCTTAACTTTAGGCTCAAAATCCCCAATTTCCATGCTCATATACGGTTTTAAACGATGAAATAATTGATAAATCAGAAATTTAATACCAAAATCAATTTATCCATAACATAGGAACCTTAAAAACTAAGTTCGAATTAACATCCAAATCAAATAAATACGATTTCTAGATCTAGGATGAAAACCCCCAATTTTTCTCCAATAAATTCACAGATAAACATGAAAACCAACTAAAGAAATCATGGAGAAATACCAAAATAAAGATTAGATACTTACTCCCTTGTTAAATAGAGAAGAATGCCGCAAAAATCACTCAATTTCATTCTCTAGAACTCCAAATATACTCAAAATATCAAATAAACATAGTTTGTGTAAAAATACACTATTCAGGTATTTATATAGTGTTGCGCCAGCAGCTTTAATTTTCACTAGAATGGCCATAACTTCATCATATGAACTCGAAATGCGATGATTCTTTTTCCTATAATTTCTAAATAATAATACAGGCCTACTCATTCAATCAAAACTCCATTTGGTGCTTGTTTTCTTAGTCATATATCATTTTTGCTCGTTTAAGAATTATTTCATCTTTTGCGATAAAAACCTGATCTTGACTTATCGAAATTGCACTAAACTTTTCAAACCACTCCTATAATTCATTCTAAGAATTTTTTCAATCTCGAAATAAATTCTCGATATCTAGAACTAAAAATAGACCTTTAAATTGTCATATTTTATGCTTAAAACCATGCTAAAACACACAGAATGTTCAAATCCACCAGAAACTCATCGGAATTAAATCAAAATTTATAGACAAGTTAAAAGTAATCATACAAACTTGTTGAAACTTTTAAATCCTTAATCCGAGCCCATTTATTTAACTATTTGACTGAGGTCAACTCTTAACTTTAAGTTCTACTAGAATGCAACTCGAGTGTCCGGAACTTATCCGAAATTCTTCAGACACAAAACAAATATGTAAATCAATCATACAATGCATTCTGAATTTGTTGAAATCATCAGATTACCGATATGAGATCGTTTTGACCAAAAATTGACCGTGGTCAAACTTTGCTTCCTTAAAGCTCATAAATTCAACTCTAATCTTTAAAATAAGCTAGAATGCAACCATTCCCTCAAATCACTCACGAACCCCTCGAGATCACTGAAAATTCTCCCACTAAGTCATAAATCACTCTTCAAATATAACAGAGCTGTCAAAAATCGAATATGACCTTGTGAACCCCAAATGTTGACTTTGGTCAAACATTTCCTTATTTCAACTTAAAAATTCCAAATTTTAGATTTTCTTCCTCGAAATGCATCCGATTGTCTCGGAAATTATGTCACCTATTTTTGCAAGTCATAGATCACATATAAAAGATACGAGAAGGGTTAAAATGGAAAAAAATAGTTAAAAATCACGAAACGACTAGATGGGTCATTACACCATCCACCACTAAAACACATGTTCGTCCTTGAATGGGAAATAAGAGGAATACCTGAATTGCTGAATAACTGAGGATATCTGCTCCGCATGTTAGATTGAACCTCTCAAGTGGCCTCCTCCATAGGACGGTGCCTCCACTGCACCTTCACTGATGCTATCTCTTTGGATCTCAATTTTCTAACATACCTATCCAGATTGACTATGGGCTCTTTCTCAAATGCTATATTTTGATCTAATAATATTAGAATAAGTTTTAATGATAATTGATGATGATTTAAAATATGCTTAAAATATTATAAACAGAAGAACCATTTATAAGTATATTATATAATGCTTATCAAGAGTTCTAAACTATTCCTAAAGTTGGTAAATACTTAAAGCTGATTAACACTTGATCACTTACTACTGTAAGTCATGAGTTACTAATTGGTTTGTGAAGTTCTAGTGTTGTTGATGTTCGCAGGAAGAAGGAGCTTAAAGTAACCAAGGACTCTACAAGGAAATAAATCTTTATTGATCGGAAGGAATACTTGCTAATAAGGGAAGAAAGAAATCATTGTTGAACAAGGAAAGGAATATTTGCTGATAAGGAAATAAAATATTTGGTAAAAGGTTGTAGAATTCAACAAGAAGTCTACAAGATATTCAAATAAGGCAAGGACTTTCAAGTTGATATCTCAAAGATTCCTTTTCCTAGTAGAAGAAAAAGGTAAGGGGCATTCTAAAATCTATAAAAGAGAAGATCTCACGTTAAGATCAATTATTCACTCACAAATACTCTTCAGCAAACTCATAGCTTCTGTGCAAATCATTAGCATTCAAGTTGAAGAGAGCTGACTAGTGCTAGAGATAGTTCCCTAGTTCTGTTCTGTGTCTGTTGCGGTCTAGTACTTTGAGTTAACTTGTAGTGAAGCATTAAACTTGAAAAGAGTTTGTTTTAATTACGGTTTTATTTACTTGTAATTGTGCTAAAGTTCTTCTTGTTAAACTAACGATAGTTTATATAGGTTATGAACTTTGTAAGGGCTTAGGGGTAAGTCCTTGGATTGTAGGGGTTACAATTCAAATTTGGCTCGGTATTTTTAGTGGAGTTAAGTTGAAATCCTACTAGGGAGTAGGTCGTGGTTTTTACACCCATTCGAGCCTGGATGATTTTCCACATAAAAATCCTTGTCTCTCATTTTACTATCTGCACTTTGTTATTTTTTCTTGAATTAGGTTACTGCTTAAAGGAACAAGGTTCAAGTATGTTCCTGTCGTAAAAGAAAATTCAAGTTAAGTTTTAATTAGGCAGAAAAATCGTTAGACCTAATTCACCCCCGTCTTAGGTCTAATTTAGGAGTCTTTATAATAACAATTGGTATCAGAGTGGAAGACTCAATTCTAGGCTAAACCCTTTGAGAAAGATTTGTCAAAATGACTTCTAAAATTACTCTTCCTGAGGGACAATCTAGCACTCGACCTCCTAACTTTAACGACCAATATTATAGTCTTTGAAAAAATCATATGAAAATTTATATGAAGGCTGAGGATTATCAGATATGTCTAATCACTTTGAAGAGACATCTGATTCCTACTAAAGTAAAACCTGATGGAATGAAGGTGCCTAAAACTGAAGATGAGTTTGATGCTGATGATTTCAGGATGATGGAAAAAAATGCTAAGGCCATAAAGATAGCCTACTTTGGACTGGGCATTGATGAATACAACCGTATTTCTGGATGTTCCAGTGTAAAGGAGATCTGAGACTCTCTTACTCCGGCACATGAATGTATGAATCAGGTAAAACAATCTAGGATTACATGCTTATAAGGAAGTATGAACTTTTTTCCATGGGCGAAAAAGAGTTAGTCAAGGATATATTTACCCGATTCTCGCACATCACAAATGAACTCAAATCTCTTGGAAAGAAATTTTCAACTGAAGAAAATTCAGAAAGATTCTGAGGATCATACCTGCTTCTTGGGAACCTAAAGTTACTGCCATCGAAGAAGCAAAACAAATGAGTACAATGCAAATGGATGAGCTCATTGGAAATTTGCAAACTTATGAACTTAAAAATATAGACAAAGTGGCTGAGGAACCCAAGAAGGAACGCAGTCTCAGCCTAAAAGCTGAATTAGAATATGATGAAGAAGAGATGGCGATGTTTGTTCGAAGGTTCAAAAAGTTCTTCAGAAAAGAAAATTCAAAGAATAGGGAGTCACGCAATAAAGGTAAATCCTCTGTGAAGGGACGGTTCCAGGGGTGTTTCAAGTGCAATAAAATGGATTACTTGATAAAGGACTGTCCCCTCTTGAAGGAAGAGAAAAGAAAAAACTCAAAAAGGCAGCAGCAACTGACCTCAAAAGCTTTCTAGAAAGCCATGAAAGCTACTTGGGGTGAAACTTCTAATGAGGAATTAGAAGGAGAAGATGGTGAAAATGAAAATCTGGCCCTCATGGCTAAAAGCAACACAGGCTTAGACAGCGATCCCACCGAGGTAAGTTTATCTGGTCTAAAAACTCAAGTTCACAATTTATCAAAAAGAGAAGTGGTCAAATTGTTAATTTTCTTGATGGGCGAATGTCAGCAAATGAGTGTTGGAAAAATTGAAATGTCAAAAATTTTCTCAAAATTGAAATCTGATTACAAAGTTTTAAAAAGGGAGAAAATTGAGTCTGAAAATGCAAACAAAACACTCAATGCTCAGATTAGCAAATTAGAGGATATTGTCTCTGCTTAGAAAACTGAAAACAGTAAGCTGATGGAAACAGTCTCGTCTCTAAAAGCTGAACTAATCACCATCAAGGAAGGGAGGACAACAAGCAGTGAAATAATTAACAATGACCAAGGTTTACATAAAGCTGAAATTACTTTCTTGAAAAAAGAAATTGTGCAAAGAGAAAAAGAAAAATTCTAAGCTTCAAGTAATCTTGAATCAAGAAAATTATGACATTGTTTTGATGAAAAAGTGGAACAAATCATCCAATGCTTTAAACTGGCTAAATGAGCATTACAATAGAGCTCGAACCGGTCTTGGCTATAAAAACAAACCTGTCAAATAGGATTGTAAAAGAAAATATGTTGGTTTGGCAGATTATAAACTTTGTAGCCACTGTGAACATAGCGAACATGTTTGATATGAATGTTTAGCCAAGGTAAAAGCTCTTAAGCAAAAATGAAAATATTGTTAAATGGATTATAAAAGATTTGATTTCTCAAGTTATCAAACGAAAGGTAACCAAACTGGTGTGGGTTCCCAAATCTAATCCTTAATTATTTTTGCAGGCTGAAGTGAGAGGGAGCAACAAAAAATGGTATCTTGATAGTGGTTGCTCCAGGTACATGATAGGTAACAAAAACCTTGTTCTCTCACTAACAACCTTCAATGGAGGAACTGTGTCCTTTGGAGGTAGAAAGAAAGGCACAGTTATGGGTATAGGTAAGATTGGTAAGTCTCTTACTCATTCTATTGATAATGTTTATTTGGTAAAAGGTCTAAAACCCAACTTGTTGAGCATCTCTCAACTTTGTGATCAAGGGAACACCGTAGTCTTCACCTCTTTCGATTGCATAGTAGTTAACAACAAGTCTGGTGAAGTCGTCTTGACTAGTAAGCGATACAGTAATGTCTATAAAGCTTGTATCATGTCACTTTCTGATAATGAATTAACTTATTTGAGTGTTCTTGATGATGATATTCTCCTTTGGCACAAGAAATTGGGTCATGTTATTCTTTCATTACTCAATAAACTTGTTTCAAAAAACCTTGTTCTTGGTCTTCCTGAAATAAAATTTAAAGATGACAAGGTGTGTGATGCTTGTGCTAAAGGAAAACATATTAGATTATCTTTTAAGTCCAAAAAGGTAATAAGTACCTCCAAGTTGCTTGGATTACTACTCATGGATCTCTATGGGCCCATGCGAGTAGTAAGTCATGGAGGTAAGAAATTTGTTCTTGTAATTGTTGATGATTTCTCTCGATTTACGTGGAAACTGTTTCTTATCTTCTAAGGATGAAGCATTCGACATGTTTAAAGTATTTTCAAAAACGATTCAACGAACTCTTGGGTTGGATGTAATAAGTATTCAATCTGATCATGAAATATTACTGCCTTTTGTTTAAAATATGGAATTGATCATAACTTTTTAGCTCCAAGAACTCCCCAACAAAATGGAGGTGTGGAAAGAAAAAATAGAACACTAGAAGATATGGCACGAACAATGCTTATCGCTAGTGGACTTCCAAGAGCTTTTGGGCTAAATCAGTAAATACGACTTGTTATATAATTAACAGATGCATGATCAGATCGCTTCTTGATAAAACTCCTTAAAAACTTCTTAAAGGTAGGAAACCTAGTATCAAACACTTGTGAACCTTTGGTAGCAAATGTTTTATTCACAATAATAGAAAAACTTCCTTAGGGAAGTTTGATGCAAGGAGTGATGAATGAGTGTTCCTTGGATACTCCTCAAATAGCAAAGCTTATAAAGTATACAATAAAAGAATAAAATGTGCGGAAGAAAGCATTCACGTGATTTTTGATGAGTCTAACATTTTTGTGTAGACAACTTTGCAGGAAAACGAGGATGAACATGAAATCGGCCTCTTCAATCTTCAACTAAATAGGTAAGTGCTCTAGCCCTAAATGAAGGAACAGTCTTGGAAACAGACTCCGTGAACGTTCCCTTAGAACCTGGGAAGGAGCTGAAAAATTCAGGGGGAACAATCCCTGAGACAGTGGTAAGCTCAGCAGAAGGAATAGAGGAAAGAACCTCACTTAACTCTGTTCTAGAAACACAAAATGACAGTTCACAAGAATTCAATTTGAGGCCCTGGAAGGACCAAAATTTCTCATCCCCTTAATCTAATAATAATTGATCTTAATAAGGGAATTCAAACCGGGCCTCCATGAAAAATTTTTGTGCTTATTCGGCCTTCTTATCTTACATTGAGCCTAAGAATTATCATGAAGCCTTGCAGGATCCAGATTAGATAATGGCTATGCAAGAGGAGTTCAACCAGTTCGAAAGAAGCAAGGTTTGGCACATGGAACCACCTCTAACGGGGCATACTATAACTGAAGCAAAGTGGGTGTCCCGAAATAAACTTGATGAATAGGGAATAGTCACCAGAAACAAAGCTCGTCTGGTGGTCTAGGGCTATAACCAAGAGGAAGGCATCGATTATGAAGAAAACTTTGCACCAGTTGCAAGGATGGAGGCAATAAGGATGCCAATTTCCTTTGCTGCTTACATGGAATTCACCCTCTACCAAATGGATGTTAAAAGTGCGATCCTAAATAGGGAACTGAAGGAAGAGGTATATGTCCATCAACCTCCTGGCTTTGAAAATCCTAAATTTCCTGATTATGTATTTAAATTGGATAAGGCCTTGTATGGATTGAAACAAACTCCTAGATCTTGGTATGAGCGCCTTTCAAAATATTTGATGGATGGCTTTTCTAGGGGGAAAATTGACAACACTCTGTTTCTAAAAAGCAAAGAAAAGGATCCGTTGTTGGTTGTACAAGTGTATGTAGATGATATTATCTTTGGTGCAACAAATGAAACCTTGTGTAATGAGTTTGCTTTGTTGATGAGTAGTGAAATCGAAATGAATATGATGGGTGAGCTTAATTTCTTCTTAGGCTTACAAATCAAATAATTTTCAAATGGAACAATGATCCATCAACAAAAATACATTAAGGAATTGCTTAAGAAATATTACATGGACTCTTCTAAAACAATTGATACACCTATTACTACTGCCACTAAGCTAGATAAAGATGAACAAGGAAATCTAGTAACTGACAAAATCTATAAGGGTATGATTAGATCCCTTCTTTATTTAACTACCAGCAGATCGGATATTGTGTTTAGTGTTGGATTATGTGCAAGATTTCAATCTTCTCCTAGAGAATCCCACATGACTATAGTTAATCGTATCTTAAGATACTTGAAGGGAATAAATAACGTATGTTTGTGGTATCCAAAGGGAGGTAATCTTGATCTAGTAGGTTATGCAGATGTTAACTATGCAGGTTCCCTTATAGATAGAAAAATCACATCACGTATGACTCACTTCCCTGGTTCTTATTTAATTTCTTAGGCTACAAAGAAATAAAATTCCATAGTCTTGTCCACAGTCGAAGCTGAATATGAAGTTGTTGCATCTTGTTGTGCTCTGCTGCTATGGATAAAACAACAATTGAGGGATTATGGGTTAGATATAGGCACTGTGCCTATCTTTTGTGATAACACAAGTGCTATAAATATTGCAAAAAATCCATGTCAGCATAAAAGAACAATACATATAGATATTAGACATCACTTCTTAAGGGATAATGTTGAAAAAGGACTTACATCTGGAGTTTGGGTTAATCAAGATTATCTCAACATAATATTAATAATTTTTCTTCTTTTGGAATTTTAAAAAAGTGTTTTTCCCAATGATGGATGGATGACGACCGTCTTGAGGGATAATTTTTCATCATAGTTGCAATTTTTTTCATCCAATTCCTTGTTACTGTGTTCCCTCTGATTATGCAGGATTTGATAGGACTCACAAACTTATGGAAGGGAACACAGTTAGGCATAACTCAGAGTCATACTTAATTACTATCACTATTCATGACGTCAGTGTCTTGTCACATCCTTATATCATCGCTTATGCCACCTCACCGCCTAATATCTCATTCAATTTTCTTGGTTCCCTTTTCCCACTCACACACAAACCCCTCGGTTCCCTCTCCTTCTCCTCACCTTCCTAAACTTTTATTTAATTACTGAGTATGTGCCTTTTATTCATTCACCTCTTACCCATTTTATATCAACATCACCGACTCTCAGCCATGGTGTCAACCCCCACTAAAAACCCTACCATGGAACCCTCCACCACTAAACCTCCATCAACCCCCACTACAAACCCTACCCTGGAACCTTCCACCACTAACTCTTCGACAACCCTACCTGTTGATCTCCCCTCCTCCTCCCCACAAGACTCCACATGGGGGACAAGGTTCTTACTCTCCGGTAACTTCCATGGTTACTGCTCTGAGCTCACCCTCTCATTAGAGTCCGTCAGTTGACAGCCCTGGATCTGCTTCTTCTCCTTAGGTGGATTTGGCGACCCTCATTATTGACATTAGGGGTCGATATGAGAAGCCCTCATCTCCTTCTTTGTCTTCATATCCTATCGGTTCGGATGACCCTGGTTCCGATAAATCCCTATCTGAGGAAGACCCATCGGAGCAGCCCCTTTCCCTTTTTGACACGGATAGCTTAGATGACTTGGTCCGTTTAGCTGCTCTCAAGAAAGTGGCTTGCAAACGCATCTGCTTCTCTGCATCTACCAAGATTCAGGAGCCTAAGAAATCTTGTACTTTTGGGCTTGTCTCTCGTACTTGAGCTCGCCATAAGGTCAAGCGCACTGTCAGGAGCCCTTACCATCCACATCTGCTCCGACGATGAAATTTTGTGTTAAGGAGTTCAGTGAGCGTCGTCTACTGAAAAGTAAAATGGTTTTTCCTTCAGAAAACCCCAGTATTGTTAAACTTTGGAGCAAGATTTCTGCTCAAGGATGGTCTACATTGTTTGCTGACAAGGAGGCCATGTGTGCTCACTCTGCGATTGTTGAATTTTTCTGAAACTTCTCTCATTCTCTAGGTTGTATTACTAGTAGCATTGGTGGTATTATGGTGGTCTTTGACTCTCACATTTTGACTAGAGTCCTAGGGATTAAATGTGAAGGATTTTTCTCTTGTCAAAAGAACAAATGGATAGATCTACCTTCTCCCCTTAAGCCCTTAGAGATTGATTATTCGGAAATACTTTGCAAATCCATCTCGTTTGTCTGATACTAAAGTCTACAAACACTCCATGTCTAATTATCACAATACTCTATTTGCCTTTGTGATTAAAAATCTTATTCCTCGTCAAGAACGTCTTGATGCTTCCTTGTAACTTGATCTCACTCTTATGAAGTTGTTAGACCGGAAGATACAAATAGACTTGCCTAGGTTGATGATATCGTACTTGATTAAATTCGTCACTTACATCAAGAAAAATCATGCTCTCCCATATGGTTTTCTATTGACTAAGGTGTTTGCTAAGCTGCAGGTTAAGCTTACTTCTCTGGAATACTACTCTATTTATGATGCGTTAGATTACTATTAAAATCTTGTTTCCTATCAGGAGAAAGGTCTGGATTACTAGGATCCTAATATTGGGTGCTCCTCTTCTAAGTAATACAAGCTTGTTTGTCAAGATCAATTGGTTGGTGAAATTGAATCGCTTCGTAAGGAAAATGCAAACCTTTGGGATAAACTGGCTCACTCTGAGGAATTGACGTCTGCTCATCATGAAGAACTATTGTCCTTTCTTAAGACCCTGTCCCCGCTATCAAAACCTTTATCTGTTGATCCTCCTATGACTTCACCCTCTGACCCTGCCTCTTAGTTTGCTGTTAGTTTTTTAATTCATGAACAGTCTTAGTGTTTGAATATGCTCTAGGTATTTCTATCTGTTATCCCTTTTTGCTGATGGTCTTATTTTATCTATGCTCCTATTAGCTAGGTTCTTAGTATCAATGGAATGTTAGTTTGTTGTTTTTACGTTTTTTGTTCAAATTTTTCCTTCTCTATTGCCCGGTTCCTTTTCACTGATACCAAAATAGGGAAGGTTATGCTTAATTGTTGATTGACTGTGGAGCTTACATAAATCAATTCAAGCATATTTTTATTTTTCATCATTAAAAAGGGGAAATTTATTATAATAAGTTTAAATAATAATTGATGATGATTTAAAATATGCTTGAAACATTTTAAACCATAGAACCATGAATAACTATATTGGGTAATGCTTATCAAGAGTTCTAAACTATTTGGGAAGTTGGTAAATACTTAAAGTTGATTAAAACTTGATCACTTACTATTGTAAATCATGAGTTACTAATTGGTTTGTGGAGTTCTAGTGTTGTTGATATTCGCAGGAAAAAGGAGCTTGAAGTCAACAAGGACTATACAAGGAAATAAATCTCTATTGATTGGAAAGGAATATTTGCTAATAAGGGAAGAAAGAAATCACTGTTGAACAAGGAAAGGAATATTTGCTGATAAGAAAAGAAAATATTTGGTAAAAGGTTGTAGAATTCAACAAGAAGTCTACAATATCTTTAAATAAGGCAAGGACTCTCAAGTTGATATCTCAAAGATTCCTTTTCCTAGTAGAAGAAAAAGGCATCGAGCATTCTGAAATCTATAAAAGAGAAGATCTCACAAATACTCTTCAACAAACTCATAGCTTCTGTGCAAATCATTAGCATATAAGTTGAAGAGAGTTGACTAGTGCTAGAGATGGTTCCCTAGTTCTGTTTCGTGTTTGTTGTAGTCTAGGACTTTGAGTCAACTTGTAGTGAAGCATTAAACTTGAAAAGAGTCTATTTTAATTCCGGGTTTATTTACTTTAATTGTGTTAAAGTTCTTCTTGTTAAACCAAGGGTATTTTTTACAGGTTAGGAACTTTGTAAGGGCTTAGCGATAGGTCCTTGGATTGTGGGGGTTATAATCCAAATTTGGCTCGATGTTTTTAATGGAGTTAAGTTGGATTAGGTCGTGGTTTTTACACTCATTCAAGTCTGGGTGGTTTTCCATGTAAAATTCTTGTCTCTCATTTCACTTTTTTCACTTTGTTATTTCTGCTTGAATTAGGTTATTGCTCAAAGGAACAAAGTTCAAGTCTGTTCCTGTCGTAAAAATTCAAGTTAAGTTTTAATTAGGTAAAAAAATTGTTAGACCCAATTCACCTCCCTCTTAGGTCTAATTTAGAAGTCCTTGTAATAAGAAATAATACTCACTACCATTGAATCACATTAGATCCATCACCATGATATTTCTTCAACATAGAAACATACAAGATGAACACCTGACAAGTCTAGTGGCATAGACAATTCATAGGCCGCTTCACCAATACGTCTAAGTATATCAAACAAACCAATGAACCTAGGACTAAGCTTGCCCTTCTTTCAAAATCTCATAACACCCTTCATAGGTGATACTTTCAACAACACCTTCTCCCCAACCGTGAACTCTAGATCAAGAAGTTTTTGGTACGCATAGCTCTTTTGTCTACTTTGGGCTGTGAGAAGTCTATCATGAATTAGTTTGACCTTTTGTAAGGAATCCCTCAACAAGTCTGTACCTCAGGGCCTGACCTTGAAAGAATCGAACCAACCCACCGGAGAAAAATATCTCCTACCATACAAAG
Organism: Datura stramonium; assembly: GCA_018107945.1. NCBI lineage: Eukaryota > Viridiplantae > Streptophyta > Magnoliopsida > Solanales > Solanaceae > Datura > Datura stramonium. The sequence continues at coordinate 137,443 of JACEIK010001047.1, read as the reverse complement.
CCTCAAATCAAGTCATCTGGATGCTAAAATGGTAACTATTATTATAGGCAAACTCTACTAATGGCAAAAACTGGTCCCATTGACCACCAAAATCAATCACACACGTCCTTAGAATATCCTCCAATACCTGAATAGTCCGCTCAGACTGGCCATCTGTCTGTGGATGAAAAGTCGTACTAAGCTCCACCGGAGTACCCATTTCCTTCTGCGTAGACTTCTAGAAGCGGGATGTAAACTGGGTACCTCAGTCTGATATAATAGAAATGGGCACACCATGCAAACACACTATCTCCTCTAAGTAAATACTAGCCAATTTCTGCAAATTATAGGTAGTTTAAACCGGCACAAAATGAGCTGATTTGGTCAATCTATCCACGATGACCCAAATAGCATCAAATTTCCTCGAAGTCTATGGCAAACCTACCACGAAATCCATGGAAATCCGCTCCCACTTTCACTCAGGTATGGGCATCCTTTGAGTCATACCACCTGTCTCTGGTGCTCATACTTCACCTGCTGGCAATTCAAACAACAAGAGACATACTCTACAATGTCCCTCTTCATTCTACACAAGCAGTAATGCTTCTTCAGATCTTGATACATCTTTGTTGCTCCTGGATGAATAGAGTATCTAGAGTTATGAGCCTCCTTCATAATCAACTTGGTAAAATCACCAACTCTATGAACATAATACGACCCTTGATTCTCAAAATACCATCCGGATCTAAAATTGCTTCCTTGGCCTAACCTCTTAACACTTCGTCTTGAATCATCTTCAACTTCTTATCTTTGAATTGTATAGCACTGATTGATCCAATAAAAGAGATCGTGCCTCAACACGAGCAAGAACTTTACCAGGCTACGAAATGTCAAGTCTCAAAAAGATACTAGCTAAGGGCTGGACATCCATGGCCAAAGGATGCTCCCCCACTCGCAACATAGCTAAACTTCCCATACTAATTGACTTCCGGCTCACTGCATCGCTACCACATTCGCCTTACCGGGGTGATATAGATAGTGATGTCGTAATCCGAAAGCAGCTCCAACCATCTTCTTTGCCTCAAATTTAGATCTCTCTGAATGAAAATATATTGAAGACTGCAATTTTCACGATCCGAGTCTATACCCTGGACGAGACACGTTACTTGGAGTCAAAAGTAACCCCAAGCCAACCCATGGTCTATCATAACACTTGTAATCTGAGTAATCATAGCGGAAGCTTGAATAATGAAACCATTTAAGGAAAACTGAATACTAAAAGTTTACACATCTGGAAACAAATATGAAAGTCTAAGTCTATGTCTGAAAACCAACTATAATTGATGAGTTGTTGGGACAAGCCCCCAGCTAACTCGAAAGTCTACTGCTTGAATAAGTGAAGAAAATAAACATCGTCCTCGAAAGATGAGGAATCACCACTAGTGCAGCTGATAACTACTGTAGAAGATCTACTAGCGGTGCTGAGGCTGAGAACTTACGCCTGTATCATAATACAATACAACATAGAAAGCATGCATCAGTACTTTGAATGTACTGAGTAAGTGGGAGAAAATATAACCAAAAAGGATAAGTAACTGAACTGAAATGACATGCAATGACCAACTGAAATACTGAAACTAAATAAACTGCGATATACTAAAATGGTAAAAATGACCCTGACTGATGGTCATAGACATGCGCTGAATCTGAGATACTAATTTGCACTAACTATACTGAATTGAGTAAACTGAAACTGTTCTGAGCTGAGCTGAACTAAGACTGTACTGACTAGTAGGAGAGTCTATAACCGACATATAACCACGTGAGCTAGACATGGAGTCCGATGTATACACCCCATTGGTAGGACCCAATATACCTTGCCAGGGTATAAAGGCATGAACTGGGTGATCAAAATTTTGGAGACATAAGGCCAATAAAATAATGTTTAGTGGCAATGTAGTTCTGGGAACTTGGGTGCAGTGGAACCCCAACACTCTTGGTGCTAATTCCTACTCCCGCTGGATAGTCCTAGACTGGCTACTAAGATGATAGCTAGAAACTGGGTCCCAATACTAAGTCGGGTATACCTATCTGGAAGTACCTTGAGAGTCTTATTAGATCGGATTCTGTAACTGGTGTTCTAATACTGGCCAGAGCTGCTTATTTGGAAGCGTCATAACCGTCTAAAGAAAAAACTAAAATCTGAAGCTGGGGGTTCTAAGACTGATCAGAGTTGCTTATCTAGAAGTGTCATAACCATCTAAAGAACCACTAAAATCTGATATTCGAGTCTAATAACTGATAACTGGGAGGCACCACTGACACCTCAAGAAAAGACTGTAGTCAAATTGATCAGCTAACATTTCTAGACAATACTGAGCATGCTAATAATCTGGCTGAGACTGGACTAACATACATATGATTGAGATTTCAAATATACTAATAATATGGGAATCCAAAAATTGATAGAATCAAGCCACAGGAAAAACTAGACCAACATGTAAGATTCTAATTTACTGAACTGAGAAACTAGGGCTAAAACATTCTACAAGATGTTAGTTCCACAAAATTTTTAGAAATTAAGAATAATAAAGAAACTAATATCATGAATAATATTCCACTTGAAATTTTGATGAATTTTTTCGGAAAACTTGCTACATTTTGAATCCATAGGGCTGTAACTGATAGAAGAATTCGAGAAGGGTTTTGGAGACATAAGGGAAGAACAATTCCCTTGTTAAATTCCCATACCTGGTGAAGAATTTCCGGAGAGAATCCCTTGAGAAATTGAGAAGAAGTGATTCAAATGCCCTAGCTCTGCTATGTGCTTCCTGACTATTTTTATGCTTTAGACTTGAGGGAATGAGTGGAATGAAGGGGAAATGTCATTCTACTCCTTTAAATCCCTCTTAAATGAGCCCAAAATGATAGGATTTTAAGATAAAAAGGCTAGGAAGTTACAAAAATAATCCTGGAATAAAATCTAGAAAGACTGCCGATAGGGGACCAACGGGTCACTCAACGAGTCGTTGGTTGAAACCACGACTCGTACGGACCAGTCGTTGGTCCTACTATCAGGGTTTTGGGCTCACTGGAATTGGCAATGTGAGATACCACAACTCATTGGATGAACCAATGGGTCGTTGGTTCCTCCCCTAGTCACTGGACAAGAAAATTAGGAGGTCTGACGACGGGCAACACAACTCATTGGTGGACCCAACAGGTCGTTGTGTCCAGTCGTTACCTTCACTAAAAAATTTATAAAAATCACTAACTTGACAAATTGGGTGGTCAAAATGACTCGTTGTGGGATACAACGGGTCGTTGTTTCTACTCATCATCATTGAAGGAAGTTTCAGGGACTCTCAACCAATGACTCACACCACAAGTCGTTGTATCACACGACGACTCGTTGGTTAAGTCGTGGGGTCCTGGAAGAAGGATTTCTGAGTTGGGGAACAATGAGTGATAGGATGACTAATTGTTCCTCAGAATGGGTCGTTCCATGTCCCATTGGTTTCGAAAAGACCAAACAGGGCTAACTACGACTGATACAACAAATCGTTGGAGCTGACCACAACTCATTGTTTTAGTCGTTCTGAGGCAACTTTTTTTTTGTTTTTCTTTTGGATTTTTCTTGCAAAGTTTGAGTTTGGTCTTGGAAAGTTTCAGGGTGTTACAATGATGATCTGTGAAACTTCACAGTGCACTCCATATAGGTAATGCCTCCAAATTTTCAAAGTAAAAATCATTACTGCCAACTCCAGGTCATGAGTAGGGTAGTTCTTCTCGTGTATCCTCAACTGCCTCGAAGCATATGCTATCACCTTACCTTTCTGCATCAAAACACATCCAAGGACAACTCGTGAAGCATCACAATACACCATAAAGCCCTCACCTTCTACCAGTAAGGTTAATATTGGAGCTAAAGTCAACAAGGTCTTGAGCTTTTGGAAGCTTGCCTCACATTCCTCAGACCAATGGAAAGTCACATTTTTCTGAGTTAGTTTTGTCAATGGAGATGTAATAGATGAAAAACCTTTCATGAATCGTCTGTAGTACCCAGACAACCCTACAAAGCTCTGAACTTCAGTAGGTGAAGTAGGTCTAGCCCAATCTCTAACAGCCTCAATCTTTTCCAAATCTACCATAATACCATCCTTGGTTACCACATGCCCTAAAAATGTCACAGAACTGGGCCAAAATTCACACTTAGAAAATTTTGCATATAGTCGCCCTTTCTTCAAAGTTAGAATCACAATTCTGAAATGATGCTCATGCTCCTCTCTACTATGAGTATAGATCAAAATATCATCGATGAAGACTATAACGAAGGAGTCCAAATATGGATTGAAAACCCTATTCATCAACTCCATGAATGTTGTTAGGGCGTTAGTCAGCCCAAAAGACATAATCAAGAGCTCATAGTGGCCATAATGTGTTATACCCCAGGAACCCAAGGATCAATTCAGGAAAAGGATCGGCAGAAAAACTAAAAAATGTTGCAGCAGTTACAAAACGGGTCACTTAACGACTCGTGAGGAGGCCAAACGAGTCATCAAGTGACTCATGGGGAAGGCCTGGGATGATGAGGGACTTGGGGTCCCCACGGGCGATGTAACGACTCGTGGTCAGAAACCACGAGTCGTCATGTCAGTCGCGGGGTGGTCCTAGAGTATGATGGTAAGGCTTATCCAGTGTACTTAACGAAAGCTGGTAACGAGTCATTTTCTTGGGGGACGAGTCGTCGTGTCCTCCGTTATGAGCCAAGGGAAAATTCCAGTGAACTTGACAAAATGACCAGACGACTTTTTGCTCCTGGTAACGAATCGTCAGGTCGCCCGTTAGGGTCACCTGGCAGTTATTTCCTGCGAATTAGTGAGGGCGTTCTCATAATTTTCTATGCCCCTAAGACCTAAACTACGTCATTTTGAGGTTGGGACCAGGTCTTTTAAAGGGGAATTCATTCCTAAAAACTTCATTTCTACTCACATAAGGTTAGAGAGGAAGGAGGATAGGAAATTCTAGTGTCTTCTTCAAGAATTATTCAAGAATTCTTCAAGAATCTACCTAGGGTTTTCAAGGAAGTTAGGAGACTCGAAATTTCCAGTGTATGTAAGGTGTTGAATGGGTAGTTTAGTCCCTACCCATGCCCAATTTCTCCCTAACTCTATGTTTTAGCAACCAACTTTTGATGGGTCATAAGTCCTAATGCATGTTTCTTCAAAAATTGATATGAACATGATGTAGTATGTCTAAACTCATGGGTTGAATTATTGGGCTGTTTTCTACCTATTTTGCTTAATATTTGATAAATTAATTCTAAAAAGCTCATGTCCCCAAATCATGGGGGGTTTTAGTGAAATTTATGGTTATGGTGATTTTCAAAGCTTGATGTATGAACTCTTGAATTTAAGCATGTTTTCAATTACTCATGTTATCATGAACACATTTCCTATAATCTAAGCATTTCAAGTAGGTTTGAGATTATGGAAAATGCCTACATGTTGCTTGTGGTGTATAAACTATGATTCTTGGCCGGCTCACGGGCCCAATTTCCATGGCTAAGATTATGAATTTGAAATCATGATATAATTCTAACAATTTAGCTAGCCATGCATGTCATGTACGAATTTCTATGAGAACGCTGCATGTTTTGGGAGTAGTACTTAACATCGAGTAGGTTCGGGGCCTAGGTTATGCCCCGAATCTCAGAACTACGTGCCACCGTGGGATTATGTTTGGGACCTCCTCAGTGACTGTCCCCTATGCCCTACGGGGTCTTCATGAGTGATATCACACCTTCATGGTTCATACCCTTGGCAAGGTATGAACGGCCTCCCGACTAGGCGTACAAGTTGGACTTCATGTGTGCTCATATGATGTATGTCGGTTATAGAAATCTCCCATTGTTCCTCACGATTTTTAAATATGCATGACTATGTTATTTTATCTCAAGTTATGATTTATGAAATGTTTTCGCCTCATATTATGACTTGATGGGTTTACGGATATTTTATTGAAATATTGAGCCTTACGATATACTTATGATTTCAGTTTTATGATCATGATGTCCCCACTCCTATCACTTTTATGTTTTAAGCATTCTTTTTCATACCTTACATACTCAGTACTTTCCAAGTACTGACCCATATATTTTCAGGATCTGGTTCGCAGGCTCAGCATCGCTCCAAGTTCGTGCTCAGTTTGTTATCCCTCCAGTGGTGAGTTCTCATGATCCAGGGACTTCATGTTTAGACTTATTTATTGTTTTTTTGTGCTTTCAGAATGTTTGGGTTAGTTGGGGTCTTGTCCCTTTAGCCCATCCTTCATGATTAGAGGCTTTTTTAGACTTATCTGTAGTATTTAGCCGTTTATGTTTGGATCTTGTATTGTTGTTCCCCTTATCTCTCATGATATGATTTGCAGTTAGATTTTGATTTATAAGTTAAGTTTTTCCGTTATATATGAATGAATTAGTGTTATGCTCACGTCATGAGTTGATTTGGGGTCTTTGGGGACTCCTTGTCCCGTGTCTACGATCCGGGTGTACTCTCTGGTCATGACAAACTTGGTATCAAAGCCATAGGTTCAGATGTGTCGTAGGGAGTCTGAAAGCCGCGTTAAGTCTAGTCTTCTTCATGGGTGTGAAGCGCGCAACACTTATAATGAAGAGGCTACTGAACATTTTAGGAAATGTTCTCTTCTTTCATGATCTATGTCGTGCGGTCAAAATCTCTCTATCCTTCTAATTCATATGTTTCGCGATCGCAGAAAACTTATGGATCCTAGAAGGATAATTAGAAGGAGGAAAAAAAATGATGAAGGCCATGGGGGTGGCAATAATGATGGGCGTCAGCAAGCCCCACTTGTTCAAGAGCCCCAGACGCCCGAGCCAGCTACCCATGCCGAGTTTCAGGCGGCTATTCAAATGCTGGCACATGCCATGACCGCTCAGGTCAACCAGCAGGCTGTGGCACCTGTTCCTCAGAACGGCAACGCAGTGACAGCACGGATCAGAGACTTTCTAAGGATGAACCCTCCTGAGTTCACCAGGGCAAAGGTGGACGAGGATCTACACGAGTTCATCAAAGGGATTGTGAAGGTCACTCAGGTTATGGGAGTGACAAGCGAGGAATGTGTTGATTTTGCCTCTTATCAGCTAAAGGAGGTCGCGTGCATTTGATTCAAGCAATGGAGAGATAGAAGAGCAATGGGAGCAGGCCCTATCAGCTGGGGTGAGTTCCACGCGACCTTTCACGATAGGTTTTTCCATCGGGAGATGAAGGAATTGAAAGAACCTGAGTTTTTCAACCTTAAGCAAGGAAAGATGACGGTGCTGGAATATTCACTTGAGTTCACTCGCCTGTCAAAATATGCCCTGGAGTTAGTAAGGGACCAAAGGGCGCGGGTGAGCAGGTTCGTGCAAGGAGTAGCTGAGTATCTGGACAAAGACTGCAGAACAGCCATGCTACATCAGGATATGGACTACCCACGGATAGTCCTCTATGCTCAGCAGATAGAAGCAACTCATATGAAGCAGAGAGAGGCAAAGAGGGCTAGAAATGATAGCCATAGGTTCTCCCAGCCTAAGTCAAGGGGTAAATCTTACCAGCAGTCCTAGCACAGGTCTACTACACCCCCACCGTCTACAACTAGTACTCCATCCAGGCCACAAGATGGTCAGAGGAGCAGGGCCTCAGGTTCGAGGAGTCAAAATAGCATGCGCACAAAGTGCACATTTTCATCTTGTGCTACTTGTGCAAGAACAACCTAGGGAAATGTTTGGTGGGATCAGACGCTTGTTTTGGGTGTGGAAAACCTGGACACAAACTCAGATATTGCCCGCAGCTAGGTCAGAGGGTAGTGGAGCCCACACTTCAGCAGCCAGTTCAGCCTTCCCAGTAGCACGTCAGACTCAGCAGGGTGCTCCGACTGGCTCAGCTGATGACTAGCGCCAGAACCGATTTTACGCACTTGGCTCTCTGCATGAGCAAGAGACTTCTCCCGAAGTGGTTACGGGTATGTTATGAGTTTTTCAAATTGATGTATATGCTTTATTAGATCCGTGGGCCACACTATCTTTTGTGACACCTTATATTTCTAAAAACTTTGGATTCAGTCCTGAAATCTTGTCTGAACCATTCTCTGTCTCTACTCTGATTGGTGACTCAGTTGTAGCGAGACGGGTATTGTCACGCTCCGCCTTGGGGGGGTATGACTGGCACCTGGTGCCCTACTAAGATCTGAACTGCTAGACTACTGAGCCTAAGCACTTCTGGTGCCTGGCTGGCTCTAACTCGTGCCTGGCTGGCTCTAACTCTGATTCACGGAATCAACAGGCCATAGCGGCTGTAAATATGCCCCGGTCAAGCAGGGGCCTATAGCCACCGTGAGAGCAATAACAAATGCCTAACCAGAATCTCTTTTAATATAAGGGAACCTATGCAGGCCGATAAGGCCACCATACTGACTAGTTACTTCTGAATCAATATAACAGATACTAACAGCTACGTGACTGACACAAGGTCACCACTACCACTGAATACGGCTTCACACGGTAATATAAACAACTAAATATATGCACGGCCCTGGGCCACAACCGGCGCAACCAACTACTGTGGAAATATATGCTGCATCAAGTAAGCCTCTAAGAATACTGATAAGATGGTCGTACGTGGCCCCGCCTACCCAGCATCAGACAACAAAAGAAAGGAAATAGACTCTAACTGTCTAGCTCCGGATGACAGGAGCCGATGACTTCTATGAGCCGGCCGGAATCACGAGGGATAATTTCATCTATGAGTACTGCAGAAAGTAATGCAAATAAGCCCAAATGCATCACATCACTGGTACGAGTATGTAAAGCAAACTGAGCATAACTGCAATATAAGCAACAATACTAGATATTATGAAAAGCAGAAAGTATCTAAAACTGCCCAGGCTGACGGGATCTAAAATAAGTCATCTTATCTCGGGCGTAAGGTAGGAGAATATTCGTCGATGCGGCGACCGCTTCATCACTAATAAATAACATGTATATACATATATAAATACTTACAAGGACCTATACCAGCCCCCATAAGCTGGAAGGTGCTGCACCCAAACACACAAAATTTCATATACCCCCTACCTCGGGTCAAACCAACCAAAAGTAAATCACTCAACTCATCTACTAACTTACGAGCACCTTACCGCCCCCGGGTCTCCAACACTATGACTCGAGCAGATAAGACCGTGTTCGAGCCTGTGAGGGAGCTCCACTCAACTCTACTCTGTACTCGTGCTCGGTACTGCTTGTAATGCTATACCATCAACCTCATATGGGGAATGCTCCATCCCATGTTCGTCCTCTAGCGGATGGCATTACCACTCCTTGGAGTGGGTATCCCCACCCTCGGTGGTCTGACACAGCACATCAACCCAGGGGTAGTGAGACGCCTGGGCGCAGCCCTCATAACACAAACAAAGTCTCAAACAAACAATAATCACATACAGCAAGCATGTTCAATCCGAAAATACCATCCACTTGATATACGATTTCATTCTCTTTTTGCATTAAACCGATTCTCATACTGGAGCTATACCGTATCTCGAGATATTATCTGACTGTCTGATATCGTCTACTAACTTTTATTCGAATATAATATAATATTATAAAACATGCTTGCTGGATTCATAATGACTCAATTTCTTGATTCCCGAATTCTCTTCAGTTCACACTATTTGCTATACCGGATTACTAACTTGCCAAAGTGAAAGGCTTCATGATACCTCCATTGTTGGCTTTCCGGCTAACTAGCTGCACTCGGCTGATATTTAGCTATTTCTTCCAACTGTATTCACATTCATAGCAATTAGAACTAAATTCATCAATATTCTAGTAGAAAATACCTACTTTGAATATATATATAGCTCAAACTTTGACTTATCGGAAAATGCATCTAAAACTCGCTATTTCTCAAAGTCCAGAAGGTGAAATACTCACTTTAGGGCTAGGAGTATATTGACACTAATTTGGAGCAATTTCACTTACCTTAGGTCGGTAGACTCCAGCGGTTCGCCGGCCGAATTTCACGAAACTAACTCCGCAGAATGCTCCCTAGCAGCTTAATACTTCACTACCAAAGATTAATATAGGCAATCTACATGTCTAGAATTTACGGGGTGTACATGTTACTCCTGAGAGGGAGATTTATTTTGGAAATTGATCTTACCTGACACACAATCCATATCAATTCCCCTTACCGAATGGCTCCTACGAACTAAAAGAGTTGAAGGATTTACTAGACAAGGGTTTCATTAGATCGAGAAAAACCTGGGCGGGTGCCCCAGTGTTGTTCGGCCGGAAGAAAGGTGGTTCCCTACAAATGTGTATTGACTATAGACAGTTGAACAAGGTCACCATCAAGAATAGATATCCCTTACTCAGGATTGATGACTTATTCGATCAGCTTCAGGGTGACAAATACTTCTCTACGATAGATCTCGTGTCCGGGTATCACCAGCTCATAGTCCGAGAGCGATGTCCCAAAGACTGCTTTCAGAACCCGGTATGAACACTATGAATTCATCATATGTCTTTGGACAAACCAATGCCCCTGAAGCCTTTATGGATTTGATGAACGGGATATTCAAGGAATATTTAGATATTTTCGTGATCGTGTTCATTGACGACATATTGATATACTCCTGAGCGAGGAGGAGCATGCCGCACACCCGAGGCAGTACCCGTACTCAAGGACAATGCCTATACGCAAAATTCCGTAAGTGTGAATTCCGGTTGAAACTGTGCTGCATTCTTGGGGCATGTAGTGTCAAACAAAGGCATAAGGGTAGACTCCCAGGTGCTAGAGGCAGTAAATAATCGGCTCCGTGACCGATAAACCCTTTAGAGATTAGGAGCATTTTGGGTTTAGTAGGTTACTATCGAAGGTTAGTGGAAGTTTTCTCCTCCAGTGTAGCTCCATTAACGAGATTGACTCAGAAAAAGGTGAAGTTCCAATGGTCGGAGGCTTGTGAGAAGAGCTTCCATGAATTGAAGGCCAGACTCACTTCAGCACCGGTGTTGACTTTACCGGAGGGTACCGATGGCTTCATCGTATATTGTGATGCTTCGAGGGTCGGATTGGGATATGTACTGATGCATCATGGGAAAGTAGTAGCATATGCTTCCAGACAGTTAAAAACTCATGAAAAGAACTACCCGACCCATGATCTTGAGTTGGCTGCGGTGGTATTTGCTTTGAAGATATGGTGGCACTACTTGTATGGGGTTCATGTGGATGTATTCACAGACCACAAGAAATTGCAGTACGTGTTCACACAGAAGGAACTAAATCTTCGGCAACGGAGGTGGTTGGAGCTACTTAAGAATTACGACATGAGTGTCCTGTACCACCCTGGTAAGGCCAACGCGGTAGCAGATGCCCTTAGTAGACTTTCTATGGGAAGTGTGTCACATGTGAGTGAAGATAAGAAGGAGCTGGTAAAGGAGGTACATCGACTTGCACGGTTGGGAGTTAGACTAGTCGGCTCGACCGATGGTGGGTTAGTAGTTCAGAATGGGTCAGAGTCATCCTTGGTAACAGAGGTAAAGGCTAAGCAAGATGAGGACCCAATATTGGTAAAGTTGAAGGAAGTTGTTCAAAGTCAAAAAGTGGAAGTCTTCTCCCAAGGGGGAGATGGTGTGCTTCGATACCAGGGTCGCTTATATGTTCCGAATATGGGAGATTTGAGAAGCAGAATGTTGCATGAAGCTCATGGGTCCAAATATTCTATACATCCAGGTGCCACCAAAATGTATCATGCCTTGTGGGAAATCTACTAGTGGAATAACATGAAGAGGAATATTGTAGAATTTGTAGCCAAGTGCTCGAATTGCCAACAGGTGAAGGTCGAGCATCAAAGGCCGGGGGTGTGCTTCAAGACATCAGCATTCCTACTTGGAAGTGGGAAGAAATCAACATGGACTTTGTGACAGGTTTTCCCCGCACTCGTAGAGAGTATGACTCCATCTGGGTTGTGATGGATAGGTTGGCCATAAACATATTTATCCACTTCAATAGAAGAAATATTGTCTCTCAGTAAGAGTTAATCAAATTTCGCATGCCACTATTTAGGAGCTTGTTTAAGGCCATAAAGAGATTTGATTAATTTACATGCTTTATTTTCTTGACCAGGAATAATACATCCCTCAGGTTTAACCATACATTTCTCTTCTTCTAAAACACACCAATTAATAAAGTTATTTTACATCTATTTGATGGATAAAAAACTTATGAAATGATGCTAAGACAATTAAAATTCGAATAGAAGATATTCTAGTCATGGGTGCAAATGTATCAAAATAATCAATATTTTATTTTTGAAAAAAATTCTTTTGCTACTAATCGAGCTTTGTATTTATCTATAGATCCATCAAGGTTAAGTTTCTTTTTGAAAATTCATTTATAACCAATAGATTTTGCACCAGGAAGTAAATTAGTCAAAATCCAAGTAAATCAGTCAAAACCCATGTATTATTTTTCATAATGGAATCAATTTCAATTTTTATTGCCTTTTTTTCAAAATTCATCATTAGAAGAAGACACAGTTTCAAAATAATTTAATGGTTCATTGTTAAAAAGAAAAGTTTGAAAATCATTTCCATAAGAGAACTATTCTTTTCTAGGTCTTTAACTCCTTCTCAGTTCCTCAACGTTAGAAGTAATCTCATTATTTCTTTCAGCAGGTTCATGAGAAATTTTATCATAAAGTAAAAAAATATGTTTTCTTTGTCTGAATAATAGTATTATAATCAAACAAATCACTTTTTAAAATAAGAAACCTATATGCATCACTATGTTCTGCATATCTAATAAGCATGCAATCAGCTGTTTTAGAACCTATTTTTCTCTTTTTAGGTTCAGGTAGAAAAACTTTAACAGGTACCCCCACATTTTTAAATATTTCAAATTATTCTTATAATCTTTCCACAATTCATAAGGAATTTTTTCAGTTCTTTTATGAGAAATTCTATTTTGCAAGTGACATACAGATAAGATTGGTTCACCCTACAAATTATTAGGTACATTAGAGCTAACAAACAAAGAGTTCATCATTTCCTTCAATGTTCTAATTTTTCTTTCGGCTACACCATTAGACTCGATGAATAAAGCGGAATTACTTCATGAATAATTTTTTTTTTCACAAAATGCATTTAAAGATAAATATTCTCCATCTGTATCAGATCTAATTCTCTTGATTCTTCTACTTAGTTGATTTTCAACTGCGGTTTTATAAAAAATAAAAGCATCATAGACATCATCTTTATTTTTAAGTAAATACAACATAGTAAATCTAGAAAAACCATCAATAAAAGTCACATAATATCTTTTACCGCCTCTAGTCATGGTTTGTTTTAAATCACTAAATCAGTGTGAATCAAATATAATTATCCAGTTTCTCCATTAACTAAAAAACATGACTTTTTAGTAATGTTAGTTTTAGCACATATTTCGCATTTGTCAAAATTATTTGAGTCTAAATCAGATATCATGCAAAGTGACTACACATTCTTTATATATGAGATATTAACATGTTCTAATCTAGCATGCCATAAAGAGATAGATTCAACCATATAAGTAGAAGTAGATGCCTTTTCATTGATAACATAAAAAACATTGAATACAAAAATCCCTGGTTACAATAGCCAGTTCCCACAAACACGTTATTTTTTATCATTATAATCTTATTAGATTCAAACGACGCTTTTACTCTGCTTTCATTAGCAAAGCTACAGAAATCAGATTTGCCCGCATTATAGGAACATGTAGCACATTCACAAAGGCTAAAGTTTTTTTCTAAAGTAAGTTTTAGAAGCACTTTAACCTTACCCAAGACTATAATAGTCCTTGAGTCTCCAAGGTAAACCACTTCATTTCCATATCCTATTGGTATATAGGAGGTAAATGCTTCTTCATTTATACAAATATGTCAAGTCGCTTCAGAATCTACCACCCATTTGTTTATATGTGCTACAATATTTACTTGAGAAATGACAATTGCAATAATATTATCTCCTTCAGCTAAGTTATCCTTGGGAGAACTACTTTTTTCTTTGTCATTTTTCACTATTGTCCTGCACTATGCGGCATGATGACCTAGCTTCCACAAACAAAACAAAGACCTTTTTTTAGAATTAAAATTATAGGACTTGTAACTTTGAGATTTATTATCATACCTTTTATTGTTGTAGCTTTGGCTTTGCACAAGATTTGCCTTGAGAGCTATCTCTTTAGCTTTGAATGATTCCTTTATGTT
>JACEIK010001047.1:112415-122829 GCA_018107945.1 Datura stramonium | reverse complement strand
GATGAAATACCATGTTGTCGTATTACCACGATTTTTGTATCTTATCATTTGCATTTGTACCAGGTTGTCGATGAAACAATATATGTACAACACCATGAATATCGAGCAGTGAGAAACTGCGTTCTTGCCACCTTTTGAAATTTTCATTAGCAAAAATTTTAATATTTGACACGTCCGAAAATGACTTGGCATATGGTAGGACAACAGGAATAGGAGCAGCAGGGGCAACATTGATGTTGGTAGTATCAAGAATAGTTTCAAGAGTAATATTATTTGCCATAGTTTATGAGATTGTTGGTGAACAAAGATAAATATAACTGTTATAAATATTACGTATTTACGAAATATAGTTTTGACAATTAAGTAAATAGTACTACGGTAATATTATAAGTAATACACAAATAATACTTGAGTCATGTTGGACACTGTCCTAAGAATTATTTCAGCAGTATAAAATATTTTTTCAGAATTAAATAAATCTTCTCTATAAGAGGAGCAGAAACAACAAAATAATACAAAATCAGCAAAATAAATTTTGAACTATAATAAACTGAGGATTATTAAATTATTTTTTTGGTTCATACTTTTAAAAGTCTTTCTTTGGACAATATATATAGAGACAGTGAGACGGTGAGATTTAACAAAGGAAAGAACGAAAAAGAGATTAGTGACTAGCTTTGCCACCAAAAAAAAATAATACACTTTATCAACTAAGTGTAAACTTTGGCACCAAGAAAAATTTTGAAATATCCATGTGCAAAATAGTAACTTTCGCACCAAGGAAAAATTTGAAATATCTAACACCTTTAACAAGGAAAATAAAACACATAAAATTGCAAGCAAATAAAACATCTAATTGGTTCAATAATAGGCCAGTTATCTTATAAACATGAGTTCATTTTTTATCACTCAAATCCACCAAAAATAAAGAGAGCACATATAGATCAGAGAGAGTAATCCACATATTATTTATAGTCCGTGAGAAAATAGAGAGAGACTAATTTTATAGTGAGTTGTGTAAAACAAAGAGTGTTGTTCCTTTTGAAGGTGTAGTAATCTCTTGACACTACCTAACTATAACAAATGATATTATATTACTTCGCTTGAGAATGATATTTTTTCTGTTAAAAGATTGTCTCGTTGTTACTCCTTTATTCTTGTTATTAAATGTGGATATTATTTCTAGGTCAGGTTATTATTTTCCAGCTATGTGGTATCAGAGCAATGAAAAATAGTGATCCACTATCTTTTTAGTACCCACATCTCACATAAGTAAATTATGAGAAATTGTGTCTACGAATAAATGTCTTTTTTGACTCTCAAGATATATGAAAAATTATAAACAAAGGGTATCTCGATAATAAGGAGACTCTACCTTAAAATAAGATGTCTTGACAAAGATAAGGAAGAAGGATCAACAAGCATTCACTCTCATCCATCAATGCATAATGATGTCTTGTTTGAGAAAGTGACTGATGCAACCACCTTAAAGGAAGCTTGAGAATTTTATAAAATTCTCTCCAGGAGACTTCAAACTCTAAAGGATGATGTTAAAGTATTAAAAATGAAAGAATCTGAATCCTTTTCAGATTTTTACTCAAGAGTGATGACTATTATTATCAATTAAGAAATGTACGAGAAGAAAGTAAACGATGTGCATGTGGCAGAAAGATCCTTAACTCTTTAACAACTAAATTTAAGTATGCAGTGGGGTGATAGTGAGAAATCTAAAGATTTAAACTCAATGACGGTGGAGCAACTGTAAGGCTCTTTATAATCTCATGAAGAAAAGATCAAAAGGAGACAAAAAGAGCCACTGGAGCGTCTTCTCAAAACTCAAGCATCCTTCAAAGATTATGAAGGAGAAAAGAGTTATAGAGGGAAAGAACGAGGAAGAGGACATGGAAGTTTTGAAAGAGGAAGAAGTTATAGTAACAACTTCAACAATGGAGATAAGTGACACCAAATATTCAGAGGTTGCAACCGTGGACAAAGAGGAGGAAGAAAATGTGATTACTTTTAAGAAATGAATAAAGGAAGATATGACAAATATAGAATTGATTATTATAATTATCATAAAATTGGTTGTTACTCTTGAAAATATAAAGCAATATTAAAGAGAAAGCTAACCTTATTGAGAACAAGAAAGAAAAAGACGAGTCAATATTGTTGTTAGCACTCGAGGAAGAAGACAAAGATGATTATAGTTGTGATATTTGGACAATGGAGCAGTCAATCATATATGTGGATATAGAGACAAGTTTGTGAATATCAATAAAACAATGAGAAGTAATATGTCTTTTGAAGATACCTCAAAAATTCAAATAGAAGGGATAAATATGATTTTGTTGACAATATGTCTCAGGATATTATAGAAATAAAATAGATATTGTATTATTTTAAAAGATTTGCAGTAAATCTATTAGTAGTTAGCTTTTAGAATTTCAAATTTATTTTGTTAGCTTAAATTTAGGAGTTAGTTCTTTGCAGATAAGTCAATAGAATATTTTTCTACTTTTTAGTTAGAAATTGCAGCTATAAATGTATGTCTTTGAGTTATTAATAATATAATTCTCTTTGATTGCATTGTCAGTATTTCTCTCTAATTTCTTCTCTATTATTTTTCTATAGTATTTTTTTGTTAAAAATCAATAATTGGTATCTAGAGCCATTTTCTTAAGGGATCTATGAGAGAGATGAATTATGAAAATAACTTATCCTAAGTAGCTCCTCCTGTCTTTGATGGTGAAAATTACCATATCTGGGCAGTAAAAATAGAGACTTATATTAATGCTTTAGATCTTTGAGAGGCCGTGGAAGAGGATTATGATGTTTTTCCCCTGCCCAACAATTTCATGGTGGCCAAAAGGAAAAGAAAATCACAAAATCAAAGGCAAAAGCAACTTTGTTTGCTGGTATGTCTGGAATAATTTTTTTGAGAGTTATGGCTCTCAAATCAGCAAAAGAAATTTGGGATTATCGGAAGGAAGAATACATAGGAGATGAAAAAATACGAGGCATGAAGGTGTTGAATTTAATAAGGGAATTCGAATTGCAAAAGATGAAGGAATATGAGACCGTTAAAGAGTACTCATACCGACTTCTTGGCATAGTTAACAAGGTAAGATTGCTTGGCACTAATTCTAAAGATTCACGAATTGTTGAAAAATAAATTTGTCACAGTGCTAGAAAGATACGAAGTATCTATAACTATCTTGAAAAACACAAAAGATCTGTCCAAGATTACCTGAACAGAATTGCTAAGTATATTGCAGACACAAGAGCATAGAAAGCATATGAGGCAAGATGGCATGGTTGAAGGAGCTCTAGTAGCCAACCACAAAACTCAAAGAAAGGATAATAATTCAAGAAAAAATTACCCACCTTGTAAGCACTATAGTAAAAAAGGTTATCCTCCATTTAAATGTTGGAAGAGGCCAGATGCACAGTGCAAGATCTGCAACCAAGTTGGTCATGAAGTTATGATTTGCAAAAGTAAATCTCAAAAATACGAAGCAGATGCCCAAATCGCTAATGAAGCAGAAGAAGACCACTTATTTGTGGCAACATATTTTTCAACCAAAAAGTTTGATTTTTGAATGATTGAAAGTGGTTGTACAAATCATATGACATATGAAAGAACTCTTTTTAAAGAGTTCATGTCTATAGGAAACAAGAAAGTCAATATTAGAAATGGTGACTATATTCTTGAAAAAAAATTGTTGCAATCAAAACAAGTTCAAGTACAAAAGTAATTTCAGATGTTCTTTATGTGCCTGATATTGATCAAAATTTGTTGAATGTTGGCCAACTAATGAAAAAAGAATTTAAATTATTATTTGCAGACAAGTATTGTCTAATCTTTGATGCCACTAAGCAGGAGATTTTACGAGTCAAAATCAGAGGTAAAAACTTCTCATTTAATCTAGATGAACACAATTCAGAATCTTTTGTTAATAATCAAGAGCTGCAACTTGGAGAAGTGAATCAAGCTAACTGCAAGACCAAAGATGAGTTGGCAGATTTGTTCACAAGATCAATTCCAGACAAGATTACAGTCTACAATTCCTGATCCAAGGAGGAGTGTTGATAATATGTCTTAGGATATTACAGAATAAAATAGATATCACATTATCTTTAAAAGATTTTCATTAAATCTATTAGTAGTTAACTTTTAGAATTTCAAATTTATTTTGTTAGCTTAAATTTAGGATGTAGTTTTTTGCAGATAAGTTAGAAGAATATTTTTCTACTTTTTAGTTTGAAATTACATCTATAAATGTATGTCTTTGAGTTATTAATAATATAATTTCCTTTGATTACATTGCCAGTATTTCTCTCTAATTTCTTCTCTGATATTTTCCTATATTTTCTTTGTTAAAAAACAACAATTCTAGTCTTTTAGAATATTATGACCACAAGTTTATTAAATATGTTTATGATGTGCCGAAATTGAAAAATAAAATTTTGAGATTGGGTCAATTTCTTGAAAAGGAATATGATATTCAAATGAAAAATATGTATTTTTGACTTAGAGGTTCAAATGGAAATTTAACTTTCAAAGTGCATATGACAAAGAATTGGTTATTTCCTTTGAACCTTAAGATCATTGATGCTAAGTGTTTAAAGACTAATGTGCAAGATGAATCTTTTAGCACTCAAATCAATGAGAGAAAAAAATATGGTAAATGAGATTCCTTCGATCAACCATCTCAATCAATTATGTGAAGTTTATCTTCCTGAAAAACATGCAAAGGAGAAATTTTTCTAAGGAGGCCAAATCAAGAGCTACAAAGTCTCTTTAACTTGTTCATGCTGATGTGTGTGAGGCAATCAATCCACCTTCTTTTGATAAAAATAAATATTTTTTACTCTTTATTGATGATTTTAGTAGAAAGACTTGGTTTATTTCTTGAAGCAAAAATCAAAAGCTTTTGCTGCTTTTAAAAATTTCAAAGCACTTACCAAGAGTCTATTTGAGCAACAGCTCTCCAACAAGTAGGTGCACAACTTGTCTTGCAACAGGTTTTGAGCGATGGGCAACTTGCACATCAAATTACAAGCAAATAAAGTAATTTGATTGGTTCAATCGTAGGCAAGTTCTCCTATAAATAGGAGCTCATTTCTATCATTCAGAAACCGAAAATATAGAGAACAGTAGAGGGTAGGGAGATTAATTTACAGATTATTTATAGTCTAGAAGAAAATAGATGGAGAGTAATTTCATAGTGAGCTATATAAAATAAAGAGTGTGGCTTTTTTTGAAGGTGTTTGTTCTTTTGAAGGTATAGTAGTTTCTTGACAGTATCAAATTATATCAATTTGTATTGTGTTGATCTGCTTGAGTATTGTATTTTATCATGTTAAAAGATTTGGTGTCGTTGTTACCTCTTATTCTTGTTCTTTAATGTAGATATTATTTCTAGGTGAGATTATTATTTCCAACAGTGTTTGATATGTAAGTTGAAGATATTATCCTAAAAATATTTGTACATAATTAGAAATATGCCCTAGATCTCTGGCCTTGTGCAGACATGCTTGATTCTCGTCCTTTAGCCACTCCTCTTACTAGTGGTATCAACCTTCCCAAGTTGGATGTCCCTTCCCTCTCTGATCCCACCTATTTCATGTATGCCAACACTATGATAGGTGAAGGTAGGGGTAGGAGTGTTATATGGGATGTGCATTATGGGGGTGGGGTGAAGATGAGGTGTGTTGAAGATTAACAAAACATAATCAATGTGAAATGATGTGTGGAACTTATTTTCACTACTTTCAACTAAACAAGTCATTTTTCTTATTTTCAAAGAAATTATTTTTTAAAAATTTTAACCAATCAAACGTGCAAAATGCAGAGGAACTAGAAGGTTGCTGATTGCTTGCAACCTTCTTCCAAGAGTTTAAACAGAATGAATAAGCTAAGAAGATTCCTACCGATTCTAGTGTAAACCAGTCTTGCTCCTCTTCATAAGAAGCTAAGTTGTATGCACGCATGGTGATATGTACAGAAACATTAATATGTCTATTATATTCTATTCTATTCGTGTTGCCCTGCAGATGCCATGAGGATTGCAACAGCTGCTATGAACATGATCAACATTCCTGCAAGAAGCGTATATGTTCTTCCTGATGATGTTCGATACTCTCCGAACAATATTACTCCCCAAAATGTACTCACAAGAGGCAGTGCCTGCAGAAATTAAGCACCACATTTTAAATGAGGAATCATGCTTTTATCAAATCAATCTGACGATTTCAAGCTAATAATTTTAGCATTTGTCACGAAATGCTATAATGAATTTATCATGCGGATAAATGCACAAACCTGAACAGCATCTGCAGCTGCATATCCAGCTGCTTGACCTCCCATAAATTGGAGACCATTACCAAAGCCACTCAAAACTCCAGCCAAAAGAGCCCAATCTCTGCCATCCCAATTGTTCACATAAGACATCACCGATGATTTGGGTGCATTTAGTACAGGGCGGTACAAGAAGGTGAAGTTCAGAATCGTTGCCAGCAATGAGCTGGAAACTGAGAAGAAGAAAAATGCTGTATAGACACTCAAGTGTGGAACTCCATCTTTTAGAGCATGCCACCGATCATTTGTTGCTAGGTTGAATGCCGGGGAAAAGAGAGAAAAGCAAGCTCCAGCAAATAAGGTAATGGCCAGACCAATGTAAGTGCTCTTCCCAAAAACCTGCAGAGCAAACATTGAGAATCTAACTGATTAGGCATGTTTAAGACAGACTTCCAGTGTAGTACTAGATTGAAAAATCAAACTATGCCTCAATCCCAAAGAGTTTGGATCAACTGTATGAATCCTCTTTATTCAGGTCCATTTCATTAGATAACTATAAAAAAACAAGTTGGAGGCTCTCTCAAACAAAAAATAATCTAAATTTCGATACCAATTACCGGAAAACAAGTTAATTCCTGTTAGTACCCCGTCTTCATGAACTCTCTCCATGCCGCATAAAGTTCATCTTGAAGTGGAAACTAGAAGTATAATTTGAGTAAGAATTTCTAACCTTCATTGCCCTTTTGTTCTCAACTTCTATAAGGAAAAGCGCAGTTCCGGCCTTTGCCTTCTGCTCAGAAGCAACTCCATTCTCCAAGTCATTCATATCGACTACAGAAGGTCTATACATTAACTAAAAAGGTGAATATGAAATCCACCAATCCAATAAAATATGGAGAAGATATGAACTTCAAATGCTCCAGCTAAAATACCTGTGCTCGTATTTGTTTGTTTAGAGTCAGAAGCACATTTTGTCCTGCCAAAGATTAAACCAAACTAAAATAAATCTCCTGCAATCAATGGTGGAATCTTACATAGATATGTGTTGTGAAATCTTTAACAAAATTTCCACATATCCAGGAATGCATACCCAACCCCATTCTTAGAGTCATTTGAAAAATAATCAAGTTTCGCTTTGTTATCAGCTGCATTGGATGCATGAACAGCAGAGCCTAGACAAACAGCAATCAAGAAGCATCCAACTCCAGGAAAAAGAATCTCGGCTTTGTTAATTTTGTCATCAAGGTAGTAATTCAGTGTCGTTCCTGCCATTACCAAATCAAGAATGCACCTCAAATTCCAACATAATATTGATACCAGTTCCCTGCCATAAGGTATCAGTACCTGACTCACTTCAGTAAAATGAAAATCACTCAACTCAATATGATACCTATAACAACTGTAATGCTTGCAGTGATGACCTCGGTGACTGACAAACCGACAAAAGCCCATGCATATTGAGTTGAAAGGTTTCCAAGACTGAGGACCACTCCTCCAGCAATTGCAAACAAGACACTGGGCCAATTGTCCTGCAGCTTTCATCCATAAAATGTGTTCAGAAATCAAAAGAAAATACTAATTCCAAGTTATTTTGTTACGCAAATTCAACATTTAATAACAATACACTACACACAAGCTATGTCGCATTGTTGTGAAGTTTCTATGACACAGGACCACTTGAATGTCATAATATGTCGTCTTTAGTGGATAGGTGATCTTAATGGAAACAAAGAAGATATGTTAGCGAGTATCACTTCTAATTCTTCAATTAATCTATCAGACTACATTATTTGGTCAGTTGTAGAACATGGTTTTTACTGCTTCAGTACCAAGGATCTCTTGGAAAAGCGATAATGTTACAACCATTAAACCAGAAGAACATAATACATTAACTAGACTCCAGGTTAAGTGGAGAAAAAATCATCAGACGTATAAATGAGAGAACAGATGAATATACTGATCTAGAATCTAATCTAAAATGTATGGTAAGAACTCATAAATTGCCTCCTCAATTCCCTGTCTTATATCCACATATGAAGCTAACAGAGTTGTACGACAGAACACTAGGAACATAACGGTGATCATATCTCCTTATTGTCTTTATCAAATAGTAAAATTGCAATATCTTTTCTCCACTTAATTATAGATGAAGCACGCAACATGGAGAACTGTATAAATTCCAATTCCAAATGACAAACAGCACAAACAGTAGCAACGACAATAACAATTACATCTCAATTCCAAACTAGTTTTATAATAACATTCCTCCATATCCATCCCACCTTATTGGACGTGTTTCATTCAAATGCCAAACAAAATGAAGCAAGGTATAATATAAACCACCAATACCATGGTACTTTAGAAACGTTGAAAGGAAGCTCGTTATCTTGCACAGAAGCTTAGTCGGGGAGACTTATTATAATTAAGTTGCTAAAAATATATTATCTATAACAACTTAAACTCTTAGATGAGGTAGTCACACACTCAATAGATTACATGAGTATTTGTATAAAGGAATTAACATATGCTCTCTCTAACGGCTTAAACTTTAAAATGAGGTGATCACACACCTCAAACGGCCTCCACAACTGCCCCACTAAGTTGTTGTGTAAGCCACTTATTACCTGTGAAAGCTGAGTGATAAAACTTGGCTGTTCCATTGTGGTCCTTCCAATCTGACCAACAGTAAAAGCAACAAGAGCAGCAGCCAAAAGATTGGTGATGGTATAATCAAGGTAAGTATGTTGAGGAAGACGACCTCGTCTTTCAAGTAAAGAAAGCAGAGCAGGCCATGTCCCGGAGAACAACTGAGAAAATAGCATACAAGCGATAGCCCCTGTTTTACTCTCCACCATATACATCTTCAAAAACACCCTTTCAGGTGAAAATTCACTAAACTTAGGAATGCTCCAAAAATCCTAACCAAGGAAGAAAAACATTCAAGATTCAGCTTCAATTATTGAATATATATTATGACAATTTGCCTAGTCTCAATTCAAGATACTAGTTGATATATGGCACTATGTTTGTCTTACCTGGTCCATTTTATTTCCGTCTCTGTCACCTCCAAAGATTCCCAATCTGCAAATGAGTTTATATGCAGATGCAACTGTAATAGTAGTATATACCTAATCATAAGGACCATCAGATTTGAACAGGACAAAAAGATATACCAAGTATCAGACAACAGCCATGTTGTAAGCTTACACTTGTCAGGTTTATCTTGCAAACCATATATTGGTCATGAATATTACAACATGAGGTGTCACAAAAGAAAAGAGAAATCAGAAAAAAAGAATTCCTCCGCCGTTTTAGGAATCTGCAGCTCTTCCCTGCCTCTCTGGAAAAAGCTAAAAGAGACAAAAGGCAAATCTGCAAGTCGGTGCTTATAACATAGACAAAAATAGCCAACAACAAAAGTAGGAAGAGCAATTTGAAGAAAGGAAAAAACAGAGTTCATTATCACTAACCAGTTCTATGTGAAACTATATGTTTGGTTGTCAATATGAACGAGAAAGGTAAAAGGGTATCAAGAAATGGTGAGAAAAAATGTAAAAGGAAGATGAAAAGAAGGAGAAAATGAAGGAGCAAAAGTTACCATATAAGGTTTCTATTATACAAGCAAAAAGGAAGTTATAAGAAAGAAATGGATATATAGGTGAAATTGCACGATACCAAAATTGATTCACTTGAAATTAGTTGCTAAACCAAGATTTTCACGTATTTAAAGTGTGAAGAAGTAAATATAGGAAGATGAAAGGAATAAAAATCATTATTTTATATTTATTAACTATTTATTCAGATGTAAATAAAATTTGTTTTGGTATTATTACTCTTATCAATCTTTTTGTTTTTTAGTAATAAACTGTAAACTATTACCATATCCAACAAAAAAAAAGTATTACAAAACTAAGTGAGTGTCCAGGAGTGTCAATCCCCTTCTAACCAAAAGATGCTTCACCCTCTGGACCTCAGGTAAACAGAGAAAAGAAAAGAAACCTAATTACTTAATCTATGTATCAAATATTAGCATCTCCTAGCTCCTTTCAATTGCTGCACAAGACTTATCCTCTCCGTGACTTCCTTCTGTATTTGTGTTGTAACAAAAGTTGT
>JACEIK010001047.1:46514-63256 GCA_018107945.1 Datura stramonium | reverse complement strand
ATTCCATTGCAAATCGTATTATCGCATGATTATCTGGTTTTAACTCTATGTTGCTCCTAAGCACTTTCAAAATATTTCGTTGACCCAAACTTAGACTTAAATATTCTTCAAACGAAAATGTCTATCACCAACACTTTAGATATTTAAGATCACATTACAAATGGATGGTTAGAGGAATGGGTCCAGTCCCTGTGGGTTCGACATTCCGATTCTTAAAAAGAGCCACTATATTACTTGCACAACCCGTACACTTGCGGGCTCATCACGTGGAACCCAAGTATCTAATAAATTCTGACAGAGAGGCACAACGTACAACTAGGTTTTAGAAAGGCTTTCAGAATGGATTAAAATGCATGTTAAGTTGAGTACGATTCCTCGTCTCTAAATAATGGCAAAGCAGAGCACACGATTTAGATGCCCGGAGATCTGCTATAAGTGAAAGTGGAGGCCCTTAGATGATGATTGAAAGAAGATGAATTGGAGGTAGCTGAACCCGGCATACTAATACGTCAGTTAAACGAAGGAAAGGTAAGCCTTTCAAGAAGGATGTACCGACAACCCAGGGTTTTTGGAAGTCCTACCTTAACATATGTTGTAGGAAGTTAAATATTGAAGCAACAATTGGGTATTCCTAGAAACTTCACCAATGAAGGGCCTTATGGGATCAGATAAGGATGGCAAATCCAGCCCTAGATTTATTAAGCCTTATCGGATCCTTCGAAAAGTTGGCCAAGTGGCCTGTGAGACAGATTACCATCAGGGTTAAGGATCTGTTTATCAACACTACGCAAGCACGTAGAAGATCTTGTCTTAAATTAATCCAACTAGAATACCTAAAAGTATAGAAGCACTGTTCCATTGAGAGACTCCAATCGTTATAGGAGCCATCTTGAAAACCAGAGATGTAGCCCATTACAGTATCAGGGGCGAATAGAAATATAGAAGAAATGGATTGGAGAACTATGAATAATGCAAGTCTACACAGTTTCAGTTATTTAGGCTTTACAACGACAGTATACAGACCCATATGAGTTAAGTTATGGAAAGATAGTTCCATATATTATACAGTTGACTTTATTGCTATTATTATCAGTCGAGTATGTTATATGTTACAGAGCTATGTTTTAGTTGCAAATAGCGTCTTGTGAGATGCCGATATTGGATTTTTCTATGTTTCGATTTTTCGGATAGTCCATAATACAAAGGGGACTCTGCCAAAATTTTATTGGCAACAATTAAAAAGAGTTGACCCCTTAAAGCCAGAGAATGACATTCGAGGACGAATGTTTGTTCCTAAGGGAGAAAGGATGTTACACCCTGTAGAATGTTATCGATTAGTAGGTGTACATGTGGGCTATGACGAGTAAAGAAAGCTTGTTGCGTGTGGAAAAAGCCTTGAAAGTGGGGCTAGACAGGACCAGCGCGCACAGGGCTAGCACAATGCGCCAGCTAGCAGAGCACTGGCCAGCGCAGTGCACTAGGCTTGCTGGCACCTTGAGAGGCTCAACTGATCTTGGGAATAATTATGTGCTCAAGTGCTATTTTATATCTTATTTTAGTCGTGTTTGTTGAATTAATTAAGTATATTCTCATGTGATTTTTCATAGTTATGTGCATAAATTAACCAATGTAAGTAGGCCTTGTTTATAGGTGTAAAATGCTAAGGATAGGTTAAATATGATGATGCACAAGCTAGGAGAAACATTGGAAAGAATGGGTGGAAGATCGCATGAAGATGGCATAAGAGGTGAAATGGAGGCAAGGGCAGCGTGCCACGCAACACAGTCTGCATGCTGAGATCCTTGTCACAACACTAGGAAGGCGCGTTAGGTGTCGTTCCACGCCTTTGCAACACGCGTGAGAAGATAGGTCATCAGGCATGCCCTGCGCGATGGGCAACATGCCACAGCAGGCGCAAGGCGCGACCAGCTGCGTGCCACGTTGGGTGACACGTAGGCACTTCGCACAAGACCTGCCGAGAGTCATATTCCAGTGGGAATTTGCAACAGCCCCATGCCATGGAGCTGTTGCTGCGCGATGGGTAGCGTGGCACGGAGGTAGTCCATCCACAAAAAAATTCCATTTTTCTCATTTAATATAAATAGAACACTTAGCTCCTAAAATGATTTATCACGAAATATTTTGAGAACACCAGAAAGGAGTGAAGGGAGAAGTGAAGAACTCTACCTAGGGTTTGTTATTTTTCATTCTCTTTTAACTACTCTTGTAAGTATCGTACTCTAATTATGTTTTTGAGTATTTTTACGAACATGAGTGGCCAAAACCCTTCCTCTAGGGTTGAGGCCATATGATATGAATGCAATTGCTTAATTTTTATCTTTTTGGTTTGAGTTTTAGTTGTTGTTTTTTATTGCATTCTTAATTATTCATATTTTTATGCTTGATCACCATGAAAACACATTCGTAAGCTTAGGTAAAAGCTCGAAAGAGTAACCCTAGGCTAGAAAACAAGAATGTAAGGAGCAAGTTCTTATCTTTACAATAGGATTCGCGGTTAGGTTAGAATCTATACCTAATTAGCCTTGCTTGGTTATTCAAACGGGGTGATAGAAATATACCGGCATAGAATTGTCACATCACCGCTCGTAGAAGTAGTTGTGAAGCTAAGTCAGGTTAAATGATTAGAGGTACAAAAGTCCATAATCAAGAGCATAAACCCCGTAAACCACATCCACGTAGTTTAATTGCCCACGAACTAGGACGTCAAATCCCCGCTCAAAGATGTAGTTGTGAGGCTAGTTTGTCGTGTTTAGAGGCTCGAGAGACCATGAACATCACATTTTAACTATGTGAGACAATAATTGATGTTTTCATACTTGAATCATTATGAATTGTAGCATTGCATGATTATCCGACCTTAACTCTAGTTGCTTCTTATATTGTTTTCAAATTATTTGTGATCACCCGTAGATTTAATTATAATTTCCCGAAACTTCTACAATCAACATTGTTAAGGTTAATTTTACACTTGAACTTGAACATTAGCTGAATCAGTATAGTACCTGTGGATTCAGCATCCGGCTTTGAAAAAGGGCCACTGTATTACTCGCACGACTGTGTACACTTGCGCGTGCGCTGGAGCGCAAACAAGTTTTTGGCGCCCTTGCCGGGGATTGGCGAAGTTTAGTGAATTTTTCTATTTTTATGTGATTTTTAATTTCCTTAAGTGTTTAAAAACTTGATCTTAGTCTACTATATTGCAGGTAACAGGTTGTTCTTGCAGAACTGGCAAGTAATAGAGAGCTGGTGGAACTTTTGTTGGAACCTGAATGCCAACTGCATTGCTCAGGAGGGAAGCTCTAGAGCAAAAGTTGAAAAGGTTACAAGAGCAGTTGCAACAACATCCACCACTGGAGGAAGTAGAGTTGTTACCTAATCAAATGACAGCCCGACCAGTTCGCGAAGTGGTAATCTCACTAGCGATGAATGTGACCTCCAGTATCCGTAAACCGGAGCCTGAAGGGAACTTTTAATTGAAGCAGAACATGGTGCAGCTGTTACATTCTAGTGTCCAGTTCACCGGAATGAATCACGAGGACCCACATCAGTACTTACAGGACTTTCTTGAATTCAGTAACACTTTCATCCCCATCGAAGTGTCAACTGATTATGTCCGAGTTACACTCTTCCCATTTTTATTATTGGGAGAGCCAAAGAGGTGGTTGAAGACTGAGCCACCAAATTCCATTACTTCTTGGGATGACTTAGCAAAGAAGTTCCTCATCAAATTCTTCCCTTCAAGCAAGACTGCCAAGCTCAGAAGTGAGATATTAAGTTTTAAGCAGAGGCCGGAGGAGAACTTATACTTGGCTTGGGAGAGATTCAAGTCATTGTTGAGAGACTGCCCCCATCACCAGCAGTCCAATAAGGTGTTAGCTCACACCTTTGTAGAGAGTCTAGGCCCACACACGAACATCCTATTAGACTCTGCATCGGGTGGGCAAGCACTGAAAAAGACATATGAGGAGCTGTACACTCTATTGAATAGAATTGCTCAGGGAAATTCGGAGTGGCACAGTGAATCATCAAGAGGGGTAGGAAAGAGAGCAGGGCTGATAGAGGTGGATAGTGTAAATGACTTAGCAACACAGCTAGCTTCATTTCAACATCAGATGATGACCTAGTTCAATAAACTAAGTATGAACCAACCGCAGGGATAGGTGAAGGCAATTCAGCAGGCTCCAAGTTGGTGTGAAATCTGTGGCAATAATGGGCACAATGTAGAATCTTGAGGGGCCAATCCTGAATCGGTGAATTTTGTAGGGAATGTTCAAAGAAATAATCAGACCTATGGGAACACCTATAATAAGAATTGGCAGAGCCACCCAAATTTCTCTTGGGGTGGCCATCAGAGTCAAGGCTACCAGCAACCTCAACAGTAGAAATATCAGCAGCAGAACAAGCAGAATGGTGGCCAATCGAGCAGTAGCAACATTGAGGAGATGTTGTAGAAAATTATGGCTACTCAAACCCAATTGGCAGAAAATCAGGCATGGATGGCTTCAGATTTGAAAAATTAGCAGCTGGCCACCCGAAATCTAGAGAAGCAGATGGGTCAATTAGTAGCTTCTCAGCACACCAAACCTCAGGGAGGGTTACCCAGTGACCCAATAAAAACCTATGAAAGGTCAATGCCATCAGTCTGAGGATTGAAAAGAAATTGGTTGATGCACCACCTAAAGAAAAGAGAAATGAGGTGCAGCCGGAGATAGTTAGACAGGGTCCATCTACCAACAAGGGAGATAATCAGAGTGCTGTGCAACACAATGCACAATTATCACTGCAGCCAACATAGAGACCACCATCACCATTCCCGAAAAGACTCAAGAAGAGCAAGGAGGAGGAATGTCTTAAAAAGTTCTTTGATATTTTCAAAGAACTTCATACCAATTTGCCCTTACTTGATGTTTTGCAAGGAGTGCCCAAGTACGCTAAGTACTTGAAAGATGTGGTGGCCAACAAAGTGAGGTTGGTGGATGTTCAAATGATGGCACTGACTGAGAAGTGTAGCTACAAGGTAATGAGAAAGATACCAAAGAAGCTCAAGGACCCAGGGAGTTTTACCCTCCCCATACAAATAGGTAAAGCTGAAGTGATAAGAGCTCTCTATGATTTAGGGGCAGCAGTAAATCTAATTCCCCTATCTTTGTTTAACACCTTGGGTTGGGTCAACCGAGGCCAACACGAGTGATGCTGCAGCTGTCAGACAAGTACCACGTGGCACCAGAAGGAATAATTGAAGACCTTCTTATCAAAGCGGGTAAGTTCATTATATCTGATGATTTCATCATTCTTGATTTTAAAGTTGATGATAAGGTACCCTGATCTTGGGATGACCATTCCTTGCAACTGGAGGAGCTATCATAAATGTGAGAGCAGGTACCCTTAAAATGAGGGTCGATGATGAAAAGAGCTCTTCAGAGTTTACCAAGAGATCAACCCACCCACACACTACCGAGACCTTTGTAAGGTCAGTGTGTTGTTAGAGGCTAAGTGTGGGGTGGTATATTGCATGAGTCCACTGCCATAGGAGATGATCACATTTCAACCCGAATCTGATGGAGGGCTTAAGTTAAAGAAGAAGTTGGAAGAAGAGAGGGATAGTGTGGAGGCTGTTCCCTCGAAAAATGAAAAGAGAAGAAGATGGTTATCGAAAGGGAACACTAGTTTGAGGATGTCCTAAGAAGGATAGTCCACGCCGTGCCACGACGTAAAATCAGGCGCTGCTTGGGAGGAAACCCAAGGGTACCGCATGTACAATTTTATTTTCCTTTTGTTTTTATTTTGTTTATTTTCACAATTTGTTGTTGTTGTGGTAATTTAAGCATAGACTGAGGGGAAGTCTAAGTACCTTTAGAAGAGGAAGCTAAGGAGCATGAAAGAAGATGAGTGTGGGGTTGATTACCCACTTGTGCAAAAATGAAAGAAAACATACTGTTAGCTAGGACCAGAGGCTTCAAGGAGTATTTCTCACCCTTTTGGTATGCTAATTTGATGCTTTAGAGGCATAGCATGATTTAAGTGTGGGGTTAGGGAAATTTCAAAATTTTGTGCCTAATTATTTCTGTTGGAGTTAGTGCTTGATATGGTAGTGGTTGATGAAATTTTTTGAGTTGAGCATAATTCACCCACCCGTTGGTTTTTCTTTTCGGTTCTTTTCCTACGGGGGGACATTTTGAATCGATGAATAAAATTCTTCTTAACTAGATATAGCTATTTTTAGTTATAGTTAGACGATGGATGGATGACGACCGTCTTGAGGGAAAATTAGTCAATAGGTTTTTGTTTTTGAACCCTTAGCTAATTGATGACTTGATGTTCTTGTTATGTGCTATGCATGATTATGAGATGTAAGTGTTTTTAATTTTGGAGCATGCTTAACAATTGTATAACTCTTTTTGAGACACCCAGGCTCTTGAATGTGACTCGATGTGCTTAAAGATGAATTTTGCATTCTTGGGATTAGCTGAGTTAAGAAGTCTACTGAATTTGTCTTGAATTGAGCATGTGTTGTGAGTGTAAGGATTTTGAATATTCCATGCTATTGTGTAGTGTCTAGAACTCTCCTGGTGTGTATATAAAGCGAAATGAGGGATGTCGATTGTAGGAGATGATTTAGGCATTTCTTTGCATGAGCCTAATTTTTATCCTTCACCTTACCTACCTTGAATGTATGATCCTAGTTAGCTCTATTAAGCCTTTAGCCTATTCTTTGCTAGACACAAAATGAGCTTAACCCCTTCTTTTCAATAGCCTTGAATTTGATCTAAAACTCCTAAGCAGTTAAGTGAAAATGGAAAAGAAGTTAAGTAGTGAGAAGTTGGAATGAGAAGGAAAACAATCTTGAGGCTTTAGAGAAAGTCCTTCAATCTGCACAGAGGTCTTATTCCNAAAATGGAAAAGAAGTTAAGTAGTGAGAAGTTGGAATGAGAAGGAAAACAATAGCGGTGGGAGTTGAAGAGAAGACTAGAGGTGCACTTGTTAAAAAAAATTGCATAAGAGTTAGTAAGGAGTAAAAGAAGAAAAGAGCGAAAAAATTTGCTTAAGTACTCCTTACTAATAGCTTAAGTGTGCCTAATGAAATGGGGAAATAAAGAAAAAAAATGAGAGTTGAAAAGAATAAAGGTGAAGTAAGAGGATGGAGATTCGTAACTAAATGGTGATGTATTAAACACGCTTAGGGAAAATAGTCACTATTACTAGCCATGATAGTACCTCCCCGTCCCTTAGCTTACATTACAACCCATTAAGTCCTACTTGATCTTACTTTCCAACATTCTTAACTTAGTGGAGTAAAACACTAAAGGCAAGCTTATGGGTTAGTACATGTGACATGTGAATTCTTTGTGAGAGTGAGCTTATCTCTTATGCATAGACCCATACATGTTATAAATTCGAAGAATCGTGAGTGAGAAATGGGTAACTCTCTTGTTGTGATGGCACATGTTTGATGAAGGATAAAACTCATGTCGGATTTCTTGATTGGTTAGCTTGCATGAGTTTGTTGAGGTTGAGAGTTGATTCTTGAGGCTAGGAAGTCTTAACGGAGTTATATGTGCTTTTAGCGGTTATATTTTTCATGCTCTATTTTTAACTTGCTATCTAAAACAATCATTGTAGTCTTAACTTGAATTGTCTTGCTTCAATTAGTTATGTGTAAGTTCTTCATGTGCATGAGATGTAATAGTATTGTTCAAGGACGAACAAGGCTTTAAGTGTGGGGTAGTGATCTTGGGCATAATTATGTGCCCAAGTGCTATTTTATATCTTATTTTAGTCGTGTTTGTTGAATTAATTAAGTATATTCTCATGTGATTTTTAATAGTTATGTGCATAAATTAACCAATGTGATTAGCCCTTGTTAGTAGGTGTAAAATGCTAAGGATGAGTTAAATATGATGATGCAAAAGCTAGGAGAAACATTGGAAAGAATGGTAGGAAGATCGCATGAAGATGGCATGAGAGGTGAAATGTCGGCAAGGGCAGCGTGCCACGCAGCACAGTCTGTGTGCTGAGAGCTGTGTCACAGCGCAAGGAAGGCGCGTTAAGGGCCGTGCCATGCCTTTGCTGCGCGCGCGAGAAGAGAGGTCATCAAGCATGCCCTGCGCGATGGACAATGTGCCACGGCAGGCCAAAGGCGCGACCAGCAGCATGCCACACCGAGCAACGCACAGGCACTTCACACAAGACCTGCCGAGAGTCATATTCCAGTGGGCATGCATGACAGCCCCGTGCCATAGAGCTGCTGCTGCATGATGGGTAGCGTGGCACGGAGGCAATCCATCCATGACCAACATTCCATTTTTCTCATTTAATATAAATAGAACACTTAGCTCCTAAAATGAATTATCACGAAATATTTTGAGAACACCGGAAAGGAGCGAAAGGAGAAGTGAAGAACTCTACCTAGGGTTCGTTAGTTTTTATTCTCTTTTAACTACTCTTGTAAGTATCGTACTCTAATTATATTTTTGAATATTTGTACGAACATGAGTGGCTAAAACCCTTACTCTAGGGTTGAGGCCACATGATATGAATGCGGTTGCTTAATTTTCATCTTTGGCTTGAGTTTTAGTTGTTGTTTTGTCTTGCATTCTTAATTATTGATGTTTTTGTGCTTGATGACCGTGAAAACACATTCGTAAGCTTAGGTAAAAGCTCGAAAGAGTAACCCTAGGCTAGAACACAAGAATGTAAGGAGCAAGTTCTTATCTTTACGATAGGATTCGCGGTTAGGATAGAATCTATACCTAATTAGCCTTGCTTTGTATTAAAACGGGATGATAGAAAGACACCAGCTTAGAATGTCACATCACCTCTCATAGAAGTAGTTGTGAAGCTAAGCCAGGTTAAATGATTAGAGGTACAAAAATCCATAATCAAGAGCACAAACCCCGTAAACCACATCCATGTAGTTGAATTGCCCATGAACTAGGACATCACATCCCCGCTCAACGATGTAGTTGTGAGGCCAGTTGTCGTGTTTAGAGGCTCGAGAGACCATGAACATCGCATTTTAACTATGTGAGATAATAATTGACGTTTTCATACTCGAATCATTATGAATTGTAGCATTGCATGATTATACGACCTTAACTCTAGGTTCTTCTTATATTGTTTCCAGATTATTTTGTGATCACCCCTAGATTTAATTATAATTTCCTGAAACAAAGGTTAATTTTACACTTGAACTTGAACATTAGCTGAATCAGTCCAGTCTCTGTGGGTTCGACATCCGGCTCTGAAAAAGGGCCACTCTATTACTTGTATGACCGCGTACACTTGCATATGCGCTGAAGCGCAAACAACGGTGCACCAGGCTTACTGCCGCAATGGGAGGCACGGTGCAGGAGCCTTGTGGCGCATTGGGAAGCGCGAGTCACCCCCTTGTCCACCGCCCTAAATGTATACATATACTCCTCCCATTTCATTTTATGTTATTTGAAACATAAGCCACGACTAGAGACTAAGGAAGCATGCAAGTTTCATCGGTTTTTCATCGATTACTCTACCAAACGTTGTCCAAATCTCAAATTAATTTCAGGTATTGAATTCTAAGCCCATAGGGAGCAGTACTATAGATTTATTTTCTCGAAATTCGCCTGGCGAATCATAGCCCCGTCGAGCAAAAGTTGTCAGAATTGCTCCAAACTGATTCATATACGGCCACAGGCTTCAAGTAAGCATTTCTCCCTTATGAACCCTCAGGAAATTATAAGTTTTTTGCTGTATTTTATGTAGTTAAATTATAGTTTCTATTAATATTAAAATTTATCATTTTACGTCGAATTTGGTATTGAAAAATTTCTCTTTCTCCCAGCATAACAGTTATAGCTGAAAAGAGCTGATGAATACAAGTTGAAACTTGTCAGTTATTCAGGAAACAAC
This sequence comes from Datura stramonium, assembly GCA_018107945.1. Classification (NCBI taxonomy): domain Eukaryota; kingdom Viridiplantae; phylum Streptophyta; class Magnoliopsida; order Solanales; family Solanaceae; genus Datura; species Datura stramonium. The sequence goes on along the minus strand of JACEIK010001047.1, from coordinate 53,347 downwards.
AGTCGAGGTATGTAAGGCTTAACCCTCGGCAAGTTATTCTCGTCGTACAGTGTTACGACTTATGTTCTCGAATAGAAATAAAGGTCCCATATGCTGCTGATAGTTGCTACTAGTAGATTGTGATTAGACATATTGTAATTAGCTGTTGTTGGTATACAAAGATCAGATATGCTGTGATTAGCTACTATTAGTAGATTACGGTTATATATGTTGTGGTTAGCTGAGAAAATGTATATAAATTATACCGCAGTACCCCTCATCGGGGAAGAACATATTAGGTATGATACGCGCTAGCAGCATCATATAATCTCTTTGATTCTCCAGTTCGTTGTATTAGTAGGATTGTATGCTTTATTGCCAGGCCTAGTCATTAGAAGCTTGTGAATAGTTATCAGGCCTGATTTAGAAAGTTTAACAACATAGGCACAAATAGGCGACTTAATTACCAGTTTGGCGCCTGTATTGTGAGGAAAGCACGCCTAGAGACCATTGGCGTACTCTCAGGACACAGGGCTAGAAATTTAGATAGAAAGGCCATACTTTAGAGTTAGCAACCTAGGGTGTCTAGTGAATTGAGTGACAACCTACCATCTAGTTAGCTATTACCAGTTATTATCAGTCTAAGTTAACCTAACATTCGTCTTACAAGTCGCCCAGGAAGTCAACCCAGTTATCCAGGTTAAATAGACCTGTGGGTACCCTAAGGAAGGGGGCTTATTAGTAGTTAGAGGCAGGGCCAGCGCCCCAGCCGGTTCTTATAAGATACTCAAGTATAGATTGCCGAGAGTGGTTAAGTCTATATAAACTTGTCTATAAGGTTAGGAATTGCCCAGAAAAGTCATACAAGATCTGAGCAGACCAAGATGAGGCCTAAGGGACTAGCACCATGTTAGTACAGTACTACCTACAGGCTAAGAATGTCGGTAAGCTGCCTGGTGGAGGATTAGGGGCCAATCATTCAAAAGCATGTTCGGTCAGTAATATCCCTACAGTCGTTCTAAGCAGAGGACTAAGTAATTAGTTATTTGCGACCCCACAGTTGTTTGTGAGTTATAGTTGTCCGGGCAGGACATTCAGAGTATTGTTAGGCCACTCTAGATCTCTCCCTATCCATTCTAGACCATTAGAGATCATGATTACTATCAGGATCCTCTGATCAGATACAGGTGCACGGGGTATGCCTGCTAGTAGCCTTACAGACTATCCTAGGGGGCGAGCAGCAGTAGCGTTAGGCCCAGAAGGCCAGATACGCCTTTTAAGTGGCTAGATTAAGAGTTTAGTATAACACCTTGGTTGGGGTTGCCCTCACTCAGGAGCCTTCCATGAATACCCCAAGGTTACTAGTTGTGTTATCGCCCGTGAGGTGCTAGATGACGTCACTCCTAGGAGCGGTATGCCGTCCGCGAGGGACGAAGATGAGGTCCGAGGGCCTTGTACAGTCCATTCCGTGTCTGGACTATTTTTTTGCCTTATAGGCACCACACCCCTGACGAGCCTGGTACCAGGGGTGCAGTTATTAGGAGTCCACCGAACTTAGACACAGCTACAGATTAGGAGCCAAGCGGGCTCAGTTGCAGACCTAGGGGGACAGGTAGGTTGACTATAGCACCAGTAGAGTCATAGAAACCTGGATAGGGGTATATAGATTGAGGTGTACTTTCCAGGGCTTATGGGGGTCCTGGTAGGTTATTTCTGTGTTGCTTGTACCTTTTAGGCTTATGGGGACTAGGTTAGGTTCTTGTCTGTATTCTTGTCTACTAGCTATAGCTTATGAATATATGATCGTACAGTCGTAGCTCTTATACGTGTAGTGTTTTGCTAGATGCAGATCACAGATAAGCCAGCTTACAGGTTAATTTTTCTGCCCCTTCTCTCTATTTACTTTCAGTCTTTAATAGTTTACTTATTGCCTTACATATTCGGTACATATTGTACTAACTCCCATCCCTGGGTGCTGCATTACTTGCCTGTAGGTGCAAATAGACACGAATCAGGACCTTCTTAGCTTTCATCCAGAGTCAGTAGTACAACTAGCTCCCCTCCTTCGGAGCTGGTTAGTTAAAAGGTTTATTTCTTTTGATTGTACAGTATGGGTAGGTCAGGGCCTTGTCTCGACCAATATTCTACTCCTAGAGGCTTGCAGATTTACAGTTCCCTGTGGTTAGTTTGTTGTTAGCCGTGTGGGGACTATATATGTTTTATTTCGTATGATGGCCGTGTGGGGATTTGTTTAGCTGTTGGATAGTGGCCTTGTCGGCTATAGTATAGTTATAGTTGCCTGATTTTCATTTAGTTATAACTAGATAGCATGGTGGTCTTTTCGGCCCGCACATGATCCCTTTTGTTTCTCGCTGTTGGATAACTGCTTTTATTTACAAGTGGATATACGACTTTGTCAGTCGGAGGCTGTGTTTATATCCGATATATAGCGCGTTGCTTTCTTTAAGTGAATTGTAAGCATGCACCAGACGTGCATAAGCCTAGCCAGGTCAGCCAGAATCTAGTATGGCACCAGGTGCCAGCCATGTCTCTCAAGGTGGGGCGTGACAATTTATGTATTTTATATTTTATCTTATACTCTATTTTTCATTATCTCGATTTGTAACAAGCATGTATAAATGTTGTATAATAGTGGAAAGGGGCTTATGGGGGGCGGGAATTATTGTTTTTTTATTATTTTAATTGCTTGATTAGAAATCAGGCCTATAGGATTAACCTGAATATAATTATTTCTACAAAGATCATGTTCATAGGAACTCAATTGATGCGATAATATATGTAATATTTTATATATTATGCCTATAGGATTAACACGGACATAGTTATCTCTGTTAAAAAATCATTCCATAGGAACAATAAGTAGAATTCATTCTTATAAAGGTTTTCACACGATAAGATCAACATATAAACTGTAAGTTTACCATCAGTTCGTCATTGATTTGTTTGTATGACAATTTGTTTATTTTAATATTCATCATGCTAATAAAGTGTTATACGATAATGTGCTATATCATATCAAATTAGTCTGTAATTGGTACATTAATTATATTGAAAAGCATGATAATTTGATGCGGTCTTGTTAGAGAATTCACTTATAGGGATTATTTCATAATACAACATACTCACGAATTAGATATCATAGGTTTTGCATCATAAATTTTGCTCACCGTTAACTAAATTTCATGCTTACAATATTTCTGTTCAATGTCTAGGCACACTAATAGTGTAAGGATGTTTGTTCAAGTTTCTTAAATTATATATGCTATCTGTTTATTTAATGCTGAAATTCATGTAGAAATTTTGTTCATAAGGTTTACTCTTTTCAATCTAGAAACTATGTCTATAGGAATAACATAATATATCTTTTCTGTCAGAAACAATGAGCCATGAGATTTTTTTCAGAATTTGTTCTAATTGAGGCCTATTTGAAACCTTTATCCGCTAATTGCTTTTAATTGTTATTTTTTCAATGTTTATCACCCTTTAAGGCCCTAAGAACCTTAGACCCCAAAATCCAAATTTAGTAGTCCATTGCCTCTTGGACATTAAGCATGGGACGGATAAGCACATGTTAAGGCGTTAGTGTTTTTCTTTGTCTAGAGCGCTGTTAGGACTAATAATTAATCGATTAGGTGGGTAGTTGGAATATTATAGTATGTGCTCGCTGAATAATATGATAATCTTAAATTATTGAGAAATATTATTTTAGTTGCACGGAGTGATCCCGTTTTGTTAAAATAACTCCCCTCTATCTATTGACAAAACTATGTCTGATCTGATTCTCTTCCGGGATACATAGGCGTCTGTATGAGGCTTGGTCCAATTCTTAATTTTTCTATTTGTTTGGTTTATGTTTATTCTTTTGTTTTTATTACTTGTTGCATTAATTTTCGTAATAAAAATTTCTTCTAATACCCGTATCGTCTCAAATTTCTTTCTTTTCGCTTGTTGGAGAATTTGCTATTTTAGTTTTGTAATCTTCGCACATTGTCCAAACCAATTAGATCTTATTAGATAAATAGGTTAAAAATCAATCTTCTTGCTCGCTAGTTAACTCCCCACATAATTAATGAATTCAGAAGGGACCCACATTTGTGGACCTCAAAAGGTGCCTAAACCTTCCTTTCAAGGTAACTTGAATCCTTACCCGACTCTGATGATCTAGACTAGTTTAAACATATTTTTAGTGTAGAATCGTGACCTAACGCACCTTGATTCGTTAAGTAGCGACTCTTCTTCTTTTTCAATCCTAAAAGAGTTGTCACATGTTCAGTTCCGCTTTTCACGAGAAAATGGGGCGTGGTAGGCGCCCAGGTAGGCTACAACTTTCTTTTGAGTAAGACTTTGATTAGCAATTCGTATACATGTGTAGAATTGAAAAACATACAAGTATATTGTTATACACACACAAAATCATAAACTGAATAATGTTAAACATTGGAAGCGTGAGTTCTTAGGTGATAACGTGACTACAAGGTCGACTTAATTATATAAATGATTCCAAGAGATTGGGATGGTAAGACCTATTTTAGGGTGGTCTCGATGTGCATATTCTTGTTTGTGTTTTCTCTATTGTGGTGAGAGGATGACCGATAGAAAAGATTATTGATCTTAGAAAAATTTGAAGAAAAGAAAGAATGTACTAGTGTAGACCCTTCGATAATTAATTTATGAACTAAATCCATGGTTGGTAGAGAATAAATATCGTATGTGTTGTGTAAGTCTCTAGTGAGATAATAGTTATGATAGGAACAATGGTACGCCCCCGAGTAAAATCACTTCAAAACAAAATCGTAATATTAGTGTAAAATGGGTAGCTCTTATAGAGCCATGTTAGGATGGTTGAACAGATAAATAATTGAGATCACATTATTGTACATACTTATTTTGGATAGTGATTATCGCGAATTCACACCATTGTGTGAATAATGCTGGGCAAATTGTTTATATTGATTCAAATCAATGATTAGTTTTGTGTGATGACTAATTGTTATACCCCGAAAGCCCTAAGATCAGATCAGGGAGTTGAAACAGAGAAAATAGAATTTTCTGCACCAGGCCACATAACGAGTCTTCCTGTGACCTGTTAGGTTGACAACAAATCGTTAAGTGACTCGTGGTGAGGAGTGTTTGACTTTCCTAGAAATTTTGAATTGGGGTGACCACAGGTGTGACCACGAGTGTGGTCAGCCCCACGAGCCGTTAGGTCACTCATGGTCAAGGGCAGTTGAAGGACGAAGGATGAACTGGTAGTGTACCCCATGAATGGACACAACGAGTCATGGTCAGGTGCCACGATTCGTTAGGTGAGTCGTGGTCAACATTTGATTAGGATCTTGAGGTTTTGGGCAGTGGAGGTAACGAAAGGTGACCACACGTGACGAGTCGTTAGGTACCCTATGGGGACCCTTTGAGGAAATTGGATAGTGTACTTGATGACAGGAGACCACGAGTCGTAGTCAGGGATAATGACTCGTTCAGTCCCTTGTTAGGATTGGCCGTCAGTTTTTCTCTACCAGTTAATGAAGGGCTTTTCCGTAATTCCTATGATCCTAAGGCCTAAACTACATTGTTTTAAGCTATGAATAATGAGTTTTAAGAGGGGTAAGTTCATTATAATCCATTCCTATTCATGTATGCAAACTTAGAAGTCTAGAGAGGTGATTAAGCTTAATTCCTTCAAGTTTTCCATCAATTCTTCCTTGGGCAATCAGAGAAGTTGTAGAATCAAATTCTCTCGGGTATGTAGGGTTATGAATGGGTGAATTTGTCCACACTCATGCCCAATCCCTCTCTAATTCATGAAAATCTATATGTTGATCCTATGGGGTCTTACCCAATGCCTGAATTTGCTAAGTTTCTACTATAGGTATGATCTAAGCATGTTTCTGTTATTGAATTATGATTCATGGGAAAGTTTACAATATTTTCAATTATAAATCATATTTTTAAGTTTTATAAATTATGAAGCCCATCCATGAACGTTCATGAAAGTTGAGATCCATGAAGTATGTTCAAGTATTATGAAATATTTATGAGAAAAGCATGTTTTCAAGTTACCCATGATTATGATCATGTTTTCAAGAGAAATCAAGTATTTTAAAGCATGTTTAAGTATTGGGCAAGTCCATATGTTCAAGTATGATTTATGATTTCCTGTCAATTAGCTTATCATATGGTTTTGGAGTCTAGAATCCCAATTTTATTCAGTTTGTGGTATGATTTGAGTCAATGCTCTTCATATTATGATTTACGATTATGCATGTATGTTATTATTCAGCTTCCTCACTATACAATTGACAATAAGTTCTTTCAAAATTGACTATTTGCCCCTCTGTTAGAGGTGTTCCAGAAATGTCCATAAAATCCTTTCACACCCGCACATGTGGCTTCATATATAAGGAAGTTCACACACCCTGGAAAAATCTTTCCTCTCCTGAGCGGAGAAAATGTCAAGGTGCGAAGCGACAAACAATTCCCGAGATGCTGGATGGTCAGCTTCATTGAAAATGATGGAGAGCATATGCATTTTTTTGGGAGTAAGTTCTAGCACCGAGTAAGCTAAGGGTCAGTCAACTCGATGCTTCAGAACTATGCGCCACGTAGGTTTACTTATATACTTTGGGACCTCCCTTGTGAGATTTCCCCTGCACCAAGGGGTATTGAGCTTGATATTGATATCATGGTATAGTCTTTAGCTTTGGCAAGGCATTAGATGGCTCTGCCCACTTGAGTGTGATAGTCGGGACCATGTAAGCTCTATCGTGGTAATGTCGGTTATAAGCCGAGTTTCCCATTGTTCCTCATGATTTCAGGCATGCTGTTTATCATTC
>JACEIK010001047.1:15300-40190 GCA_018107945.1 Datura stramonium | reverse complement strand
ATATGTATGTATTCTAAAACAGGTTTGACCCAATGTTCAACTTTACTTATGATATTCAGATCTCAGCTTTGGGTCATTCGATTAAGTTTTAATGTTCAATTAAGTTCAGATCATGATTTTAGCAAATAGCATGCAAGCCCTACTCTTAGATTTTTATCTTTATTATGTTTTATATTATACATGTTTTAATGATTTCACTTACTTAAGCGGTTTTACTTACCTTGCATACTCGGTACATTCCACGTACTGACCGCATACTCTATGCTGCATCATTTTATGATACAGGCTCTGATATTCAAACTCAGCTCCGTCACTATCCGATTTTCAGATTTAGCATTCAGCTTCAGTGGTGAGTCCTCATCTCCCGAGGACCATCCGTTATTAGTTATCTTTGCATTTTCAGTTTTCAGACTTGTCGGGTTAGTTGGGGTGTTATCCCATCAACCCATCAGATATGTTAGAGGCTTTCAAACTGTATGTAGTAATCAACTTGTCGTGTATTATGTGAATTTCGGTTTTGATGTTATATTAAGATTAGACTTCTGTTTTGTTCAATATGTTAAGTCTTCCTCTTTTATTGATGAAGTTAGATGTATGTTCATGCCATGGGTCGACTTGGATTCTCTCGGGGCTCCTTGTCCCGTGTCTCCATCTGGCCTATGTTTGGGTTGTGACACTAATTTGTTGGCATTTTAAAGTATTCTAATGATTGTAGGATAATACATCACTATCTTGAGATGGGAGATTCATTTTCGAGATGAGCATTGGAGTAACATACCATGACTATGAGATGAGTGGTTCATGTCTGAGGTGTGCATCCATGTGAGAGAATGATAATATGAATGGCTTGTTCCCGAGGTGAGGTTCTGGGAAAACGGTTGTAATATGAGTGGCTCGTATTCGAAGGGAGCATCTAGACGAGTAGATGAGTAGAAGAAGGTACCACACCGGTATGGTACATGAATTTCTAGAGTTCCATGTAAGTCATGACTGCGAGGGAAAACATAAGACCCTCTAGCATGTGTTTACAAATATGAGATAGATGAGTGATAATGTCATGACCCGAATCTATACCCTGGCCGAAACACGGTACTTGGTGTCACAAGTGACCCCAAGCTAACCCTTGGTCTAAAATTTGCATTGGTATACTAAATAAACATAATAGAAAACTTTAAAATAAATATTTATAAATCAATACTTCCAAAAGTATAAAACATCACTAAAAACAATTGTAAAAAACTGTGTCTGAAAGCGACTACTAGCTGATGAGTTGCTGGGACAAGCCCCCAGCTAACTCTAAAGTCTGACCGAAAAGAAACTAACTAAAAAGAAAATAACATCCTCGGAAGATGAGGACTCACCAAATGTACTGCTGCTATTAGGATCGTCGAGAGGAAATACTGATGATGCTGGGATTTAGAACCTACGCCTGTACCATAATACGATACAACATGAAAAGTATGCGTCAATACTTTGAATGTACTGAATAAGTGGGAGATACAATAAGCAAGAACGAATAAGTAACTTTATTGAAAAAACATGAAATGACCAACTACATACTGTAAACTGATAAAACTGAACTATAACTGATATGATTAATAATGACCCTAGCTGATGGTCATAAACATGTCTTGAAACTGAGGTACTAAACTGAGCTAAACTGAACTGAGACTATACTGGCAAGTGGGAGAGTCTATAACCAACATATAACCATGTGAGCTAAACGTGGAGTTTGATGTATATGACCCATCGATAGGACCCAATATACCCTGCCAGGGTATAAAGGCATGAACTGTGAGATTATTGTCTAGGCCCATTTGGGATAATAACCTACGGTAGCAACGTAGTTCTGGGAACCTGGGTACTCTAGAATTTCGTTCCTCTCGATGCTAAGACCTACTCACATTGGATAGTCCCAATCTAACTACTAAGCTGATACCTCGAAACTGGGGTCCAAGACTAGATCAGGGGTACTAATCTGGAAGTACCCTGAGAGTCTTATGGATTGGATAACTGAAATTGGTGTTCTAAGACTTGCTAGAGCTGCTTATATGGAAGCGTCATAACCGTCTAAAGAACAAACTAAAACTTGTACTGGTGGTTCTAAGACTGGTCAGAGCTGCTTATCTGGAAGCGTCATAACCGTCTAAAGAACCAACTGATTACTACACCTAGAGAAACTAGCTATAGTCAAACCGATCAACTGACATTACTGAAAGATACTGAAGATACTAACGTTCTGACTGAGACTGAACTAGAATGCAACTGACTGAGAATCCATATGATAGTAATAACATGGGAATTCCAACACTAACAGAGTCAAGCAATATTAATATATAATCAACTATGCAAAACCCAAATTACTACATTTATACAGTTAGGGATAAAACCATTTTTTACAGGAAGCAAGTAGAAACATGATCTCTAAGTAGTGGAAACATACATGAATACATAGGGACAACAATCCATAAGAATTAATCAGGATCTGACTACGAATTTTACCCTAACTCAAAACGTCAGGGCTAGAACTGATAAGAAATTAAGGAAGAGTTTTGAGACACAAGGGAAGAACAATTCCCTTTTTTAATTTCCACATACCTGGAGTAAAATTTCCTAGAATAAATCCTTTAGAATCTGAGAAGAATATTGAATGCCCTAGCTTTACCCTGAGGAGTCTGTTTGAAACTTCTTCGTACTAGGTCCGAGAGTTGAGAGAAGGAATGAGAGGAATACATAGATCAACTCCTTTAATTCTCCCCTAAATGTGCCCAAAATGACGTAGTTTAGAGATTAAAAAGATGGAAAGTTACTAAAATAACTCTAGAAGAAAATTTGAAAAACTGCTCGACAGGGACCAACGGGTCACACAACAAGTCATTGGTTGATACCACGACTCGTTGGGACCATTCATTAGTTCTGGACTAAATTTTAGGCTTACTGGGATTGGGAAATGAAGGAGACCATGACTCGTAGGATGAACCAACGGGTAGGATTTTTAAACAAAAACTTGGGGACACCACTAACGGATGACACAACGACTCGTGGGTAGAACCAACGGGTCATTGTCTGCTCGTGGTTAACGGGGTATGGACCTGAAAATCGGTGATGGATGGAAATAATAACTCGTTAGAGGTGACAATGAGTTGGTTCCATTCATTGCTTCTGGAAGTTGTCTGGCATATTTCTGTACTGGGCAACCATGACTCCACAGAACGACTCATTACTCTTGGTAACGGGTCTTTTCATGACTTGTGGGTTCCCGGATGGGAAGCTTACAACTCAAATAATGACTCATACAACGGTCCATTGGTGCTGACAACAACTCGTTGTCTGAGTCGCCTGAGATAAAATTTTTCTGATTCGTTCTAGTTTTTCATGCAATGTCTGAGTTCGGTCTAGAAAAGTTTTGGGGTGTTATAATATCTCCTCCCTGGGATTATTCATCCTCGAATGAAGGCTAAAACTACTGGAAAATTGTGAAAAGAGATGAAATTCTCAATCTGAAGCTAAAGCTGGTTTCTGAAGGAGTGATTGACTCCAAACTGACTTAGTCATACTAACTGAGTTGGCACAATTAGTGTGCACACTAAAAAAATGAATATAGATAATAAGCATGGAACCGAACAGAGTATTGAGGAGGAATTTAATACCTGATGTTGAAACTGAACTGGGAGGGAATAAATGGGGATATTTTGCCATCATGTCTGCTTCGGCCTCCCATGTGGCTCCCTCAACTAGCTGGTCCCACCACAAGACCTTTACTGAAGCAATCTCCTTGTTTCTCAACTTACAAACCTTACGGTCTAGGATATGAACTGGGACTTCTTTATAAGAGAGGCTATCCTTCACCCTCACACTGTCTAGTGGAACAACTGAGGTCGGATCATCGATGCACTTCTCCAATAGTGACACATGGAAGACTGAGTGCACAAATGCTAACTCTGAAGGTAATTCTAACTCATAGGCCACACTGCCAATTCGCCTCAGAATCCTGTAGGGTCCTACATACCTCGGACTGAGTTTTCCTTTCTTTCCAAACCTTATCACCCCCTTCATGGGTGAATTTTTTAGGTAAACCAAATCATCTACAGCAAATTCTAACTCTCTCCTCCTCACATCAGCATATGATTTTTGTCGGCTCTGAGCTGTTTTNCTCCTCACATCAGCATATGATTTTTGTCGGCTCTGAGCTGTTTTCAACCTTTCGCTGATAAGTTACACTTTCTACATAGCTTCATGAACTGAGTCTGGTCCTATCAAGGTAGCTTCGCCAACTTCAAAACACCCTATAGGAGACCTACACCTCCTACCATATAATGCCTCAAATAGGGCCATCTGAATACTAGAGTGGTAGCTATTGTTGTATGCAAACTCGATGAGAGGTAAGTGATCATCCCAATTGCCCTTGAGGTCGATCACATAAGCTCTCAGCATATCTTCTAAGATCTGAATAGTCTACTCAGCTTGTCCATTTGTATGAGGGTGAAAAACTGTGCTGAACTTGACCTGAGTACTAAGTCCCTTTTGAAATGACTTCTAGAAATGCGAGGTGAATTGGGTACCTCTATCTGAAATAATGGACAAGGGAACCCCATGCAATTTGACTAACTCCCAGATGTATATGCTAGCATAATCCTCAGCCGAGTCTGTAGTTTTAACTGGGAGGAAATGTGCTGACTTGGTCATCCGATCGACTATCACCTAAATTAAATCATGCTGCCAACGAGTACGAGGTAGACCTTTAATAAAGTCCATATTCACTTCTTTCCACTTCCACGTGGGTATGCTGATATCCAGGGTCATACCCCCAAGTCTATAATGTTCAACTTTAACTTGTTGGCAGTTCAGGTACTTAGCCATAAATTCTGCGATGTCCCTCTTCATATCGTTCCACTAGTAGATTTTCCGTAGGTCACGGTACATCTTAGTGGCACATGGGTGGATAGAATATCTGGAGCTATGTGCTTCTGCCAATATTTGCTGTCTCAAGTCACCTATGTCCAGAACACATAGTTTTTCCTAGTAATGAAGCACACCATCTCCCCCTTTTGAGAAAGCTTCGACTTGTTTCCTTAGAACTACTTCTTTCAGCTTAAGAAGTATGGGATCTTCATCCTACTTTGACTTAATCTCATCAACTAACGAGGATTCTGATTTGCTGTGATTTTATGGCACTTTCGACGCTTAAAATCAAGAAACTATGCACATTCCGGGTATGTTTATGTAGGTATGATATGTTTGTATTGAATATTGCAGGAAAATAGGTTTGGAAGTGAAATGGGCAAAGTAAGGCTTAAAACAACTGAAATGGAGGCTCCTAGTCATGTTACGAGTCGTCGTCACTGTGTACGACTCGTTGCCAAGGTCGTGGGATGGGTTAAACATTTCAAGCTGAAGGAAAAATGCACTTCACGGATTAAAGGCACGACTCGTTAGCAGATGTAACGAGTCGTTAAGACTGGAAGAAGATTCTTAAAGAAATAAACAGTGGAGATAACGGATGACGTCATGAGTCATTAGCTGACTGAATGACTCGTCAGGAGATCACTGGAAGGAATCTTAGGGTGCACTGGATAATTAAAGAAGCTAGACCACGAGAGGCCTAACGCCTCGTGCCCAGACACAATGAGTCGTTAGGTGACTCGTTGCCACGACTGGGCCTAATGCCGAGTACGATTGTGCCTAGCTGATCATGACTCGTTTGAGGTCTTAACGAGTTGTTACTTAGCCATCACCACTAACGACCTGAGTTCCGGTTTTAATTAGGAAAAGATTTTCTTGGAACTATAAATACCTTATTTAGGTTTATTTTCGAAGTACATTTTATTATTATAGTTTTCATATATATTTTGGTGTTGTGTACTATTATTCTTGGTTCAGGAAATAAAATTTAAAATTTGTTATTGAGTTTGAGGATCAAAAGAAACATTGGAATTTGTTCATCAAGTTTGTGAGCTATATTCGATTTACTTGGCTTTCTGCTACGAATCTTTGTAAGTTGCAATTATGATTTATCCAATATTTTGTGATTGTGATTATTCAAACATGAGTAGATAAACCTATAACTAGGTTGTTGCAACCATGATGAATTAACACACATAGAAAAAATACTTAGTCATTCTTGAACGGAGTTTATGCATGTATTGTTTCTCTCTTCGTTTTAATTGATTCTTAACGGTTGCAAATGTTAGATATTGTCTTATTCTTATTCACCGGACCAAGGGGATAATGAATGGGAAAAACAGTTTAACATCGGAGATTTGAGGCTATCAACCCTCATCTAATAGCTAGACCTTGTCCGGAAATTGCTAATCAGATATTAATAGTAAGGATTAGTTAAGCATACTCCCGTATATGGACCAAGTTGCATGGTGATAATAATATAGATAGGGGACCAACCATTTAGGTTAATTTAACTTATCAATATTGCATGCTAAACACTAGAATAGATCACTAATATAAAACCTTGTGGTTATGAAGTCATGGGGAATACAATCCTAGCCACCTTGTTAATTGAATACAACCAAAATTGACATAATCATCTTTTAGTTTCTACTTTTGTTCATTATTTTATTTCTCAAAACTTCCCCCTTAGGAAATAAGTAAGCCGATATTAATAGCTATTCACATTAACTTAAGTTCTTTCCATATTCCCTGTGGGATCGACCTCAACCTCTCAATTGGTTTCTATATTTGACGTCGACCGCTTTATATCTCAATTGATAGGTGTAATTTGGGCGACATCAAATTTTGGCGCTGTTGCTGGGGAATACGGCTAAGGATTTTGTTAATTGTGTTTGCTTTACTGTTGGTCCTTATTCCCTTTTTATTTTTCTTTTGTTATTTTTGTTTTTAACAGGTCTTAGGTTCGTGCATGCCCTATACTAGGAGTGAAGGAAAATCCTTGGTTCAAATTGTTCACGAACTTGAGCAGACACTAAGGAATCTAAGAAGAATGGCCAACATACAAGAATAGGAGATAGTGGACCAAGCCACAACGAGAATGTTGGATGAGGAGCAAGCTCGGGCTAGAGATCGTGAGTTAGCTAGGGTTGCTGAAGAGTAACATTTAGCTGCCGAAGAAAAACGAGCTAGAAGGCATAGAGGTACAGAACAACAGAGACACCGATATTTCGATGAGGATGATGATGCTGATATAGACGAAGCCGGTGCCACTGGAGCTATTGTCCCTCACCCTTTTTCTGCTGGGGAAAAGTTTGATATTGCCAATGCTATGATCCAACTGCTCAACATGAAGGGCATATTTGTGGGTCATGCAACTGATGATGCCAATACTCACTTGATAAATTTCGCGGGTATCTGCAAGGCATACAACAACCGGGAGTGAGCCAGGATGCAATCAGACTGAGGTTATTTTCCTTTTCATTAGGGAGTGAGGCAATGATGTGGTTGGCTGAGCTACCAAATGATTCCATCACTACTTGGGGGAGCTTAAGAGAGCTTTTCTTGAAAGATTCTTCCCACCTTCCAAAGCATTGTAGCTGAAAGATGATACATATAACTTTAGAGAATTGAATTCAGAGGCACTTCACGAGACATGGCTGCGTTTCAACAAGAAGCTCAAAAGTGTTTCCAACCACAGGATTCCAGATGATACATTGTTGGAGGTCTTCTATAGGTCTCTGAATGCTAACACCAAGGTAGTGGCTGATACCATCTCTGGCGGAGCCTTTATGAGTCACACATATGTGGAAGCTGCTGAGTTACTTGACAGAATCACCAAAACCAACCGCGCTTGGCACACAAGAGAGTCAGAGATTCCAACTGGTTCTTATGTGGTAGGTATGTCTGCAGAACAAAGAAGAAAGGATGAAGAAAGAGATCAAGACATTGTAGAGATAAAGACCACAATGGGGTTGCTTTCTAAGCATCTGATGGGAGCTGGAGATGACAAAGTTAATGCAGTGGGTTCTCAGGGAAAGGCCCCAAGAAATGAAGGAGGTGAATCTGAATCTGAGGAGGAAGCTAACTACCTGAATGGTCAAAGGGTGGGTTTCCGGACCAACACCCAAGGGTCTAACTAAGACTCTTGGCATCAAGGTCAAGGAAACCAAGGTCGGAACTATTACAAGGATAACAATTACAACCGAGGCCAGTATAGAGACAATGGAGACTGGAAGGAGCGCGAGGAGTACAAGAATGATAGAAGCGGTCTGTATGTTCCTCCAAGGAACTGTGAGCCAGAGTCAAGTGGTTCAAGGGTTGAAGACATGTTGTCTAAGGTACTTAAGCAGATGGAGACAACAGATAGCCATTTTAAAGAGCTCCGCGCTGATATTTCTGGTATGAATCAAAAGGTGGAATCACATGTCCTGGCCATTAAGCAGATTGAGCAGCAACTAAGACAGATATCTATTGCAATTAATCAGAGGCAGAAAGTCACACTTCCTAGTAACATAGTACAAAATCCAAAAAATGACAGTCACTGCATGGCGGTCACTACTAGGAGTGGGAAGACGATAGTTGGTCCTTTGAGGCCGGTTGTGATTGATGAAACAGAAGAGCCTGTATCAATTAATGATGACAGGATAGCAGACTTCGAGGATCCGATTTTGATTGAAGATTCACTAGTAAAGACTACTCCTAGTAATGCCAAGGAGCATGGATCGGACAATGAGAAGAAGAAGGAGACTCAACAAAAGTTCACACCGATCCCTAGACCTCCTCCTTCTTTTCCGCAGTGGTTGAAGAAAAAGGTCAAAGATGGGAAGTATCACAAGTTCATTTTCATATTGAAGAAATTATCCGTCAAAATCCCATTAGTTGAGGCACTTGAGCAGATGCCTGGCTACGCCAAATTCATGAAGGACCTTGTCACTAGAAAGAGAACTATGAGTTTCAAACCTGTAGATAATTTGCACCATTGTAGTGCAATAGCATCTTGTTCTTTTTTTCAAAAAAAGGAGGACCCTGGGGCATTCACCATACCATGCACTATTGGAGCCTTTAATTTTGCTAAGGCATTATGTGATCTAGGTGCTAGTATTAATTTGATGCCATTAGCAGTTTTCAGACAGTTGGGCTTGGGAGCCCCCAAACCGACTACAATGCGGCTTTTGATGGCAGATCGTACGGTGAAGAATCTGGTGGCAATTCTATATGATGTTCTAGTGAAGTTGGATTCCCTTATATTTCTATCCGATTTGGTCATCCTAGACTCTGAAGTTGATTTTGAGGTCCCCATTATCTTGGGGCGACCATTCCTTGCCAACAGACGTGCTCTTGTAGATATGGAGATTGGATAGCTTAAATTCCGGTTGAACAATGAGGAAGTGCCATTCTATGTATGCAGATCCATGAAGCAACCAAATGATATAAGGGTGGTCTCCGTAATTGATGTAGTGGAACCTGAGTTCCCAATTCTGCCTATGGAGGAGTTATTGATTCTTGATGACTTAGCAGCAGTTTTGATGGATATTGGTGCTGAGGAGATCCATGGGAGTGAGGAGATTGTTAATGAACTTGCTGGCATGGGGTCATAATTATTCTCCAAAGAAGATTGATCTAGACTTGAAGAATTGGGTGATCCCACCAGCCAAGCCATCTATTAAGGAGCCTCCGATATTGGAGCTCAAAGAACTCCCTTCTCATTTGCAGTATGTATTTTTGGGAGCCGGTAACACTTTACCAGTCATTGTTGCAGCTGAATTGGAGGAATAGCAAGTGGAGGCTTTGGTATCCATTTTGAAGAAATATAAAAAAGCTATCGGGTGGACCATTGCAGATATTATTGGAACCCCAGTCGGAATTTGCACTCACAGGATCCAGCTAGAGCTAGATTGTGTTTCGAGTAATGAGCATCAGCGTAGGTTAAACCCACCTATGCAAGAGGTGGTCAAGAAGGAAATCATCAAGTGGTTGGATGCAGGTGTGGTTTATTCTATTGCAGACAACAAATGGGTGAGCCCAGTCCAATATGTACCGAAAAAGGGAGGAATCACGATGGTCCCAAATGCTAATAATGAGCTCATTCCTATAAGACCAGTCACCAGTTGGAGAGTATGCATGGATTACAGGAAGCTGAACCGTTGGACGCAAAAAGATCACTTTTTGATGCCATTCATGGACCAGATGTTAGACAAACTTGCAGGCAGATAATGGTATTGTTTCCTTGACAATTATTCGGGGTACAATAAGATTTCTATAGCCCCCTAAGACCAAGAGAAGACCACGTTCACATGCCCTTATGGTACATTTGCTTTTAAGAGGATGCCGTTCGAGTTATGTAATGCACCCTCCACGTTTCAGCATTGCATGATGTCCATATTTTCTGACATGGTGGAAGACAATTGAAGTCTTTATGGATGATTTATCGGTGGTGGGTGATTCATTCGAAGATTGTTTGGCTCATTTGAGAAAGGTGCTGCAGATATGTGAAGAGACCAACTTGGTTCTTAACTGGGAAAAGTGCCATTTCATGGTCAAAGAAGGTATAGTGCTCGGCCACAAGATTTTTAGTAAGGGTATTGAGGTGGATAGAGCTAAGATTGATGTTATTGCCAGTTTACCACCCCCAATTTCTGTCAAAGGTGTTCAAAGTTTTCTAGGTCATGCAGGGTTTTATAGAAGATTCATCAAGGATTTCTCGAAGATTGCACATCCTTTGTGTAAACTGCTTGAGAAAGAGGTGAAGTTTGTTTTTGATGAGGCATTTCTGAAGGCTTTTAAATTCCTTAAAGAGAGATTCACCACTGTCCCCGTTATAGTGGAACCTGATGGTCTTTTCCTTTTGATGTTATGTCTGATGCTAGCGGTGTGGCCCTAGGAGNACCATAATCCAAGAACATATAGTGGAACCTGATGGTCTTTTCCTTTTGATGTTATGTCTGATGCTAGCGGTGTGGCCCTAGGAGTTGTGTTGGGCCAGATTCTGACCCACTCTACAGTGCTACTCCGCCCTCAGCTGACTCCACAAACTGCAGTCCCAACCGAGCTAACCTGTGAATATCCCTTGCCAGTTCCTTTCTGCCCTCTTCATTATGAGCAACTCTCCCCATGGACATTCTGCTCAAGGTATCTGCCACCATATTTTCCTTGCCTGGGTGATATAGCACACTCATGTCATAATCCTTCAACAACTCCAACCACCTTCTCTGATGAAGATTCAAATCCTTCTGTCTGAACACGTACTGAAGGGTTTTGCGGTCGGTGAAAACATCTACATGAACCCCATAAAGGTACCATATCTTCAAAGCAAACACCACCGCTGCCAACTCAAGGTCATGAGTTTGATAGTTCTTCTCATGAACCTTGAGCTTTCTGGAGGCATAAGCTATCACCTTATCCCGCTGCATCAAAACACAACCGAGGCCAACTCTGGAAGCATCACAATAGACTACAAACCTATCTATTCCTCTGGTAAGGTAAAAACTGGAGCTGTAGTGAGTTGAGTTTTCAACTCTTGGAAACTCCTCTCACATGCATCTGACCACTGGAACTTCACCTTTTTATAAGTTCGTTTAGTCAGAGGAGATGCAATAGAAGAGAATCCTTCCACGAACCATTGATAATAACCGGCTAGACCTAGGAAAATTCTAATATTTGTTGGGGAAGTAGGTCTTGTCCAGTCTTTTGCCGCCACTATCTTTTGAGGATCTACTTGAATACCCTCTCCTGAGACTACATGGCCGAGGAAAGCCACAAACTTCAGCCAGAATTCACATATGCTGAATTTAGCGAATAGCTGGTGGTCTCTAAGAGTCTGTAACACTATCCTCAAATGGTTAGCATGCTCCTCCTCATTTATGGAGTACACCAAAATGTCATCTATGAACACAATGATGAACATGTCCAAATATTTTTGAATATCCTGTTCATTAGGTCCATGAAAGCTGCCGGGAAATTAGTTAGTTCGAAGGACATAACCACAAATTTATAGTAACCATATCGAGTTCTGAAGGCTATTTTTGGTGTGCACATTCCTTTACCCTAAGTTGATGATACCCCAACATGAGATCTACATTGGAAAAACGACTGGCTCCCTGAAGTTGATCAGACAAGTCGTTAATCCTGGGTAGGGGATACCTGTTCTTAACTGTAAGCTTGTTCAATTTATGGTAATCGATACACATTCTGAGAGTACCATCTTTCTTCCATACGAACAATATTGGGGCACTCCATGGAGAGATGCTGGGCCTGATGAAACCCTTATCAAGAAGGTCTTTTAGTTGTTCTTTCAACTTGTTAAGCTTAGCTGGAGCCAATCTATAAGGAGGAATAGAGATGGGTTGAGTGTATGGAAGAAGGTCTATGCCGAAGTCTATTTTCCGCGCGGGAGGGACTCTGGGAAGATCTTTAGAAAACATGTCCGGAAATTCACTAACAACTGGAACTGACCGGATAGTTGGGGTCTCAAATACACCCTTTCGAAATGAACTTCCTTGCCTTAAGGCAGGAAATAAATCGACCCTTAAGTGCTGAAACACTACCCACCCATTCTAAGATTGGCTCATTTGGAAACTGAAATCTGACGACTCTAGTTCTGCAGTCGACTGAGGCATAACCAGAATGTAACCAATCCATGCCAAGAATGAGTTCAAAATCGACCATTTCTAGATCTACTAGATCAACTGGAATTACTTTACTCAACACTGAGACTGAAAAGTTTCTATATACCCGGTTGTCTAACTGACTCACCAACTGGGGTAGAGACTAAAAATGGTTTTGAGAGGACTTCTGGACTGATTTCAAACTGAACGTATACATAAGGAGTCATGAATGATAGTGTGGCTCCTGGATCTAGTAGGGCATATACATCTAGGTGGAAAATATGTAACATACCCGTAACCACGTCAAGTGAGCTATCCTGATCCTAATGGGAGGAAAAAGCATAACAAGAGGCGCTAACCTCCGTCCATACTTGAAGTGTTACCCTGCTGAGCTGGACGGCCTGCTGGGGCTGCTGAAGAGGTAGATTGTGCTTTGCCCCGTCCTGTTGATGGACACTCCTTTAGCCTGTGACCCAAATGTCCACATCTAAAGCAACCCTGTTTGCCTAAGGGGCATTAACCTGGATGGTTCTTGCCACACTTAGGACAAGATGGGTAACGGTTGCTAGCACTGTAACCTGGGACTGAGAGCCAGATGCTCCACCCTTCTGATCTTTACGGGACTGGAAAGAAGGGGCGCTAGCTGAGGTGTGTGCTGGAGTCCTCTGTTGCTACTTCTGTGGGCGACTATTACCGCCGACCTCTGGTGGCCATAATCTGATTAACCCATTCTAGCCCGCTTTCTCTCCTGCTCCATGTATTTTAACTTTTCTACCTCAATCTGCTAGGCATGAATGATGAGGATGGAGAGGTCAATGTGCTTTATGAGCATCGCGGTCCTACACTCTTTAAGTACCAGTTTGATACTCCATTGAAGAATTTGAGCATCCGAGCCCTTGGCTCGGCTACCATATCTGGAGCATACCTTAACAACCTAGTGAACTCCAACGCATACTCCTCCATGGTCCTATTGCCCTACTTTAGATTCATGAACTCTGCGACGTTATACTCCCCAACTCCCAAGGGAAAAATCTATCTAGAAATGTTGTGGTGAACTCTTCCCACTCTACTGGCCTCCCTTCCTTCCATTGGTCGTACCATAACCGAGCCACCCCTTTCAACTGGTAGGCAGCCAGATCAGTACTCTCCGTGGAACTAACACCCATAATTCGGGTGATCTTCCGCACCTTATCTAAAAACTCCTGTGGGTCCTCTCCCACCTTGGATCCATGAAAAGATGGAGTGTTCATTCGGGTGAAGTCCCGAACCCTAGCAGCTGCCGCGGACCCGTTTATATTCACTGGGACCACCTGCTGGTTCACTTGATTAGTCACTATTTGAGCCAGCAGTTGGATCACCGCTCGGAATTCTGCTAAAGACACTGGGTCGTCTTGAGGGACTACTAGAGCTGGTGGGACAGGTCAGTTAGCATTGCCAGTCCTTGGCATAGTTTCACTGAAACGAATAGAGCACGAGTTAGGAGGACATTTTGGGATTCACCTTCAACGCATGATAAGGAGTGTGAACAAAAGGGATTTTTCCTAATAATATCTCGTAGCCTCCCCATCATAAGTGTGGCGCGCTTCACACCAATGAAAAGGACTCTACTTGACGTGGCTTTCAGACATCCTAGGATACTCTAAACCTAGTGCTCTGATACCAAGTTTTTCACGACCCAAATTTATACCCTGGCCTAGACACGATACTTGGTGCCACAAGTGACCCCAAGCTAACCCATGGTCTAACATTTGCACTGGTATACTAAGTAAACATAAGAAGAAGCTTTGAAAGAATTATTTATAAATCAATACTTCAAAAAATGTAAAAGATCATCGAAAACAATTCTAAACAACTATGTCTGAAAGCCACTACTAGCTGATGAGTTGCTAGGACAAACCTCCAGCTAACTCTAAAGTCTGACCGAAAAGAAACTAACTGAAAAGAAAATAACATCCTCGAAAGATGAGGACTCACCAAATGGACTGCTTCTGCTGGGATCATCGAGAGGAACTACTGATGATGCTGGGACTGAGAACCTGCACCTGTATTATAATACGATACAACATGGAAAGTATGCGTCACTACTTTAAATGTACTAAGTGGGAGATACAATAAGCATGAAAGAATAAGTAACTGTACTGAAATAACATGAAATGACCAACTGAATACTGTAAACTGATAAAACTAAACTATAACTATGGTCAATAATGACCCTGGCTAATGGTCATAAACATGTCTTGGGACTGAGATACTGAACTGAGACTGTACTAACAAGTGGGAGAGTCTATAACCGACATATAACCATGTGATCAAAATTTGGAGTTTGATGTATACTCCCCATTGATAGGACCCAATATACCTTGCCAGGGTATAAAGGCATGAACTGTGAGATTACTGTCCGGGCCTATTTGAGCTAATAACCTACGGTGGCAACGTAGTTCTGGGAACCTGGGTGCGCTGGACCCCGATCCTCTTGGTGCTAAGTCCTACTCCCATTGGATAGTCCTAATCTAACTACTAAGCTGATAGCTCGAAACTAGGGTCCAAGACTAGATCAGGGGTACTCATCTGGAAGTACCTTGAAGGTCTTATTGGATCGAATAACTGAAACTGGTGTTCTAAGACTTGCTAAAGCTGCTTATATGAAAGCGTCGTAACCATCTAAAGAACTGACTAAAACTGGTACTGGTGGTTCTAAGACTGGTAAGAGCTGCTTATCTGGAAGCGTTGTAACCATCTAAAGAACCAACTAATTACTACACTTGGAGAAACTAACTATAGTTAAACTGATCAGCTAACATTACTGAAAGATACTGAAGATACTAACGTTCTAACTGAGAGTGAACTAGCATGCAACTGACTGAGAATCCATATGATAGTAATAACATAGAAATTCCAACACTAACAAAGTCAAGCAACATTAATATCTAATCAACTATGCAAGACCCAAATTACTGCATTTATAGAGTTAGGGCTAAAACAATTTTTTACAGGAAGGATATTTAAGCAAAATCTAGGGAAACCCACTAACGGACGACACAATGACTTGTGGGTAGAACCAACGGGTCATTGTGTCTGCTGGTCCGTTGGTGTTGACAATGACTCATTGTCTGAGTCGTCCTGAGACAATTTTTCTGATTCCTTCTGGTTTTTCATGCAATATCTAAGTTTGGTCTAGGAAAATTTCATAGTGTTACAGATAAATATGAGATTGATATGTGATTAGGTTGATACAGTAAAAGATCCCGGTGAGGTATAGGGCTATACAACTGTGCTTTAGTATGGACATCATTCCATTGACTTGATTGATTTGCCTCATGATTGCAAGTTATGTGCAATTTCTATTTTAAAAAGACTTTTACTTCCAAATAGGAAATTGTATGAATTATTGAATATGAATCTTGTGTGTCAGTACTACTAATTGTTAATACTTAGGATGAGAAGAGTGAATATTAAAATCTATTATTGGGTTGGTCCTGATGGTGGGGATATGAGTGACTCATATCTGAAGGGAGCATCCGAGTGAGTAGATGAGTGGGAGCGGGTACCACACCGCTACAGTACGTGGATTTCTAGAGTCTCCTTGAAGTCATGATTGGAAGGGCAAATATAAGATCCTCTGGCATATGTGTACAGATATGAGACAGATGTGTGTGAAATATGAGATTGATATGTGATTAGGTTGATACATAAAAGAGCCTGATGAGGTACAGGGCTATACAGTTGTACTTCAGTATGGACATGATTCTATCGACTTGATTGATTTGCTTCATGATTGCAAGTTATATGTGTTGTTTGTTTTAAAAAGACTTTTACTACCAAATAGGGAATTGTATGAATTATTGAATATGAAACCTGTATATGAGTACTACTAATTGTTAATCCTTATGATGCGAAGAGTGAATAGTAAACTCTATTATTGGTTTGGTCTTGACGATGGGGATGGTTCGGTAAAATAGTTAGGGTTGGGATACCAAAAATGAATTAATGGAGTGATGAGTGAGAACGAATAAAGGGTATTGGGTATTAATAATGATGATAGTTGAATAGCAACAATAATGATGATGAGAATTATCAATTCAATAAGGCATGATAATGATAAATTATATCTATTGATAGGCACGTGTAAATATGATGGTGCAGAGGTGATGTGATAGTGAGATGAAGGTTTTGGAAGGGAGCAGTGCCCAATTTATACTGAGCTACTTGTTGATAGGTGTACCGCTGCAGCGACCGCTAGTGATCCAGAATATTGTGTAGGGCTTATAACTAAGGACTTATTAAAATGCAAGGATATTAGCGTTGTTTGACAGGTTATGAATAAATGCCACCAATTATCGAGTGATGTATTATTACCTAATTTAATTGTTACAGAGGTTATTTATTGTATACTATATTGCATGAACTAATCATAGTCGGCTGATGATGCTTACCAATACGTGTGGTGTATAGGCATCCTGATACAACATTGCTTTGGTATCTTTATTTTGCCCTTATTTTCTTTCTTTTACTTTTATAGACATAGGGTATCAGAGAAATCTTTATTTGAATATACAGGATGGGTAGAAAGAGTTGTGATACTTGGCTTGATGCATGGAAACTACAAACTATATGATAGAAAAGAATATACCAATGGAATTGGGATATGAATGGAATATATTGAAATAGAGCCTGTCACGACTCGAACGGAGGCCCAGATCGCGACACGGGACAAGGAGCCCCGAGAGACCCCAAGTCGACCTATGGCATAATCATACATCTAACTCAATCAAGAACTGAATAACCAATAATACAATCATAGCGGAAGTCTAACTTGAATATAACATCAAAATATAAAATCCGAAGCTGAATACATACATATGTCTTAAATTGAATGTAACATCAAAATATAAAATCCGAAGCTGAATACAGACGTATGTCTGAAAAGCCTCTAAACATGATGAGTTGATGGGGAAAGACCCCAACTAACTCAACAATACTGAAACTGAAATAAATAGAGAAAGATGAAAGTCTAGCCCTCAAAAGACGAGGACTCACCAACAAAGCAAATGCTAACTCCAATAAGCTGACTAAGAGCAGGGCTGAACCTGAGAGCCGGGTCCTGTATCATGAAATGATACAACATAGAAAGTTTGTGATCAATACGTGGAATGTACCGAGTATGCAAGGTAAGTAAGAACCACTTAAGTAAAGGAAATCATTTAAAACATTTCTTAGCATAACATAAGCTTTAAGAATCCGACGGGAGGGCTTGCATGCAATCTTTCTAAAATCATGATCTTTTCATAACATGACAATACATAGCTTTATAACATCAAACTAACTAGAATTACTCAAAGCTGAAATATTACATTTATAGAAATGTTGAACATTGAGTCAAACCTTTCTTTTAGGACATGCATGTGTATATAATAATCATGAATAATGAATATGCATAACTGCATCATGAGGAGCACTGGGAGATTCGTCACTTAACCGACATACCACGATAGAGCTTACGTGGTCCCAACTATAACACTCAAGTGGGTAGAATCGCTCAAAGCCTTGTCAAGATTAAGGACGATACGATGATATCAATATCAAGCTCATGGGCCATTAGGGCCAGGGATAGCTCACAAGGGAGGTCCCAATAATATATAATAGTATCAACCTACGTTGGCGCGTAGTTCTAGGGTATTGGGTGATCGACCCTTAGCCCGCTCAGTGCTAGACTCTTCTTCCAAAAACATGCATATGCTCTACATTGTTTTATAACGAAGCTTAACATTGTCTATTGACAAAGCTCAATAATGAAATACATCTCAAATATGAAATCATACATATGAGAAGCTTTAATTCAAAACATACCATAAGCTCAAAGATAATTGGGAATCCTTGCTCTAAAACCATGTGGTAAGNCTAAAACCATGTGGTAAGCTTACTTTAGAGACAATACATCATACATACTTGACATAAGGGCCTTGCCCAACACTTTATCATGCTTGAAACTACTCAAATCTTTTTGAAAATAATATCATAATCATGGGTATCTTTTAAACATACTTTTCATTATCATATCTCATCATCATCATACATTCATCACAAATCTCTTCTTTTATGAACTTTTTATCAATGGGCCTTTAATTTCATAAAATTAGAAACATTATTTTGATTGAAAACAACGTAAAATATGCCCATGCTTCATAATTCAATAATGAAAACACAACTTAATCATACCTATGTAAAGAAATAGAAGATTCATGCATTTGGGTGAAAACCCCATAACTTGATCATAGGAAATTCTCATAACTTAGATAGAAATTAGGCATGGGTGTGGAAGGAAACACCCACTCGTAACCCTACATACCTGAAAGGGCTTGATTCTACCACTTCTCTGATTGCCCAAGAAGAATTTGAATGGAAACCTTGAAAGCTTGCTCTAGATCACCTCCCTTAATTCTCTAAGTTTGCATGCATGAAAGGAATGACTTACAATAGGTTTTCCCTCCTAAAACCCACCATTACGAGCCTTAAACGACGTAGTATAGAGCCTCAGGATGTAGAAATAACAAAAATACCCTTAATGATTACGCAAAAAAATTCTTCACCGGACGAACCAACGGGCACTCCAACGGGTCGTTGGAGGATACCACGACCTGTGGTGACGATCCGTGCTATACACTGTCCAGGCTTAGGTCTCAGCTCAACCCATGAAATAAAACGATGGGTCTTCATACTATACAATGGGTCATTTTGTCGACCGTTGTTTCCTCTTGCAAACTTGGCACCTCATCCTACAACGAGCCTCACCTAGACTCGTTACATCCACAAATGAGTCGTGGTTTCCTTCCATCGAACACACTGGAAGTTTCACCACTCAAATGATGACTGCTAACCATGGTTTGTGGTAACTCATGACGGGTCCTGGGATGACCCATTACATGTGCTAAAGTCCATCTCCCACCATGACTACATATGACGACTCGTTGTTTCCCACAATGAGTCGTCACATCAGTTGTTGCTTCCACTGTCCCCAGACCAGATTCTTTCCACGACTCGTCCCAACGGGTCGTTGGTTGGACTAATGATCCGTAGGTTCGCTTGTTCTGCAACATTTTTTCCAATTTAAGCAGTTTTCAACTTTTAACTCCCGGGTCTACTCTTAGGCACTTTTGGGGTATTACAGTGCCACTTTGAGGTTTCCTCTTAAATGAGGCATGTAAGGGAGCCACTACGAAGAATTTGTACTACTCTTGCGACCCCTTTTTGGGTGTAGGTTGTAGCACGTAATGAAGTTTCATGATTGAAGTGATGACACTTTGCATTAGCTTCAACATTTCTTTCCTCAGGTGAAGTTATTGTTACCATTACTCAGATTAGAGCTCTTGCACATATTTAGACTAGGTCCATGGGAGTAGGTTGTTTGGGAATTTTCATTAATATTTTATATAAGATTGTGGAAATTTTATTTGTAAATATGGTGTGCACTTATAGTTGATAATTTTTATTTACGTGATGTTTTATTATGAAATTGAGTTTTATAAAAAAGGTTCTCCTATTGGACTAGAGTTGAGAAGATGCCCCACAATCCATTAAATTAAATTATGTCAAGTTGGTATCAGAGCTTTAGGTTATTAGTCTCACACGTACAAGAGCAATGCCAAGTGGATTCCTGTGAATTGGTGTGTAAACGTCCACATTTAATCCTCAAGAAGCTATGAGGCATCTAGAAAGTTTTCACTTTTATTGTTTCCTATCATGTTGTCCTAGTGTGTTATTTGCCTGCGTTGAGTTCAATTGGTATCTGGGGATCTAAATTAGTATCTCGACGGGTCCAATTGGTATCTGAAGAGATTTTAATTGGTATATGATGATCTGAACTGTAGCAAGGTGTTGAATATGGTTGTGTGGGTGTAATATTAGTGGCTTAGGGGTAGAGTGATTATGAAAAGCAAGCGGCCAGGTACATACCATTCTGTTGAGCGGGGTTCGCTGCAGCGGACTCGCTATAGCAAAGTAGGATTCACCAAGGCACAACCACTTTAGTGGAAAGGCCTCCTCTGCAGCAGAACAAGTCTTAAATAGAATTTATCCCCTATTCTGAAAGATTCAAAGATCGTTCACAAAATATATAAAGACTTGAAAATATTTATCAAAACAATATAAAATAAATAAAGTCGGAAAAAAACAAGGTCGTTGTTCTTTGAATGCCACTAATGGGCACTCGTACATTACATGAAGAATTGAATTGTCAACAAAAAAAATAAATTATCCAAAGTAGAGAATGAAAAACAATCTATTCAATAGACAACCTAACCAAGGAAAGGAAAAAACCAAGCTAAGGGGACAGGGGGAGGGAGATATACTAGGGCAACACTTAACTTGAGGCCTCGTCACTGTCATTGTCGGGCTCATCAGACTCCTCGTCCTTGAAATTACTAAGGAAGGAGAACTATAGGGCGTCTTCTTTACACACCTTGGGCATCCTAGAGCAGGGAGAGAGGGTCTTGAGGATTTTCTGCACCCCTATCCACATGCGGATGAACATCTTGTCCTGAGAGAACCACTTCTTCTTCTCTTCCTCCAAATACTTTAGAAGCTCGCATGGGCCTGGGATAGGGATGCAATAGCCCCCGTAATACCTTAGGGTCCACGACAGCTACACTGGATGGCATGCCACCCTAGGGAGGTCTAGGCAACCCACCCGACAACTTTCTCATGGCGGCCATCTCCGCCTCCATCCGCTCAAAGGGGCCAGAAGGCTCGGAGGGACCAGCACCTCTCTACTTTGGCCCTTGCTGCCCTCGTCATCTAAGTCCATCTTTCTCTTCTTCTTGTCCCTCGCAGGCCCACCCTTCATCCTCAAGGAATCTAAAGGCACATTTCACTCTATCATGTGATCTCCATTCTTCATGGGCACTCTCGCCCGCTCGCATAGCATAATAATAAGAGAGGAAAATTGTAGACTCGACACACTCTTTTCTGAAAACTACCTTCAGTCCTCAACAATCCACGACCCTATGTTGGTCGGCACTCAGTCTAGAATACAATCCACCACCGAAGCTCAATGGTAGGTCATGTCCTTGACATTGGTGGAGGGGCGAATGCTTCAGGACCTAAGGTTAAGCTATCTCCAACCCTTCACTATGAAATACGTGCCCTTGATATCGATGCGCGTCATACACCAATGATTCGAGATCCTCTTGTTCTCCACCACCAGGGTATTAACAAACCACTGCCCATTGCCATCCACATCCTTAGCTTTGAGTTTGGTCTTTTGGGATTGGGCAACACCAACACCTCATTGATAGAGGCGGCACTAATATTGAAGGTCAACTCCCCGAAAATAAATGACCGGGTACAGGGTGCGGAGGTAGGCATAGAATTTCCTCACCTATTACTCATTCATCGAGCATGGCTGTGTGACCAGTGGCCCCACCTATCTCTTGGAGCTGAGCATAGAACTCCGATTCCTTCTCCGCCATGTTTGTCATTATGAAGCCCCTTTCATGAACAAACCCTTTCACTTTATTATTTATATACCTCTATTGACACTGATCGGAGGAAAACCTAATAGAGTTGGAGGAAGTACTATTGGAAGACATAGTAGTAGTAGCCTGTAAAAACAAGTGCATTACAAGGATTATTCAACCAGGGAAGGACAAAGAACTAGCTTAAATAGAAATAGTGAAGCAAAAGATTATTTCAAAACGCATTTGCTGCAATGGATGGATTTTTGCTGAAGCGAGACCACCATAGCAGCTGTAGTATTTCTGTAGTGGTGGTAATCTAGAATATTGTGTAGGACTTATAGATAAGGACTTATTNCTTATTAAAATACAAGAAGATTAGTGTTAGTTTGACAGGTTATAAATAAATGCCACTGAGTATCAAATTACGTATTATTACCTAATTTAATTATTACCTGTTGATATTGATTGTATACTATGTTGCGTAAACTAATTTTAGTTGGTGAATAATGCTTACCAGTATGCGAGGTGTACTGATACTACTCTTACTAAGCCTGTTTGGGTGTAGGTTATGGCAGGTAATGAAGTTTCATGATTGAAGTGGCGATACTCCCCATCAGCTTTAGCATTTCTTTCCTCAGGCGAAGTTGTGTCTTTTATTGTCATTACTCAGATTAGAGCTCGTGTACACGTCTAGACTAGGTCTATGGGAGTAGGATGTTTGGGTGTCATGCTCCGAGCTACACCTTAGACGTAACACGATACTTGAGGCCACAAGTGACCCCAAGTCAACCCTTGGACTATCATTCACTAGAATTCAGAGTATACATGCACAACAGAACTTAAAATAATAGCACAAAAATATTTAAGAAAGAAAAGTCTGAAAGTAAAATGTCCAAATATTTAAATAACACTGAATAAACTGAAAGTCATGTCTGAAAATCGTCTAGATGAGGAGTTATTGGGACAAACCCCCAGCTAACTATAAGTCTAAATGAACTAATAAGAAACTAAAGAAAGAAGTTATGCCTTTGAATGATGAGGACTCATACTTCGACTGTTGAGGCGGAATACTCCGAACTGTGACAACTATGTGTGCTGAGCCTGAGAACCTGCAGCTGTATCATGAAATGATACAACATAAAAGTATGCGTTAGTACTTTAAATGAATTGAGTATGCAAGAGAAACATAACCCAAGATAAGCAATACAATACTGAATTTAGGAAACATGCATGAACCGTCTAAAGCTGCTGAACTGAGTACTGATATAATAGGATGGTCTAAAAGATCCTGTCTAACGGTCAGGCATGCTCTAAGTCTGATTCTAACTTGAACTGAGCTAAACTGAACTGAACTGGATTAAACTATACTGAACTGGCTGAATTGGACTGACTAGTGCGAGAGTCTCTAACCGACATATAACCACGTGAACTAGACGTGGAATCCGATGTATACACCCCATCGGTAGGAC
This sequence comes from Datura stramonium, assembly GCA_018107945.1. Lineage (NCBI taxonomy): Eukaryota > Viridiplantae > Streptophyta > Magnoliopsida > Solanales > Solanaceae > Datura > Datura stramonium. The sequence goes on along the minus strand of JACEIK010001047.1, from coordinate 16,760 downwards.
CCAATATACCTTGCCAGGGTATAAAGGCATGAACTGGGTTATCACAAAAGTCTGGGGCAAAACAGGCCAATAATCTTAAACTGAATCCTACGCTGGCAACGTAGTTCTGGGAACCTGGGTACGCTGGAACCCTGATCTGGTTGGTGCTAAGTCCTACTCCCACTAAAAATCCTATTCTGAACTACTAAGCTGATAGCTCAAAACTGGGGTCCAAGACTAGTCAGAGACGCATAACTGAAAGTACCCTGAGAGTTTTATCGAACCAGATGCTGAAACTGGGTTCTAAGATTGGTCAGAGCTGCTTATCTGGAAGCGTCATAACCGTCTAAAGAACAACTGATGCTGAACTGGGGTCCTAGGGCTGGTCAGAGCTATAACTGGACTGTCATGACCGCCTAATGGACCAATTAATCTGAGTTCTGAGTCTGATTCTGATAACTGAGAGGCACTACTGACGCCTTGGGGAAATCTAAAGTCAAACTGAGTGGTTGACAATTTCTGAATAGTTCTGAAGGAATCTTACATTTTTACTAAACTGAGCTACTGAGCAGCTACTAGCGATTTCTACTTATTCTGACAACACTAGAATTTCATAGCATGGCAACCATTCAAGAATTTAAGAGAAATTAACATCTGACAAGGCTAGAATCCTTCTCATATATTTTTCTCATCGTCTAAGTATTAAAATTTCAAAGAAATTCAGCCCAAAACATACTTCATTCAACAAACAACAATTTATATGCACTGATCTTTTCTCGAAATTTTGGATTGGAATTCACTATTTCAAGATTCTTGGTAATTTTTGTACAAACTGCTGGAAGATCATATCAATAATAACGGGGATATGTTTCTATAATAAAATAATGAACAATGACATGCAACATCTTGTTCTCAAAAATTCAGGGCTAAAAACTGATAGAAACTAGTAGAGGTTTCTGGGGATACAAGGGAAGAACAATTCCCTTGTTGAATTCCCACATACCTGATGAAAATTTAAGAGAAAATTGCTTGGAAATTGAAGAAGAACTATATGCCCTAGCGGATGCCCTGAACTTCTCTGAGAAGAGCTCTGCGTACATTTTCTTGGAAGTTTGAGTGGGGAATGTGGGAAAGAAACCATTACCCCCACTAAAACGTCTGAAACTAAAGCTAAAACGACGTGGTTTAAGGTCCAAAAGCGTAGAAATGTCGAATTTTCCCTTAATGAAATTTCCCTGAAAAACAGTTCTGGCCCTGACCACAAGTCGTACCATGAAGTCACGACTCGTGATCACCTCACCACTTTTCAATCTTTTGAATCTTTCCACGACTCACATACCACGACTCGTAATACCATCCTACGGGTCGTACTATCAGTCGTGGTACCATCCACCCATACCAAATATGACTTAACCATGACTCCTCATCACGACTCATTGCTATATCCTACGAGTCGTACCATGACCCGTGACGAATCACTC
>JACEIK010001046.1:266556-284989 GCA_018107945.1 Datura stramonium | reverse complement strand
CACTCAAGTTCGTATAATTACAAGAAAACATAATTAAAGTAACATACTTACAAGAATTGGTAGAAGAGAAGATGAAATTGATGAACCCTAGGTGAGTTCTGCCACTTCTCCCTCACTCCTTGGCAGTTTTTCAGAATAATTTCGTGACTTCATGATTTTAGGAGTAAAGGGACCTATTTATAGTAAATGAGAATTGTACAAAATTATGCCCGACATTAAATAGCTCCGTGTCATGGAGGTTATCGCACCAATATGCCTCTGTGACACGGAGGCATCGCGAAAGAACACTGGAAATGCAAAACAGTCGCCTAAGCAACCCCTTCTGCGTTGGAAGCGTGTCATGCTTCTTGTGCAGTGCATTAGGGGCCGTGGCACGCCATGGTCGACCAGCCTGCCTGCCGTGGCACATTGCCAACATGCAGGTGGGCTGTTTCGCGGATCCTCCTTGCCAACGATCGTGTTTTACTTTCGATTCCATGCCTCCACTTCACCAACTCATGGATTAGTTCCTCAAATTCATTTTAAACCTACAAAAACAAGAACTAATCATGTTGGTTAGTGTATATATTCAAATTTACATAAAATTACATGAGAATGCATATAATTAAGTCGATAAACAAGACAAAACAAAGTTATAAAGCATCACTTGGGTATGCTATTTTGCCCGAGATCAGACATCATTCTCAACCTCGTAGGTCATTTTACTCCTTGGGCTCAACCCCTCAGCCATAAACACTCTCATGCGTCGGGTATCCACAAGCCACAAGACACCTTAGGCTCGACCCCTAGCTGGAACAATTCTCGTGCATCGGTATCCACAAGCCACAAGGTCTCAAACAGCACACACACAATCACAATATTCACAATCAATAAAAATAATAATACATGCTCAAACATCCCACAATCAGCTCTCAAACCCCACAACTCGACTATTACAACACAATACTATTCTTTCACGTCTAGCCGTCCACCGACGAACCACCAACCAAGCTAAGGATTACCATCCTAACCAGTCTATCCTCAAGCTTTACAAACATCCCACACACCACTATACTTACTACTAACATCAATGGACACGGCCAAATCAGCCCAAGTGTCACCACGGCCATCACATGCCATCGGCACGGTCGACACGATCGCCAATTCAAATATAACAAAAGATCGTCGAAACAATCGACCATAAAAAATCTAATCCATCATTCACTTGTCAATATGATCACCTAATCTCATTCACTCAAACATCCCAAAACTTGCTACAAAACCATACACCTCACACACGACCTCTCGACACGAGCCTAACAATTTGCCATGACTACGATTCTCTGCACTCAAGCCCGAGCCACAAACAAAAACAGCACCTTAAACATACCATTATCACCATAAAAATAGAAGAACAAGAGTTCGATAATAGCAAGAACACAAGCCATCACAAAACAGCCAACACACACGTCAACTTCAACACGGACGACAACAACTATGGAATTCATGCTGACAAAGGGAGGGACAAGCCTAACATACCTTAGCTTCAAGCCTAGACAAACTTGAGCCTTAAAAAACACGAAACTAATACCTTAAGGAATTCAAATTTTCTTCCAAAACACAGCCAACATAACTCAATAACAAAACAAGACAAACGAAGCTTACCCGATAAGATTCATAAGAATTCGACGGTAGAAACTCCGAGACAACAATCTACCGGTGTTAACACAACTATAAACAACCCTAAAAACTGAGGAGAACAAAATAAAGAAGTCTTACCAATAGCTTTACCACGAAACAGCCACCAACAGCCCGGAAAATATACCAAACCACGGACTTCACCAAGCTCCCGACTTCTCGACACCAAAATCATGTTGAGCCATGGGTTCTAGCTTCAAAACCCAAAGGAAACCATGGATAGAGCCTTGAGAGAGGTTCTGGACTTGAGAAGTTCTGGAAAATAATAAAATAAGGCAACCAACCGACAATGGCCTTTTTATAGTCCTCCACCGCCTTAGACCCTGTGAGGTGCCTGCTTGCGTGGTGTCACAAAAACGCGAATATCTCTCTACTCCGAAGTCGGATTCGCAAACGGTTTGATGTACTGGAAACTAAACTCATAGATCTTCAATTTGATAGGTCGAACACCCCATAAATCCTTATAAATTGGGATAAAAGTTTCTATACATTTCACCTAAATTTCAAAGAATCTCAAGAAGGAAATTTTGCGATAACTTTTTCCGAATTTTGTTCTACAACTTGATCGACTTCCAAACTTAAATACAACCATAGAGTGGCTCAAATAACTCACAGAACTTCCTTCTTATCCAATTAGGTACTCTTAGTCCTACCTCGAAAACATGATTTTATCACTTAAATTATCTGGGGTGTTACATCCTTCCCCCCTTAGAAACATTCGTCCTCGAATGTTGGATGACATCGCATGACATAGCCTCACACGAAAAGCCTACCACATACAACTCCAAACAATAAAACCTTGCACCATGTTGAGGCGCGACACAACTATAACCATAATCAAAATGAATCTTACCTACTGCCATGTTTATCCACTGGCTGACTATAATTCATCATGTTACAAGCGTCCCTACAAAAGTTAGCAAACGTGAGTCTAGACCCGACTCCCGTGACATCTGACTTGTCACACGACATCGATCCAAAAATAAGGGTAACAATCCTAAATATCCTGTAGCCTCCTGTTTATAAGTACACTGCGCAATGAAAATATAAACAAGACAAGACACGACTCATAGACTTCCTAGGACGAATTGCTCTGATACCAAGTCTGTCACACCCCAAACTCGGGGAGGTGTGACTGGCACCTGGTGCCACCCCCGATATGAGCATACCTGACGCGCCAAAAATAAAACAAAGTCCAGAACCGATGAAAAGTTAAACAACACAACAACTATAAAATTAGAATAAGATGATAGACTATAGCGGAAGCTGGCTCACCTGACCAACCAAAAAATAAACACAACATGCCGTCAAGGCCAGGGAATGGAAAACAACTATAAAACATGGCCCACCTGGAAAATAACAATGACACTACACCCACAATAAATATCTATGAGCCTCTAAAAAATATAATAGAAATCAATTGTCCGGGACAGGGCCCCAAACTACCCATAACTCAACCTCTGTCAACACCGAAAGAACTGGACCACATCGAATCAGCTGGAACTCCACTCAGAACCAAGAACCTGATCTAACAACCCACCATCACCTGCAGGCATGAATGCAGCGCCCCGACTAGGGCATCAGTACAATAATGTACCGAGCATGAAAAGCAGAAACAACTGGAAGAGTAAGATTAGAGGTCAACAAATATACCAGATATAGTAGAAGGAGAACTCAACTTAAGTAAACACATAAAACCTACCTGGCCCCCATAATCCTGGAAAGTACAAGCAAACATACAAACAAAACCTATTTGGCCCCCATAAGCCCAGCAAGTCCAAAAACTAAACAATAATACTATGGAACCTAGTTGACCCAACTCACCTGTCATCGCCTCTAGACCTCTCAATGTCCTCGGCTAACACCGGCCAACATCTATAATCCACTGCTCTCATATAACAAATAACACAAGCAACAACCACAATATAATTCCAAACAAATCACAAGTAAACACCAGTTAATCAACATCATCAATCAAGCACTGCAGGACACTCTCTCAGCTACGTACAGTTAGCAGAGCTCAATCACTCTAGGAGAACCAATCGCGATCCCAGGAAGGTTAGACATGTCGGACCACTCTCGAATCATGTCTCCATTCGACACTACGGAGGACACATTCTCAACCCCGTAGGTCATTTCACTCCTTGGGCTCAACCCCTTAGCCGAATTCACTCTCATGCGTCGGGTATCCACAAGCCACAAAGCACCTTAGGCTCGATCCGTAGCCGGAACAACTCTCGTGCATCGGGTATCCACAATCCACAAGGCCTCAAACACCACACACACACAATCACAGTATTCACAATCAACAACAATAATAATACATGCTCAAACAGCCCACAATCGGCTCTCAAACCACACAACCCAACTATTACAACATAATACTATTCTTTCACGTCTAGCCGTTCACCGACGAGCCACTAACCAAGCTAAGAATTACCATCCTAACCAGTCTATCTTCAAGCTTTACAAACAGCCCACATGCCACTCTACTTACTACTAACATCAAGGGACATGGCCAAATCAGCCCAAGTGTCACCACGACCATCACGTTCCATCAACACGGTCGACACGATCGTTGATTCAAATATAACAAAAGATCGTCGCAACCATTGACCATAAAAACTCTAATCCCCCATTCATTTGAAATTACGATCACCTAATCTCATTCACTCAAACATCCCAAAACTTGCTACAAGAACCACATGCCTCACACACGACCTCTCGGCACGAGCCTAATAATTTGCCATGACTACGATTCTCCGCACTCAAGCCCGAGCCACCAACCAAACCAGAACCTTAAACACATAATTATCACCATAAAAATAGCATAACAAGAGTTCAATAATAGCAAAAACACAAGCCATGACAAAAGACCCAACACACACGTCAACTTCAACACAGATGACAACGGCTATGAAATTCATGCCGACAAAGGGAGGGACAAGCCTAACATACCTTAGCTTCAAGCTTAGCCAAACTTGAGCCTTCAAAAGCATGAAACTAATACCTAAAGGAAGTCCAATTTTCTGCCAAAACACAGACAACATAACTCAATAACAAAACAAGACAAACGAAGCTTACCCAATAAGATTCATAAGAATTCGACGGTAGAAACACAGAGACAACAATCTACCGATGTTAACACACCTATAAACAACCTTAAAAACTAAGGAGAACAAACTAAAGAAGTCTTACCAATAGCTTTACCACGAAACAGCCACCAACAACCCGGAAAAGACACCAAACCACGGACTTCACCAAGCTCCCGACTTCTCGACACCAAAATCATGTTGAGCCATGGGTTCTAGCCTCAAAACCCAAAGGAAACCATGGATAGAGCCTTGAGAGAGGTTCTGGACGTGAGAAGTTCTGGAAAATAATAAAATAAGGCAACCAACCGATCAAGGGGATTTTTATAGTCCTCCACCGCCTTAGACCCTTGTGAGGTGCCTGCTTGCGCAGTCTCGCAAAAACGCGAATATCTCTCTACTCCGAAGCCAGATTTGCAAAAGGTTTGATGTATTGGAAACTAGACTCATATATATTTAATTTGATAGGTTGCACACCCCGTAACGCTTTATATATTTGGAGAAAAGCTTCAAGACATTTTACCTAAATTTCAAAGAATCTCAAAAACAAAATTTTACGATAACTTTTTCTGAATTTTGTTCTACAACTTTATCGACATCCAAACTTAAATAAAATAATAGAGTGACTCAAATAACTCATAAAAATTCATTATTAGCCAATTAGGTACTCTTAGTCCTACCTCAAAAGAACGATTTTATCGCTTAAATTATCTGGAGTGTTACATAGTAGAAGGGGAACTCACGTCCCTCTGAACTGAAGTGCAGGAGTGGAAAAGTTGGAATTTAGTCGAAGTGTTTGACATGAGTGGTTTGGATGCTGCAATAGCTGCTCCGTCTTTAGCTCGAGGGCCAATTGATGACTTGTTTAAAAGGCTGGGCGAAAGATTTTGTTGGGCTTGGTGATGCCAGCGGAGGTGATGGTGGTGACGCTGAGGCTGACGATGAAGAGGAGTGACTCGTTATGGGAGTTTCTTTTCTCTTCTCCCGTTGTTCTTTTTTCATATTTACATTGGGAACAATGTATGATTTTACGTTGGGGGAGGGATGAGCGCTGTTGATAGGGGGAGATCTGTTTCTTTAAAAAAAAAATTCTTGATGTTTTTTAATATAAGTTTGAGTAAGTCTAGCCTTTGTTGGGATGTTGTGATTGATGATTGCCCTTGTCGGGCATGTTTTTTTTATGAGTGAATTAATGAATTGGTTTGTGTCTTTTTGTGAATGGTACTTAGTGACTAAATGGGGTCTTTGGTTTTAAGCATCATCTTTTGAAAATCTAGAATGATATTGACCCCAAAATTGTGTTTCTTTTTCGCCATTATAAATTGTAGGGTAGAAATTAAAGCTCCCAGGGTTTTCTTTTGACCACGGTTCTTTCCCAAAGAGCAGTTTTTTAATTTTATTTTAGTTATTTTTGTTGTCGAACCGGGTTGTCTTTTTCCAATGATGGATTGAGTGGCGACATTCTTAAGGGAAATGCCATGTCAATTTGAGTTTGTTGTGAAGTTGTTTTAAGAGGCACCAACTAAAATTTTTCTTGTGTTGAAATGAGAATGTGAAAACAAGGGCATGAAGATGAAGATAATGAGCAAATGTTGACACCGTAGCATAGTAATCTTGGTTGTACATTGTAAATTCCCTCTTGGCTTATGATGTTTGCTTTCTTGATGTCCTAATGTGATGTTTTATATGGGAAAATGACTCGTGTAGACCCTGTAAGGGTGATGCTTTGTGTGGTGAGGATATTTTTGTGAATATTTTGCATTACATCTTGTCTAGAACTTTCCCTAAATGTTATTCAAGGCGAAATAGAAGATGTAGTGGCACCAAGAAAATGAGTTTAGGCCCTCAGTTGTCTAGCCACTTCAACCATACGCCCTCCATGATCATTATTCCTTGTTAGCCAATTTTGATCCTTAAAACCTTCCCTTAGCAACCACATTACAAGCCTTAAGACCATTCTTAATACCTTTTTTGGACCCCATTCTCCCTAAATGCTAATTACAAGATAAGTGTTGAAGTAAGGCTCAAGGCCTAAGAAGAAGGGAGTGAGAAAAACAAGTGTGGAAAATGAGGCAAGAGCCTAAGTTTGGGGGTATGCAAAGCAATGGGGGAAAGACAAGAATCATAGTGTGAAGGTAACATCACCTTTTGTCAAAGTGTGCAAAAAGATGAATAAAAAAAAGAAAAAGAAAAATAAACTATTTGTGTGAATTGGTGTTCCCTCTTGAGGTAATATGGTTAGTAGTGGAAGCAAAAGAGGGGCTATAAGGGAGAGTATTAAAGAAATAGAAGGCAACAACAAGAAGAGAAATGAAAAAGAAGGTTGAGTGAGCAAAATTGTTTTAAGGCATGTCACTAAAAGCATTAGAGAGGATCTAGTCACTATAGACAAATGTTCATCCTACCCTGACCTTAATCCTACATCACAGCCCACAAGTTCTAAATGATTCTAGGTGCAGCTACTCTACATTAGTGGCGAACTACATGAAGGGCAAGCCTATGTGTCAAGTGTATGCATGAAGATATCTTTTTGGAGAGTCAGTGTGAGTGTCTCTTCCAATTAATCCCTAGTATGCATTCAAATGATAAAACAACTAAAAGAATAGGGATCCTTATATTGGGTGAGGGGAATCATTCCTTTTAGGGATGCAAGAGCATTTAGAGTTCATATGGACATAGAACAACGAGTGAAAACTCTAAGGAAAACTTTGAATTTTCAGTGATTATAACTTGATATGCTATGTGTGTTACTTGTTTGAGAAATGCCCTTGTGTGATTAATGATTCCTTGTAGCTTTACTGGATAAAAAGTTGTTGCCTGCCTGAAACATCTTCATTGTTTTGGTCTTTTGGGGTATTTCCTTCTCTTTTCGGTGAGTGTGGTGAATATTTTTGGGTTGTCATAGTCCATGTGATCGGCGAAGTCTAATTGTGAAGAAATTTGATATTTTCCTTAATAGTTGAAATATTGCATTACTTGAGGATAAGTAATGATTCAAGTTTTGGGGTTTGATGAGTTGGTAATTTACCAAATTATTAGACTCTAAAACCTGAGTTTTTGTCTAGTTCCCGAGTTGATTATCTGGATTTTATGCCCTTTTTGCTTTTGTTGTGTGCAGATGCCTAAGTTTGAAGAAAATAACAAAAACAGAGTAAAAATGAGTAAATGAGTATAAGCGGAGAATCGCAGGTGTTAACCGAAAAAACACCAGTTAAAATCTGAAGGTCACTACCTAAAGGGAGAAATGCTACCGGCAGTTCACGAGTCACCAGTGGCGAGACGCTAGTGCAGTTGCTGAATGACACTCAAAAAATTCTGGAATTGGCACTGAAAATCTGGGCGTCCACGGATTGGCATCGTAGAAACGCTGGGTGAACCACCAAAGTTTACTGGAAATGAATGAAGAAGAAGAGAAAGTATCTAGCGGTTTATGGATTTCATCGGCGAACCACCGGTACCTTCGCCGGTTTTAGAATGATGCTTTTAAGGGTATAATTGTCCATTGCTGAAAAAAGAAGGAAAAGTACTTTACTTTTTAGGGTATAAATAAAAAGAGAAGTAATCTACAAAAGAAAAGAGGAGAGAGGAAGAAGATAGAGAATTAGAGAGAAAAGCCAAGTACACATCACATTATTATTTCTTCTTTTAGCTGAAGACAATCTCTTTGCTGATAAAGGGATTTTGATTGAAATTTGTAGAAGGTACTATGCTCTGTTTTCTTCTTTGATATTATTAAGTTTCACCTGTAATGAACGATAATTGTTTTTTTGATTTATCTACTCTTCTTATTAAATTAATGCTATTGATGATTGTGTTTTTGAATATCTTAACTATGAGTAGCTAAAATCATTAACTAGAGGTGTGTGATGATGAATACTGAATTGGATTGGGTATTGCTAGAGTCAACTTCATGATGTTCAATTAAGTGTCAATCGATTGGATTCCCTTCAATCTATTAATGAAGAACCATTGATGATGATATGTATCTATATTTGCTTGATTGTTTCTCGGGAAAGAATAATTGAGTATTGGAAGGGAATCTAGTAGTGGGTATGGATACGAGATTGTAAAATTAAGCTAGTAATAGCTACAATTACTTTCTCCTTCCTAATTAGAAGCTAATAGCTAGAAATAGTGAAGTTGTTGATCCAAATCAATTCGGGTAAGGAGGTGGAACTTTAGGTTCCTGGCCTTTAGTACTTGGGCCTCCTCGCCCTGTTCATCAACATTCACAGTTTGAGGAGGAGCATCAACTCGTTCCTCCTCGAGCACCTTTTCATCAACAACAAAAATAGGTGCACTTGGCACCTCATCATTCAATTCTTGTTAATTTGTTTTGTAACCAACAACCACTTTGGGCTTATCACCCACATTAGTAGCAAACTTCCTACTCCTTGTGATGATTGCTATACAATGGCCATCTTTCTTTAGATTCATCATCGTGTCACTAGGAAGGGTTCGTTTCATTCATGGATTCATTTGGGTGGATAGATGACTCATTTGAGGTTCCAAGTGTTTGATTTGAAGCTAAATGGGAGCTTACCGTTTGGGCAAGGTTAGACACCTCCCCTTTTAATTCTTTAAAACCACTATCGGTGCACTCCACTTTCTTTAATACTCTCGCCTGCATCTCCTCAATCTTTCAATTACCCATATTATTCAAACTAGCCTACATCGGGGCCACATCATCTTTAGTAGGAGGAATACGGATTTGAACTTCAGTGGTACCTATCCGTATAACATTTAGGCTTACGGTTCCTCCACTAGATATCTCTATCTCTCCATCATGGATCATCTCTATCTCTCCAACCTTGATTCCCATTACGAGGAATCCAAGGGCATTGAATGGCACATTGATATTCCTGACGAGAACCCATTATTTGGCCCACCATAAACATACACTCCTCCTCATATATTGCCTGCGGAACATCCTCCTCATATGAGTGTTGACCTTCGATCCCAAAAAAATTAATGCTTTTGGCTTCATACCGCAATATGTGCTTGGCCATAAACTCAATTTGGGTCATCATCTTGGCCAATGTCTCGTCCCTCTCCTCATCTCTTCTACTCATCTTGGTTTCTAGTTGGTTGGAAGATGCATCCTTTGAGGACATCTTTGCGTCTTAATGAATGCTTCAGTTAGTTCATTCCAAAATGTGATAGATCTGGGAGGCAACTCCTCCAACCATACCATGGGCTCTCCTGTCAAAGTGAATGGGAATAATCTCAAACAAATTGATTCTTCGCTAATGTTATTAAAAGGCTGACAAATTTCAATGAAGTTTCGGAGGTGCCGATTAGCATCATCACTAGCTTGTCCTCCAAATAGACCTTTCATTTATAATAGATATAACATGGTGCTTGTTACATGAAAGATAACATTCCCCATCGTAGGTGTTAGGAAAATGGCACCAGCTATATCATTAGCCACAGATCAGCATCTACATCCATAAAACCTTCCACCCTACCTACGCTACTAGCATGGTTCAGCTTTACACTCCTAAGAAATTAGCAAAACACACAAAAACAACGTATAAATAACATAAGATGCAAAAATAAATTTGAAGCACTAAATAACTAATGGCAATCACAACTCAATTCCCCGACAATAGTGCCATTTTTTTATAACACTCAATATATCTCTCCCTTTTAAAGGAGCTGAAAGCGGTCATTGTCAAAAAAAATATACCCAACAGTTGTCAGGTTCGAATCCCACAAACAATTGAGAAACATAATCTATAAGCCATAAATTAATTTAGACTAGTATGCATCATTTCTTGACATTTTCAAAGTAAAAATTTGAGGAAAAAGGAAAGAAATATCAAATTCAAATTGGTAAAACAAAATTTAGCAAATGATTTGTAGCAATTGATGAGAGAGAGCTAGGGATATGCAGTAGATGGGGTGTCAACTAGATTGGGGATGATTTATTTACCCTAAATTAGATTATAGAACAGATAGAAAGGATCAAAATACATCCTCTTATTTTTCCACCACAAGAATGCTTTTGCCTTGGGTTTTTTAAACCCCAAGGCCACAATCACAAATCAGCCACAATGCTTGAGGAAGAGACAAGCTATCTCTAGCCTTAATTCTTGAATGGAGCTGGGATGTGGGTTTTGAATATCTCTAGCTCAACCCCACACATTGTAATACCCCAAAAGTTCCTAAGATTTGACCTGGGATTTAAAAATGGGAGATAACTGAAAATGGGAAAAATCCCACAGAACGGACGACCCAATAGATCGTTAGTCTCACCAACGACCAATGGGAAGTAGTCGTGGGAAGATGTTGGCCTGGTAATAGTGGGTAGTGACGAGTGAAGTAATGAGCTGTTGGTTGATACAACAAATCGTTACTGGGAGTCGTGGTGAGAATTGGTCCTCAACTTAAGGAGAAGTAACTGGTCATCCCATGACCCCTCGTCAGAAGTAACGGGTCGTAGTCACCAGTCATGGGAAAGGATGCTTATAATTTCTAGTCTATATAACGAAATCAAACCACGACTCATTGAAGGAAGTAACGAGTTGTAGTGAGGCTCGTGGGAAAGATTGGTGCAGGTCATGATAGGTGAAAAAAATAGATGACTTAACAGGTCATCACTTTGAACAAAGACTCATCGTATCGAGTCGTGGGAAGGAATCTGAAGTGTGAACTAAGGTAGTGGATCCAACATCTCGATACCACGAGTCGTTGTATGATGCAACGACTCTTGGGACTATGCGTTGGTTCATCCAGTGCAGAATTTTCAAGGATTTTATTAAGGGAATTTTCATCATTTCTTAGTCCTAAGGTACTAAACTACATCGTTTAAGGCTAGAAAATAAGTGTTTATTGTGGATAAAACCCACCCTAGGCTTATTCATTTTCATGCATGCAAAGTTAAGGAATTGAAGAGGTGATCAAGCTTGTTCTTCAAGGGTTTCTTGAAATTTTCCATTGGGTTTTCAAGGAGTGATGAGATTTGATATTTCCCAGGTATGTAGGGTTATGAATGGGTGAATCCTTTCACACCCATGCCCAATCTCTTTTAATTCATCAAATTTCCTATTTAAATTCTATGAGATTTTTACCCAATGGATGAAATTTTGATTTCTCTCCATGGGATTGATCTAATTGAGTTACTATTATTGAATTACGAAGTATGGGCAAGGTTTATGTTATTTTTCATTAAAAATCATGTTACAAGTTTTACAAATTAAAATGCCCATTTATGAAAAGTTCATGAAAGTCAAGGTTTATGATGATTATGCATGTATGATGGATTATTAATTATAAAAAGCATGTTTTTAAGTTACTCATGTTTATAATCATGTTTTCCAATGAATTAAATATTTTCAAGCATGTTAAAATATTGGACAATGCTCACATGTTTAAGTATGACTTATGATTTATGAAANCCAATGAATTAAATATTTTCAAGCATGTTAAAGTATTGGACAATGCTCACATGTTTAAGTATGACTTATGATTTATGAAATGGATCTAATGATTTATCGATTTATGATGTTGGCCGACTAAAGGGCCTTTGATTCTTGGCTAATCATGTATTTTAATGGGGATCAATGATAATAATGTTTAATTGGCCATGAATCTCAATGAATGATGTTATTGATTTACATATGAGCCTAATGTGCATGTATTTGGGAGCCGTATCTAGCACCGAGCAGCCCGACATTCAAAGGACTATTCCGGTGTCTCATAACTACGTGCCACCGTAGGTTTATATTGATACATTACAATGATAATGATCCCCTCTTTCGTGATATCACATAATGCACGTCCCTCGTCTGGCAAGACAGGGGCGACTCTGCCCACTTGAGTGAGTGGGGCATCATGTATGAATCTACCATGATGGTGTTGGTTATGACGAGTCCTCCCATTGTTCCACATGTTTTATGCATTATTTATTTTACATTATTTGGCTCAAGTGAGGATTTAATGAAGTTTCTCTTATGACTATAGTAATGAATGGTTTACGAATGATTTGAAAACTTTGGGCCTTATGTTATCATACAATATTTACATTATGAGCATGTTGTCCCACTCTTATGATCATTTATGAGCTTTTATGTATTTTTAAATGTCTGTTTTACTTACCTTGCATACTCGGTACATTCCACATACTGACTGCATACTCTATTCTATATCGTTTTATGATACAGGCTCCGATCTTCTGATCCAGCATCGTTAGTAGTCCATATCAGAGTTAGCATCCAGTTTCTTGGTGAGTCCTCATTCTCTGAGGACCATATGTTTCAAATGTAGATGTTCTTTTGATTTTCAATTTTGCCAGGTTAGTTGGGGATGTTGTCCCATCAACCCATCTATTATGTTATAGGCTTTCAGACTATATGTAGCACTCAGCTGTTATGTATTTAGTACGTACCGCTTATCATGCTATGTTATGTTTATGCTTCCGCTATATCGTTATGTTAACTATTCCTCTTTAAATGATATGGAGTTAGATGAATGTTCATTCCATGGGTCGAGTTGGAGTCTCTCGGGGCTCCTTGTCCCATGTTACGATCCGAGTCTACATTCGGGTCATGAAAAACATAATATCAGAGCAATAGGTTTGAAGTGTCCTAGGGTGTCCGAAAGCCGCGTTAAGTAGAGTCTTTTTCATGGGTGTGAAGTGCGCCACACTTATGACGAAGAGGCTACGATACGTGTAGGAAATTTTCCCTTCTTTCATCATCTATGTCGTGTGATGAAATGTCTCCCTATCCTTATAACTCGCGCTATGCGCGTGTGCAGAAACATGTCTTCTTAGGACAACAATAAGAGTCAGCTAGCCCCGCCAACTCCAATGGATTCCATGCAAGTTACAGATGTAGAACTCGGAGCCGCCCTTAGAGTGTTGATATGGGCCATGATCACCCAACCTATCCAACAAGATATTGCACCAGTGAACCTTACCGGGGAGGTGGAAGCTACTAGGGTTCAAGGACTCATAAAGAGGAGCCCGCCTGAGGTTGGTGACTCGAATGCAGGTGGGGAGCGTAAGGGGAAAGGAAGGGGGAACAAGAGGCACAGGACTGTAAACATTAAGGGATCCCAGCAAGGGTCGAGTAATGGGAGTCACTCTAAAACTCGTCAAAAGTCTCTAGCCCAAGTTCGAGGATACAAGCCCCGGGTGAGGGAGATTACTTACCCAATTTGCGGGCGCTACGGGAAGCACCACCAAGGAAAGTTCTTCGCAGGTTCAGATGTTTTCTTCTATTGTGGCCAACTTGGTCATAATCACAAGGCTTACGCTTCAGCCAAGTGAGATGGCTAGAAAGGTCGTGCGTGAATCCCCCTTCATCAGCTCCAGTAAATTGCCCATCCCAGCAGCACAGGTTATCAAGAGTGAGTGGAGGTCAGCCTCAGATGTAGTCCTAGGTATGTTATAAGTTTTCCCCTTGAACCTCCATGACTGTTAGTTCTGAGAACTACTATAATAGGTACAAATCCCTTCGTGTATTTTAGGATGAGATTTATTTCGTGGAAGGTAAGGAGATGGTAAGATAAGGGCCCAGTCAAGTCTTGAGTTTTCTAGTAGGGAGTCCTATAGATAATTCCTGGGGGGAGGGGGGGTAGTCTATTCTTTCTCCTTTAGATGTTTCCCTTACGTTTTGGTCATGCTACGCTCTACTCATGCTTACATTCAGAACCCCAAGATAATAGGCAACCCCATCCGTCAGCGATCCTAGTATTACCCGTTCAGCATCATGTCATGACCCTCGTATTTTATGTGATTAGCTCATAAGATCGTCATATGTCAGGTATATACCTAGCTTAGATTTCCTAAATGATTCATTGTCATGGTTCCCTTACTCTAAACCCTATGGATGTTCCCCGTGATGGAAATGATGGTTAAGATGTGTACATTTAAGAGAACTCCCTATCCCCGCCATAGATGCCGAATATAGTTCAGGAAGCCCGGTTGTTAGCTAAGGTTGGAAGTGTAACAACCCACATGGTCATTTTGTGGTTGTCGATCTTTTTTCCTAGGTTAAACCTTTCCGTATCATTATTCTATTATTCATGATTTGTAGAGGTGGATGACATCGTTTTTTAGCTGACTTAATGAAGATTGGGTGAGACTTCAATTTTTGAAGGGTTTGAAGTTTGAGGGGTTGACCAAAGTCCACAATCCAGGTTGTCAAGCTCGAATTTGGATTCTGAAAGCTTTGTTTGTTCTGGATGGTGATCTATTTAGTTGGGTAGTTTTCTTGGATTACAAGGTGATTCGGGAGTGATTTAACCTTGGGTTGAATTTATGAGCTTTCAGGAAGCTAGGTGAGACCACGGTCAACTTGGGGTCAAACAACCTTATATGAATAACTTGAGGGTTCCAACCGGTCCGGAATGGGTTTCATGATAGGATTGTGTGTTTTGGTTGTGACCGGAGGTTTCAGATAGGTTTCAGGTGGATTCGAGCGGATTATGTATTTGGCATGATCTCAAACATAAAGGAGGAGAGCCCAAAGGTCCGGGACTTCAAAATATTTTAGCAGGCATTGTAGGAGTTTGTTTGGTTGCCTCGACCGGTGGCAGTGTTATAGTTCAGAACGGCTCAGAATCATCCTTGGTGACTGATGTAAAATCTAGACAAGATGAGGACCCGATTTTGGTAAAGTTGAAGGAAGCCATTCAAAATTAGAAGGGTAGAGGTCTTCTCCAAAGGGGTAGATGGTGTGCTTCCGTACCAGGGTCGCCTATGTGTTTGGATGTTGATGATTTGAGGATCAGATATTGCAAGAGGCTCATGGATCCAGGTATTCTATTCATCTAGGTGCCACCAAGATGTACCGTGACTTACGGGAAGTCTATTGGTGGAACGACATGAAGAAGGATATCACAGAATTTGTAGCTAGGTTTCCAAACTGTCAGTAGGTGAAAGTCGAGCATCAGAGACCAGGAGGTGTGCTTCAAGATATCAGTATTCCTACTTGGAAGTGGGAAGAAATTAATATGGATTTCATCACAGGTTTACCTTATACACGCCGACAATATGACTCTATTTGGGTTGTGGTAGACAATTTTACCAAGGCTGCCCACTTTCTACCGGACAAAACCACGGATTCAGCGGAGGATTATGCCAAACAATATATATCTGGGAGCTAGTTCGATTACATGGAGTACCCTTATCCATCATTTCAGACAGGGGTACCTAATTTACCTCTCAGTTTTGTAGGTCATTTCAAAAAGAACTCGGTACTCAAGTTAAGCTCAGCACAGCATTTCACCCGCAAATGGATGGTCAAGCGGCGGACAATTCAGACTCTCGAGGACATGTTGAGATCATGTGTAATCAACTTCAAAGGATGTTGAGATGATCATTTTCCTCTTATCGAGTTTGCATACAATAACAACTATCATTCCAACATCCATATGGTTCTATTTGAGGCATTCTATGGCGGAGATGCAGATCACCCATTGATTGGTTTGAGGTTGGTGAAGTGGCGATGGTAGGACCAGATTCGGTTCATGAGGCTATGGAAAAGATTCAATTGATAAGGGACAGGCTGAAAATCGCCCAGAGTAGCCAAAAGTCCTATGCCGATGTGAGAAGGACAGACCTAGAATTTGAAGTTGATGATTAGGTGTTTCTGAAGGTATATCCCATGAAGGGAGTGATGCAGTTTGGAAAAAAAGGAAAACTCAGACCCCGTTTTGTTGGCCCCTACCGGATTGTGAAACGAGTTGGCAAGGGGCATATGAATTGTAGTTTCCATCAGAATTAGCTTCTGCGCATGCTATTTTCCCTGTGTCACTCTTAAAGAAGTTTTTGGGTGATCCAGCTCTAGTTGTCCTGGTGGACAGTGTTGGTATGAAAGATAGCCTTAGTTATGAGGAGGTTTCGGTGGAAATATTGGATCGTCAGGTTCAAAGGCTAAGGAACAAGGAAGTATCTTCATTTAAAGTGTTATGGAGGAATCATTATGTTTAGGGAGCTATGTGGGAATCCGAAGTGGATCTGATGGCTAAATACCCACATTTATTCTCTACCGGCTCATTTCTAGCTTGAGGTATAAGTTTTTTCCTTAAAATTCTATTTAGTTTTCATGTTCAGTTCATGTGCCCAAGTTTATTTTATTTATATGAATGTGTATACGAATCATGAATTTAGTTCAACTATGTAGTTTGAAATGGAGATAGTCATTCCGTCAATTTTCGATTTAAATGATCAGTGTTAAAGTGTAGTGATTGCATTTCTCTTTTTTCTATATGTTTTCCCACATTGGAGGACGAATACTCCCAGGGGGGAGATATTGTAATACCCCGGAAGTACCTAATATTTGACCTGGAATTTAAAAGTGGGAGATGGCTGAAATTGGGAAAAATCCAACCGAACGAACGACCCAACGGATCGATGGTCCAACTAATGAACCGTGGGAAGATGTTGGCCTGGTAACAGTGGGTAGTGATGAGCGAAGTAACGACCCGTTGTTTGATAAAACGAGCCATTACTGGGAGTCGTGGTGAGAACTGGTCCTCAGTTTAAGGGGATGTAACAGGTAAGCCCACGACCCATCGTCAGAAGTAACGGGTCGTGGGAAAGGATGCTTATAATTTCCAGTCTATATAACGGAAGCAAACCAAGACTTGTTGGAGGAAGTAATGAGTCGTGGTGAGGCTCGTGGGAAAGATTGGTGTAGGTCATGATAGGGGAAAACAATGGATGACTTAACGGGTCGTCACTTCGAACAACGACTTGTCCTTTCGAGTCATGGGAAGGAATCTGAAGTGTGAACTAAGGCAGTGGATCCGACGGCTCAATACCACGAGTCGTGGTATCATGCAATGACACATGGGACCGTCCGTTGATTCACCCAGTGCAGAATTTTTAGGGATTTCATTAAGGGAATTTTCATCATTCCTAAGTCCTAGGGTCCTAAACTACGTTGTTTAAGGCTCGAAAATCAGTATTTATTGAGGATAAAACCCACCCTAGGCTTATTCATTTCCATGCATGAAAAGTTAAGGGATTGAAGAGGTCATCAAGCTTGTTCTTCAAATTTTCCATTGAGCTTTCAAGGAGTGGTGAGATTTGATTTTTCCCAGGTATGTAGGGTTATGAATGAGTGAATCCTTTCACAACCATGCCCAATCTCTTTCAATTTATGAAATTTCCTATCTAAATTCTATGGGATTTTTACCCAATGTATGAAATTTTGATTTCTCTACATGGGCTTGATCTAATTAAGTTACTATTATTGAATTAAGAATTATGGGAAAGGTTTATGTTGTTTTTCATTAAAAATCATGTTTCATGTTTTACAAATTAAAATGCCCATTTATGAAAAGTTCACGATGATTGTTCAAGTATGATATATTATTGATTATGAAAAGCATGTTTTCTAGTTACCCATGTTTATAATCATGTTTTCCAATGAATTGAGTATTTTCAAGTATGTTAAAGTATTGGGCAATGCCCACATGTTAAAGAATGACTTACGATTCATGAAATGAATCTCATGATTTATCGATTTATGATGTTGGGCGACTAAAGGGCCTTTGATTCTTGGCTAATCATGTATTTTAATGGGGTTAATGGGGATTGATCTTGGGCAGAATTATATGCCCAAGTGATACTCAAATGCTTCATTTCATCTTGTTTATCTATCATTATGTGTGCATTCTCATGTGATTTGTAGTTAAAATGTGAATTT
>JACEIK010001046.1:170941-254471 GCA_018107945.1 Datura stramonium | reverse complement strand
ATTAGGAAACTCAACTCTCAAAATATTATTTCTTTGGTTGTCTGCATTCTGAAAGATATAGTTCATTAACACTTAAGTTAATTATTACCTTAGTTCAGTCGCTGTGGGATCGATACTTGGCTTACTTAAGCCATTTTACTACTTGTTCGACCACGTGCAATTGTGTGTAGTTACCAAACGCCCGAAAAGGGATCAATGATGATAATGTTTATTTTGCCATAAATCTCAATGAATGATGTTATTGAGTTACATATGAGCCTAATGTGCATGTTTTTGGGAGCCGTGTCTAGCACCGAGTAGCCCAGCGTTTAAAGGACTACGCCGGTGTCTCATAAATACGTTCCACCGTACATTTATATTGATACATTGCAATATAATGATCCCCTCTTTCATGATGTCACATAATGCACGTCCCTCGCCTGGCAAGCCAGGGGAGACTCTATCCACTTGAGTAAGATAGTTGGAGCATCATGTGCTGCTCTACCATGATGGTGTCAGTTATGACGAGTCCTCCCATTGTTCCACATATTTTATGCATTTCTATGTTTAAGTTATTTGGTTCAAGTGATGATTTAATGAAGTTTCTCTTATGACTATGGTAATGAACGGTTTATGAATGATTTGAAAACCTTGAGCCTTATGTTATCATACGATATTTACATTATAAGCATGTTTTCCCACTCTTATGATCATTTATGAGATTTTATGTATTTTTAAATGTCTGTTTTACTTACCTTGCATACTCGGTATATTTCACGTACTGACTACATACTCTATGTTGTATCATTTTATGATACAGGCTCCAATCTTCAGATCCAGCACCGTTAGTAGTCAATCTCAGAGTTAGCATCCAGTTTCTTGGTTAGTCTTCATTCTCTGAGGACCATATGTTTCAGATATTTATGTTCTTTTTGTTTTTAGTTTCGCAGGGTTAGTTGGGGATATTGTCCCATCAACTCGTCTGTTACGTTAGAGGCTTTCAGACTATATGTAGCACTCAGCTGTTATGTATTTAGTATGTACCGCTTATCATGCTATGTTATGTTTATGCTTCTGCTATATCGTTATGTTAAGTACTCTGCTTTAAATGATATGGAGTTAGATGAATATTCATGCCATGGGTCAATTGGAGTCCCTCGGGGCTCCTTGTCCCGTGTTACGATCCGGGTGTACGTTCGGGTCGTGACACACATATACACTCCAAATCCTCCCGATTGATTCCTCACTCAAATCTCACTTCTCTTTCTTAAGAACAAACAAGATTAGTAATCTAAACTATGTTTGAAACCATTAATTTTTCTGTTAAAACTCAGAGAAAACAATAGATCCATGCTTACAAATAGAATTTAAGAACAATTTATCAACACCTAATCAAGTTTAAACACCTATCTGCACACACCCCTAGCTAGAAATTTAGCTACTCATGAATAAAGATAGAGAAATTATACCCATGGACAATTCCTCAAAAATCATCATATTGAATAGAAAATTAAGCTTTAAAAATCTGCAACAATGGTGTTCTTGCCCAATGAAATTGAAGAGGAAGAAGAAGTAGAAAAATGTACTCTACTCTATATCTCTCTATTTCTATCTACAATTCAATTCTATGCTATAATGTGCTATGAGTTGGGTGTGTAAATTTGGGGTAAAATCTGCACTTTCCTCTTGCACATCTTTACAAATTTGCTTTTGGAAGCTTCTCAGGTACACTTTATGCCAAAGAGGGATGATTTTTCCCTTGTCAGCATCTGGGACACTTGCGCAGCACCTGTGTTCCCGAAGTGCCCATCCGTGGTCGCAGCTGCTTTACAAGTCAAGAAAGTGTTGTTTGAAGTCTTTCTACATTTGCACCTACGAACTCGCAGGTTCATATCAACTCAACCTCCAGTGCCAACTGTGTGGCACCTTCGTTTCCCAGGTGTCATTGTGCGGCACACATGTTCTGTGCCTCCAGCAGAGTGATTTTAGTTCAACTCTTCTATTTTCTTTAAGTCAAATACCTGCACAACAAAGTGAAAAGGCATAAAACATTCCTAATTTGTGTGAAAACAAAGCACTAGCTCATGCTTAAAATCCTGATGAGTTGGTAAATTACCAACTCGTCAAAGTTACGGAAATACCCCTACAAATTTAAAGTTAACGTATCACGCCATGACTCATTGGGTCTTACCACGAATTATGGTGACCTCTTGTTGACACTGAACTATCTTGGCCAAATTTCTGAACTTCTCATCGCTGCTCGATAGGATGACTTGTCCTTTGACATCACGAGTCGTGATGTCCACCCATGACCACTAAACTAATTTTGAACCATTTATGAACCTCATGCAATGACTCATTAGAATGAGTCATTACTTGCCACCACAAATTGTCATCTGGCTCGTAGTTTTTGGGAGAAAAATTGACAAGTTTTAGGACTTTGACTGCACTACTCAGAATGAGTGACATAACGAGTTGTCACTCCCTACCACGACTCCTTATAAGAGTGTTCTATGGGAAATTCCAATTTGCTTGTTGGTTTCTACTTTAAGTCTATGATATGATCTTAGGAACCTTTGGAGTGTTACATAGACAAGCCTCAATAAGTACATCCTCTCTCGGTAAGATCGGGACTCGTTCTCTCTGGCATAGAGCCATCACTAAACATGGGAATGGGAGAGAGGTGGCTTCCTGCAAAGATTTCTCCTTGAGCTCCATATATAACATTTGCCCTATGTTGATCCCCTTCTTCTCCATAATCGCTGCCACAACCAATGCATGGTCATACGGAAATCTTTTGTCACTCTTTGTTGGGAAATCCTACTATATATGATATTCCATATAAACTTAACCTCAAGCCGCAAATCCTTCTTAAAAATCTGAGTTGTCTCAACAATGACCTATGTGGGTGTATACCAAGCTATAACCCTATCTATTGCCTACATTGAAAACCCAACTCTACTACTGCATAAGTACAGGTGCCGATGGTCTCATATCCATCACCAAGGTAGTATCAGTTGATTACTTGGGGGCTGATATCAACATACACTCCATGAATAATCACTAACATGAGAGACTCTATCTGAGGCCTCAATCCTTGGTTGATCTGCTGAAGAAATGCCCCATACACTACATAGAACTCCCTTATGAGAGTCCAGTTGTGTTGTTCTAGAGGACAGAGGAGAAATTCCCAGCGTTGGAGTTGAATCTGCTATATGATATTCAAATATTGATACAACCCAGTGGTACTAATAGTCCTTTCCTCTGTGATGCTCCAATGGAGACTGCCCAAGTGAGGGTTTCAACCCTTAAGATATCTATCACATCCTCCCTATACCGCCCATCTAATTCAAAACATATCTTTCCCCTGCTTCCTTCTTTATTCTACTGAGTCAACCTAGGAGGAGGGTGTCTCACTAGCAGAGTCCTTACTTGTGGATTCCCTAGAAGATATATCATTATGTTTTCCATTAGACTAGGCTATGCATGTTTCTCTAATGATTGGAATGAAGATCCTTGAGATGGGGTGTCTGCTGAAGCCACTTTGCTAAAAGATCGGGTGACAAGGCCGGAGCTCATGTAGTGGCCCTCCTAGAAGCTGGTGGCTGATACTCCTCATTATATTTGTAGCGAAGTTAGGACCACTTTTATGCATTGGCATTGACACCTCTTGGAGCTCCTCTTTGTGGTTCCATTTCCTGTGATCATGCAACAATCGTTAACACATGGGTATAGAACAATATAGAAATAAACAGCTCAAGTCAAAGGACAAGGAAGTAGCTGACCCGTATCTTGAAGATGCAGCCTGCATCTTACATCTTCTTTTTTAAAAAATAGATCAATCTTACAAACTCAATGGACAGAATAGAATGCGGACCATCCTTTAGAAAAATAGCCGACATCTTGTATTGTCCATTGAACCAGACCAAATGGTCTCGCTGGTTCAAGATGTGGAGAAAAATATGATCTGTCTTTTCAATAAATGGACTGTTCTTTCATATTAAATAGAGGAAAGCAACACTTGGAAACATCGTGTCACGCCCCGAGCCTACACCTTGAACGTAACATGGTACTCGAATCCACAAGTGACCCCAAGTCAACCCCTGGTCTATTAATCACTAGCATTCTGAGTAAACATGCACAACGAAACTTTGAAATAAAATATTAAAAATATTTATGAAAGAAAAGTATGAAAACATAAAGTTCAAAACATTTGAGTAATACTGATTAGTCTGAAAATTATGTCTGTCTGAAAGCCATCTATCTGAGGAGTTGCTGGGACAAGCCCCCAGCTAACTCTAAGTCTAACTGAAGCTATGAAATAACTGAAGGAAGGAAATAATGCCCTCGGATGATGAGGACTCACACTTCAACTGCTGAGATGGAGAACCTGAACTGCAGCGTCTAACGGTACTGAGTCTGAGAACCTGTAGTTGTATCATGAAATGATACAGCATAAAGTATGCGTCAGTACTTTGAATGTACTGAGTAAGTGGGAGAAACATAACTGAATATAAAGTTTGCACTGAAATGACACGTAATGACCAACAACTAAGCTGAATTGAACTACTGATATAATCTGAAATGGTTAAGATGATCCTATCTGATGGTCAAGGACATTCCCGAAGTCTGAAATACTGAGTCTGAGATACAGTACTGAACTGAGTTAAACTGAGGACTAGAACTGAACTAAGCTTCTTATTCTGAAACTGGAGTAGACTGACTAGTGGGAGAGTTTATAATTGACATATAATGACGTGAGCTAGACGTGGAGTCCGATGTATAAACCCCACCGGTAGGACCCAATATACCTTGCCAGGGTATAAAGGCATGAACTGAGTGATCACAAAAGTCTGGGGCCAATCAGGCCAAGTAATATTGTAACCTACACTGGCAACGTAGTTTTGGGAACCTGGGTGTGCTGGAACCCCGGCCCGCTCGGTGCTAAGTTCTACTCCCACTGGAAAAGCTAAATTGAACTACTATGTTGATAGCTCGAAACTGGTTTCCAAGACTAGTCAGGGATGTAAACTGCATGTACCCTGAGAATCTTATCGGACCAGATTCTGAAGCTGGGTTCTAGACTGGTCGAGTTGCTTGTCTGGAAGCATCGTAACCATCTAAGAAGAAGTTGTAACTGAACTGCGGTCTGGGGCTGGTCAGATCTATATACTAGAATGTCATGACCGCCTTATGGACCAAAAACTATAATTTGAGTCTGATTCTGATAACTAAGAGGAACCATTGACACCTCGAAATAATACTGAAGTCAAACTGATCAATTGAAAATTTTCTGAATGATTTTGAAGAGATTCTACGTTCTAACTAGTCTGAATTACTAACAGCTAATACAGAATTCAACTTATCCCAACAACATGAAAATTTTCATAATATGCCGAAATCTCAAGAATTTAAGAAATCTCACCCAACAAGGCTAAGCTCATTCTTATTAATCGGGTAGTTTCTCAAAATATATATAGTAAGAATTTCTAGGAAATTCAACGCAAAATAATCTTCATTCACTAGATGGAATTTAATAAGCAAAATCATTACTCAAAAGTTAGGGCTTAAATTCACTATTTCCAAGAACCTCGATAATTTAAGTAAAAACTGATGGGAATCATATAAATAGAAAACGAGGATATCATTCTATGTGAAATTAAGGAAATATAACATGCGATTTGCTTGTATTCGAAAACTCAGGGCTAAAGCTGATAGAGAACTAGTAGAGGGTTTTGGGGGACACAAGGGAAGAACAATTCCCTTGTTGAATTTCCACATACTTGACTAATATTCTCCCGGAGAAGAGAACTTGAACTGCTGCATTGGAGGACAACCCTAAGCTTTCTTGAGAGTTTTCTTGAGGAACCCTTCGATAGTTTTCTGAGAATATACGTGAGAATGAGGGGAGGAACCGCCCAACCCTCTAATAAGTCAGAATTCACGTCCAAAATGTTGTGGTTTAGAGCTTAGGAGAAAATAAATTACTAAATAGGCCTTAGAAATTCGTTGGGAAAAACTGTCAGGTGTCCCAAATGGGTGACCTATCGGGTCGTGGTTATTGACCACGACTCATGGTCACTCCCGTCAGGTACACTGCCTGGGATCCTCAGTAGGTTATCACGAGGGACCTAACGAGTCGTGGTCACCAGTCGTGGACCACATTGGATCACTGATGAATATTTAACCCTAGACTAGGTAATGAGTCACTTAATGAGTCGTTGCCACAGGTGACGACTCGTTTCACCCACTCGTCAAGTACACTGGTCAACTCAAAATATTCCCAACTCAGGCCCAACCACGAGTGACTTAATGGGTCATGGTCAGTGACCACGACTCGTGACGTCCCTCATTAGGTACACTTCCTCCCTCCTTTACATTATCCTTCCTTCTCCTCACAGATCACCTAACGAGTCGTGAGGTTGCTTAATGACTCATCAGGTGGGCTGTCCTGCAACATTTCTGCAGTTTTCCAGATTTTCTGATTTAAGTCTCGGAATTAGATTTTGAGTTTCTAGGGCATTAGACATCATTATCATTTTGAAGCATACAATGCATTGGATGCGGAAATATACGGTCGCCTTTCACATGAATGGAGCATTTATATCACAAAGTCAAGCACATTCAAACATTTCCTTATCCACTTTCAAACAGATCCCCCATGTTCTCTTCCCATTTTAAGTTCCAAGACAAGGTGTTCAATTACCCAAAAAAAACATACATAAATTTAGATTTAAAATAAGCACCATACCTTGGTTTTCAGAAGAAGAGAGTGCAATCTATGCATTAATGAAGAGACTCAGTTCGCAGCTTAATTTAGCCCTAGGTGCTCGAAGACTTGATGATATAATAATGGACAGTGGTGCGTGTGTGTGTGGAGAAAATGATGTGCAGGTTTGCAAGCTTTATCATGTTCAACAATGTAGATTTTTCATAGAGGAGTGAAAGTGAAGAAGGTAATTAAACGTGAAGGAGTACCGTGAGGTCTCGTCATTTAACCCTCAAGTAAAATAGGCATTGGGTTGGGTAGATTTCACAGAAGATAGGCATTGTTTTGAAATACAACCCATATTTGCCAAACCAACATGTAACGATGACCTGAAAGCCCTCCTTATTAATTATAAAATTCAATCCAGAAGATGGACCGACATTTCAATGTGTGCTCCATATATCATACCATTATTTAATTTTCACTAAAATAGATGACTTCCATAACTATCCTCCAAGAGACAAATCAATTGACGATCCGCATCTTGAAGATGTGGTCCGTCATTTAAACGGTTCATAGGAGGCTGCAATTTTCTACCTCATGAGACATTATATACCATCTTAGATCAAACATGCATACATCAACACACATTAGTCTAAAACACTTGGGTAGCCTCCCAAGAAGTGCTTGATTTAATGTCGTGGAATGACATAGATACTACACATAGTGTAGAATCCCTTTGGTTTCCTCCCAAAAAGTGTCTGATTTATTGTCACGATATGATGCATGGTACCTGAATCAAAACAAAGGTGAGTCTTCCTTAGGACGGGACCTTTTTCACCCATTTTTTTCCTTTGGAGCCACAAAGATACTACTTC
Source organism: Datura stramonium (assembly GCA_018107945.1). NCBI lineage: Eukaryota > Viridiplantae > Streptophyta > Magnoliopsida > Solanales > Solanaceae > Datura > Datura stramonium. The sequence continues at coordinate 246,905 of JACEIK010001046.1, read as the reverse complement.
ACCAACTTGTGTTTTTCCTTATTCTTTTTGGATCTCTTCCCAATTCAATCCTCAACTATGATAGTCACACAAACATTTCCAACATCTATGGGCAATAAGTGGTCATTCCCAACTTTGAAGGTTATTCTTTCATTCTTGACCCGAAACATGAATTCATGTTTCTCCGAATCCATAAGTGCCATTTCAGTAGAAGGAAAAGGTCTCCTAATAATAATTGGGGTGTGCATGTCAACATCACACTTCAATACCATAAAATTGATCAGGAGCACAAATTTCCTAACATTCACTAATACATCCTTTACCACCCCTACTGGCATTTTGATTGACTTGTCAACCATTTGGAGTCGAATAAAGGTAGGTTTTAGCATGGATAATCCTAACTACTTGTATATCTCTAGGGGAATCAAATTTATAATATCCCTATTATCACACAAATCCTGCAAATAGTCATAATTTCCAATTTTTCAAGGAATGGTAAACTCTCCCGAATCACCCTTTTTCTCCACACTTGTGCCAACATTGATGGCACTAATTTAGTGGGTTATGGAAATCACTTGTTCATCATGTGGTCTCTTCTTGGTCAATAGGTATTTAGAAACTCCGATATCTCTTTAATAGCATCAATAGATGGGATCCAAAGTGTTGCTTTCTTTAATCTCTCAATGAGTTTAGAATTTTTGCATCGAAAGCTTGTTTGGCCAGCCTTTGAAGGAAGAGAGGAGTAGGTGGAGGAAAAGATTTTATATTATCATAAGCACTCTCCTTAGCCTTCTCCTTTCTCTTGGAAATCACTACAACATCATCAACTACCATATTAACTAATGGCTTATTCAAACCTACATCAACCTCTACATCAACTGGTGGCTTCTTCAAACCTCTATCAGCACCCTCAAAATCATCATCCACACCATTTGCAACAACACCATCACAAACATCATCAGTAATAGGTTGTATATTTTTTCCACTTCTAGTGAAAATAGCCATACATTGAGCATTTGAGGCACCAACATGTCCCATTTGGGTTGGCTGCAGTTTCAATAAAGAGATGCCTCTTTTCCTTGGGATTATGCTATCTTGAAAGATCCCTTTCTATTTGCTCCAATTTTCGTGTGGGAGCCAATAATTCCCATCAAACTTTTTAAACATGAATCAGAACTCTCTTGGTTGGAGAGCACTTTCTCCGATATTCCTTCAATCTTGAAACCTCTTTGCTCTTGAGAAGGTCCCTCCCTCCATTTTGGGAACTAGAAGAAGGACCCCTCAGTGGGACATAGGGTTTCAGACTCTTGTTTGCAAAATTTTCATTGTTGTACTACCCTTAATTTGGGCCACCATAGTCATTCCTAGGATAGTATTGAATATCCTTGCGATTGAGGTTGCAATTGACCTTTGTATGAGGAAGATAGATGGCATTGATGTTGTTGTGGGTAATGTGGCCTATAGCCTCCCGATGTGTTGTTAACATAGTTAGAATATTCTATTTGCATGGAAGGAGGCATCCATGCCCGTATAGAGAACTATTTGTGGCCTCTTCCATAGAATGCACCTTCTTGACCTCGGATTCAGTCAACTTTTTAGTCAATAGGGAAATGTTGGTGGCCATGGTAACCATCATCTAATCATGATCCTGGTTCTCGTTCATCAAGTGAGACAATGAAGGAGTACCCACATTCAGCCCTCCAATTTGGTCTCCACCATGCCATGCTTGGTTATGCTTTACAATCTAATCAAGAATAATGGCAATCCGATTGTAGGTTTTGACCATGAAAACACCTCCAGCTGCATTCTTTGCCAAGGATTGAGTTCAAAGAGTCCAAACAAGTGTAGAATTTCTCAAGAAATATATGATCGGAGAACTCATGGGTAGTGGCTCTCATTGAATATTTCTTGAAGCGATATATGGTTTATATATTTGTTCTCCTAGAAGTTGTCTAAAGTAGAATATTTTATTCCTTTGTTTAGATTTTTTGCTACGCAAAAACCATTTCTTCAAGAACATGTTGACAAGCTCATGCCACGTATGAATGGAGTTGGGAAGTAATCAGAGGAACCAATCTCGAGCTTCTCCATCCAAGGAGTACTTGAAACCCATAGTTGAATGGCGTTGTCAGAGATAATATATTGCTTATGGAGGTTGCAAACCTCTAAAAAATTCTTGAGGTGTTGATGTAGGTCATCATCTATGGAATTATGCAATTGACCTTCAACTTTGAGCTTGGTGGAGATACTACCACCAATCTTAAATGAGGTAGCATTGACCAGTGGTGGAAAAATTGCACTAGCATGGTCAACCTCATTTTTAAATTTTTGTAAACACATTGTCCACTTCTCCTTTGTAATACCCTGAAACCCTAAGATCAGACCCGAGAGTTGAAATGGAGAAAACAGGATTCCCTACACCAAGTTACAAGACGAGTCCTCCAGTGAACCGTGGGGTGCACTGTGAGTCATGGAGTGACTCGTGGGGAGGAGGTTGGATATTTCAAAGATTTTGGTATTTGAGAATGACCACGGGTGGGACCACGATCCTCTAGTAGGTCATGGTCAGTGATTAGTCTAAAGGATGAATGTTCTGGCAGTGCACCAAACGACTTGGTCACCATGAGTCATTGGGTACACCACGAGTCGTGGTGTCCCTCGTGGTAACCCTAAGAAGGCAGATTCTAGTGTGGACGATGAGAGGTGACCACAAGTTGTGGTCAAGGACAACGGGTCGTCCAGTCCCTCATGGGGACTGGTAGAGTGTCTTTTCCTGTGAATTTATTAAGGGCTTTTCCATAATTTCTACGTTCCTAAGGCCTAAACTACGTTTCTTTAAGCTCATAATAGAGTGTTTTAAGAGGGGTAAGTTCATTATAGGCTTATTCACTTCCATGCATGCAAGTCTAGAAGTTCCTAAGGGTGATCAAGCCTAAATTTCTCAAGTTCTTCCCCAAATTTCTAATTGGGAAATCAAGGAAGTTGTGAAATCAGATCTCTTAAGATATGTAAGGTTATGAATGGCTGTAATTGTCTACACCCATGCCTAATTCTCTCTAAATTCATGAAAATTCTAATTGATGAATCTATGAGATTTTTACCCAATGTGTGAATTCTCTAAGTTTCAATTATGGGTATGATCTAAGCATGTTTTCAATGTCAAATTAAGATTAATGGGCAGATGTTTTAATGCTTTAAATTCTATGTTATGTTTTCAATTTTTATAAATTATGATGTCCATCCATGAAAGTTCATGAATGTTGAGATCTATGAAATATGTATTCAAGTATGATGAGATCTTTATGAAGAAAGTATGATTTCGATTTACCCATGTTTATGCTCATGTTTTCAAATGATCAAGTCTATGTCAAGCATGTTTATATATTGGGAAAGCCCATATGATCAAGTATGTTTCATGATTTATCTAAATTTCATGTATTATCTTACCACATTGATTTTGGATTCTAGACTTCCACTATATGGTTTGTGCCAAGGCTCCTCATGTTATGATTTCAGATTTATGTATGTATGTTAGAGTCAGCTTCGTCATTAGACGATGATTCAGCTTTGTTGAAAAACAATATAGAGCATATGGATGTTTTTGGGAGTAGTGTCTAGCACTGAGTAGGCTAAGGATCAATCAACTCCGTGCCTCAAAACTACACGCCAACGTAGGTATGTTCAGATTATTTGGGACCTCCCTTGTGAGCTTCCCCTACCCCCAAGGGGCCTTCAGCTTGATATCGATATCATGGTAGCGTCTTTAGCCCTGAAAAAGCTTTGGACGGCTTTTCCCACATGAGTGTGATAGTCGGAACCATGCAAGCTCTATCATGGTAATGTCGGTTATATGACGATTCTCCCATTGTTCATCATGATTTCAGTTATGCATGTTCATCAGTCATGATATTATGTTTTCAGCAGGTTTAACCCAATGTTCTTTTACTTATGATTATCACTTTTTAGTTTTGGGTCATTCGTTTCAGTTATGATATTCAGTTATGTTCAGATCATTATTTCAGAAAATAGTATGCAAGCCCTACTCTCAGAATCCTATATTTATTATGTTTTATAATATGCATGATTTATGATTTTACTTACTTAGCGGTTTTACTTACCTTACATACTCGATACATTCCGCGTATTGAATGTATAATCTATGCTATATCATTTTATGATACAGGCTCGGATATCCAAGCTCAGTTTCATCATTAGCTAGACTTGCAGCTTTAGCACTTATCAGCCAGAGTGGTGAGTCCTTATCCTTCAAGGGCCCTTCTTTTCAGATGTATCTAGTACTTTAAGTTTCATACTTTAGAGAGTTAGTTTGGGTCTTGTCCCATCAACTCGTCAGTAGTAGAGGCTTTTCAGACATAAAATGCAATCAGCTTTGATTTTGAGTTATCTATTTTGATGTTATGTGACTATCAGACTTCTGCTTTATTAATTATGTTGATCTTCCGCTTATATATGTTTAAGTTTGATATTATATTCATTCCATGGGTTGACTGGGAGCCTCTCGGGGTTCTTTGTCCCATGTCCCATTTCGGGCCTATGTTCGGGTTGTAACAAACTTGGTATCAGAGCATTAGGTTTTGTAGTGTCCTAGGGTGCCTGAAAGCCGCGTTAAGTAGAGTCTTTTTTCATGGGTGTGAAGCGCACCACACTTATGATGAAGAGGCTACGAATTGTTTAAGAAATGTTCCCCTCTTTCATGATCTATGTCATGAAATAAAATTTCTCTTTATCCTTCTAACTCATGTTATATGCATTTGTAGAATCATGCCTCCTAAGGCTCACCACGTTAACGGAAGAAGGAAATGGGAAATGAAAAACAGTATGAGAATGGCACAGTGATGGGGCACCAAGAGGCCCCACCATCCTACGAGGATCATGTGTCTTAAGGTGTGGCCCATGCAAGATTTAGGGCTGCCATTCGAAGTTAACTCAGCTTTGACCACCCATGTCAACTCAACAGCGGTAGCACATGTCCCTTAAAACGGGAATGCGATGGTGGCAAGTGTCGTGGATTTTCTAAGGATGAACCCTCCGTGAGTTTCTTAATAAATAAGTGGGATGAGGATCCACATGAGTTTCTTGATGAGGTTCTAAAGATCACCCGTATCATAGGGAGTGATCGGAGAGGAGTGCGCCGATCTAGCCTTGTATCAGTTGAAAAGGGTTACTCACATCTGGTTCAAGCAATGGAAGGATAGCAGGGAAGTTGAGTAGGCCCTATTGGGTTGGAGGAGTTTGGAAGCCGCTTTTGTGGATCTGGGCTTTTCCCGTGAGATGAGAGAGATCAAACAACAAGTTTGTTAACCTTTAAGCAAGGGAAAAGGACACCAGAGGATGCATTATAGTTCACTTGTATATTCTAAGTATGCCTCGAGATGGTGTCGATAAGAGAGCCCAAGTGAGTCGATTCGTACATGGAATAGCATACTACTTGGTCGGATTGCCGAACCACATTGCTTCTTTAGGACATTGACTTTCGATAGTCCCGTACGCCCACGATCGAGGCAGTACAGATGAGCCAGCAGGAGAGAGAGGCCAAGAGGGCCAGGAGTGATAGCTTCGGATTCTCTCCCGTAAGACCCATTGTGGCACCTCCAAAGAATCCCACATGAGATCACCATCCCTGCCGCCTTTGGCTATGAGTGTGCCATCCAGTCCAGGTGCGATCAGAGGGAATGAGCATCGTGCTCTATAGGTCAGAGTGGCAGACCCACAGAGAACAACCCTCCAAAGTGTAGAATATATGGTTGACGTGACAAGTGGGTCAGTTTTTAGTAGGTTCAAAGCTTGTTTCGGTGTTGGAAGCTCAGACATATTTTTGGGTGGATTGCCCAAAGAGGCCAGATTACAAATGGTCATGATAGGGGTCGAGGCCTTGCCTCAAGTTCAGCAACTCCACCAGCACACGCAGCTCAGCAGGTGGTGGTCATGTCAAAACAGATTCTATGCTCCCATGTCCCATCGAGAAGGAGAGACCCCTAGATGTAGTCACCGGTATGCTACGAAAGTACTCCACCTCGATGTGTATGCATTTTTAGATCCAAGGGGTACTTTATCTTTAGTGATGCCATATGTTGCTAGTTGTTTCAGAGTCAGTCCCGAAATCTTATTAGAACCCTTCTCAATATCTACTCTAGTTGGTGATTTAGTTATAGCTAGATGGGTATATGTGTCTGCCCTCGTCATAATAATTCAAAATTCACCTCTACATTTAGTAGAGTTAGCCATGATCGATTTTGATGTTATCCTCAGCATGGATTGGTTATATGTGCTGCTATTCGCCAATTGTAGAACCTGTAGTAGAGTTCAAATTCTCCGGTGAACCAAAATAGAGTAGAAAGGTTGTTCAGTTGTGCCTATAGGTCGCTTCATTTCCTACCTTAAGGCCAAAAAGATGATTTATAAGGGTTGTGTGTACCATCTAGTTAGGGTTAAGGATACTACGTCTGAAACCCTAACTATCCAGTCAGTTCCTATAGTGTGTGAGTATCCAGAGGTGTTTCCAGATGATTTGACTGCATCCGCCCGAGCGGGAGATCGATTTTGGTATTGACCTTCTTCCCGATACGTAGCCTATATCTATTCCTCCTTACATAATGGCTCCAGCTGACCTTAAGGATTTGAAGGAGTAGTTGAAGGACTTCTTAGACAAGGGTTTCATCAAAACTAGCAAATCCTCATGGGTGCACCAGCTTCCTTTGTCCGCAAGAAAGATGGCTCTATTTGTATGTGCATTAATTATTGTCAATTAAACAAAGTTACATCAAGAATAGGAATCCTCTACCTAGGATTGATGATTTGTTTGACCAGCTTCAGGGTGCCAAGTGATTTTTGGAAGATAGACCTTAGTCCGGATACCATCAACTCGGGTTCGGGAGAGTGACATCCCGAAGACAAACTCTTCACGATTCCTAAGATGGTCACTATGAGTTTGTAGCTATGTCTTGGACTAACAAATGCTCCTGCAATTTTATGGATTTGATGATTTTTTAATATTTTATATATTTGGATATGTTCATGATTGTATTCATATTAACATCTTGATATACTCGGAGCGAAGAGGAGCATGTTGCTCATCTAAGTGGTGGTGCGGCATTCTTGAAGGATCACAGTTATATGCTAAATTCAGTAAATGCAAGTTTTGATTGAACTTAGTGAAATTTTGGGTCATGTGGTGTCAAGTGAGGGTGTACAGGTGGACTCTCAAAAGATAGAAGTAGTGAAGAATCGACCTAGATTGCGGAATCCTTCAGATATTAGAGTTTCTTGGGGTTTAGATGGTTATTATCGGAGATTAGTTGAGGGCTTCATCTATTGCAGTATCGTTGACTAAGTTGATCCAGAAGAAAGTGAAGTTTCAATGGTCAGAGGCTTGTGAGAAGAGCTTCCAAGAGTTGAAGAATCGACTCACCTCAAGATGTTGCTGACCCTACCTCGAGGGTACCGATGGGTTTGTGTATATTGTGACGCTTCAAGAATCAGCCTGGGTATTGTACTATGCAGCACGGTAAAGTTATAGCCTATGCTTCCAAGCAGCTGAAGGTTAATGAAAGAATTACCCGACCATGATCTCGAGTTGACAATAGCAGTAGTATTTTCCTTGAAGATTGGAGAAATTATTTGTACTGATCCATGCTGATGGTTTACGGACCACAAGATCCTATAATACGTGTTTACCAAAAGGATTTGAACCTACGTCAGAGAAGATGCTTGAGCTTTTGAAGGATATGATATGAGTGTCCTCTAGCATCCGGGCAAGGCTAATGTGGTGGAAGACGTCTTTAGTAGGCTTTCCATGGAGATTGTTCCCATATAGGTGAGGAAAAGAAGAGTTAGTGAAGGATGTACATCAGCTTGCAATGACTAGGAGTCTGTCTTATTGACTAACAGATAGTGGTGTCATTGTTCGTAATGGGTCAACTTTAGTGACCAAACTTAAAGCTAGACAAGACAAGGATCCTATTTTGGTAAATTCAAAGGAAGCTATTGAGAATCAGAAGGTAGAAGTCTTCTCCAAAGGGGGAGATGCGGTGCTTTGATACCAGGGTCGCTTATGTATTCCAGGTGTTGATGATTTGAGAGATCGGATGTTTCATGAGGCTAATGGTTCCAGATACTCTATACATCCGTGTTCCCACCAAGATGTACCGTGATCTACGAGAAGTCTATTCAGGGAGGGTATGAAAAGAGACATAGAGAATTTGTGGCTAAGTGTCCGAAATGTCAACAGGTGAAGGTTGAGCATCAAAGACCGGAGGTGTGCTCCAAGACATTAGTATCCCTACTTGGAAGTGGGAGAGATCAATATGGACTTCATCACAGGTTTCGCACTGCCTCTGGGATGATCATTTTCTCCTCTCATTGATTTCAAGTAGTTGATGATCATTTTCCTCTCATTGAGTTGGCATATAACACCAACTACTATTCCATCATTCAGATGGTTCCGTTTGAGGCTCTTATGGGCGGAGATGTAGATCGCCTATTGGTTGGTTTGAAGCCTATGAAGCCGCGATGATAGGACCTATCTACCCATGAGGCCATTGAGAAAGTTCAAATTTTATAAGGGACATGTTGAAAATAGCTTAGAGTCAACAAAAGTCCCATACGGATGTGAGGAGGAGAAGCTTGAGTTTGAAGTTGATGATTAGTGCTTCAAGGTATCCCTATGAAGGAGTGATGAGATTTGGAAAGAAAGGGAAACTCATCTCCTCATATGTTGGTCACTAATGATAGTGAAATGATTTGGCAAGGTAGCATATGAGTTGGAGTTGCCCTCAAAATTCGCTTCATCCATCATGTTTTTTATGTGTCGCTCTTAAAGAAGTGTTTGGGTGATCCAAACTGTTGTTTCTGGGTGATAGTGTCGATATGAAGGATAGCCTTAGTTGATGAGGAGGTTCAACAGAAATACTTGATTGCCAAGTTCGAATGCTAAGAAACAAATAAGTAGCTCCCAAGTAGTTGGGTTTTGTGGAGAAATCGCATGTTGAGGGAGCGGATGGAAGCCGAAGAAGATATGTTGGCTAAATACCCACATCTATTCTCCTAGCCTAGTTCCTTCGTGTCTCTAGTTTCTTTTATGTCAATAAATGTATGTGTGATTCAAAGAATTCCGCCTAATCATGTAGTTCAATTCGGAGCCGCCTACCCAGAAGTTTTCAACATATATGTTCGGTATTTGAGTATGATGATTGCATTTCTCTACATTTTAGTATGTTTTCCCACATTCGAGGATGAATGTTCCCAAGTGGGGAGATATTATAATACCCCAAAATCCTAAGATCGTACTTGGGAGTTGAAACGGAGAAAATGTGATTCTCTCGCACTGTGTCAAATGATGAGTCATCCAAAGGACTCAGTTATGCCCACGAGTCATGAAGTGACTCGTGGGAAGGAGGTTGGATATTTATGAGATTTTGGGATTTGAGGCTGACCACGGCCTGGCTCACGAGTCCATCACCACCACGAGTCGCCTATTGGCCTGTGGTCAATGATTTGTCTAAAGGATGAATGTTCTAGCAGTGCACCTAACGACTTGGTCACCACGAGTCGTTAGGGTACACCACGAGTTGTGGTGTCCCTTGTGGTGATCCTCAAGAAGGCAGATTCAAAGGTGGGCGACAAGAGCGACTCACAAGCTTGTTGTCAAGGACGACGCATCGTCCAGCCCCTCGTGGGGACTGGCAGGTGGGGTTTCCTGCGAATTTATTAAGGGATTTTTCCGTAATTCCTAAGTTACTAAGGACTAAACTGTGTCGTTTTAAGCTCAAAATAGAGTATTTATAATAGGGTGTCTATTATAGGCTTATTCACTTTCATGAATGCAAGTTTAGAACTTTCTATGTGAAAAGCCTAAATCTCTCAAGTTCTTTCCCAATTCTCATTCGGCAATCAAGGAAGTTGTGAAATCAGATCTCTTAAGATAAGGTTATGAATGGGTATAATTGTCCACACCCATGCCCAATTATCACTCAATTCATTAAAATTCTAATTGATGAATCCATGGGGTTTACCCAATGTGAATTCTCTAAGTTTAAATCATGGGTATGATCTAAGCATGTTTCCAATGCAAGAATTACTATTAATGGGCAGATTTTTAAATGTTTTAAATTATATATTATGTTCTCAAGTTTTATAAATTATGATGCCCATCAATGAAAGTTCAAGGAAAGTTGAGATCTATGAAATATGTATTCAAGTATGATGAGATGTTTATAAAGAAAGTATGTTGATTTACCCATGTCTATGTTCATGTTTTCAAATGATCAATCTATGTCAAGCATGTTTAAGTATTGAAAGTTTTCCATATGATCAAGCTATTATTCACTCTTGTGGTATGGTTTGAGTCAAGGCTCCTCATGTTATGATTTCGCATTTATGTATGTATGTTATGAGTCGCTTCGTCACAGACGATGGTTCAGTCAGTTGAAAAATGATGTAGAGCATAAGTGCATGCTTTTGGGAGTAGTGTATAGCACCGAAAGCAAGGGTCAGTCAACCCATGCCTTAGAATTACGCCAACATAGGTATGTTCAGATTATTTAGGACTCCCTTTGTGAGCTTCCCCTTCCCCTAAGGGCCTTCAGCTTGATATTGGATATCATGGTAGCCCTTAGCCCTGGAAAAGCTGGGACGGCTCTGCCCACTTGAGTGTGATAGTTAAGACCACGTAAGCTCTATCATGGTAATGTCGATTATAAGACAAGTCTCCGATTGTTCTCATGATTTCAGTTTATGCATGTTCATCAGTCATGATATTATATTTCTGGGCAGGTTTGAACAAATGTTCAGTTTTACTTATGATTATTAGTTTTTTAGCTTTGGGTCATTCGCTTCAGTTACGATATTCGCTTATGTTCGTGATCATGATTTCGTAAAATAGTATGCAAGCCCTACTCTTAAAATCCTATCTTAATTATGTTGTATAATATGCATGATTTATGATTTTACTTACTTCACGGTTTTACTTAACTTATATACTCGGTACATTTCATGTAAATTTAATTGCATACTCTTATGTTGTATCATTTTATGATACAAGCTCGTATATCCATGCTTAGTTTCATCATTATCCAGACTCCGTAGCTTTAGCAACTTATCAACAAAAGCGGTGAGTCCTCATCTTTCATGGGCCCTTCTTTTCAGATGTATCTAGTACTTTCAGTTTCAGACTTTAGAGAGTTAGTTGGTGTTTTCTTGTCCCATCAACTCATCAAGAGAGAGGCTTTTTTTAGACATAGAATAAAATCAACTTCAGTTTTGAGTTATGTATTCGATGTTATGAGACTATTAGACTCGCTTGTTAATTATGTTAATCTTCCGCTTTTTTATATGTTTGAGTTAGATGTTACATTCATTCGATATGTTGACTTGAGCCTCTCGGACATTCTTAATCTCGTGTCCCGATGTGGGCCTATGTTCTGTCAAAGACATCCTTTGAGGGTAAAGCCATGATACTCCTCGCTTCACAAACAAAGCAAAGCAAAAGTGACATAATAGAATTAATCAATAAATCAAATTAGAAAATGTTATATAGACCTGTATCAAAGTTCCCGGCAATTGCACCAAATTAACTATTTTTCCCTTAATCTACTTAACTAGTGAGTGTGTATTCGGTCAAGATAGTAAAATTACCCAAGTTTAGGGTAAAAAAACATATCCATAGAGACTTTGTTAGCCCAATGCTATCAAGTGATTTCAAATATGATTTGTGGGTTGAGGGTCTATTCAAATTAGAGTAAAGAGAGATTATAACTATGACTTAAATGCTTCTGTGTAGTAAATTAATAGTAGGAAAAACTAGAGAAACTCTCAAGTTTGTGTTGACCCCCTAAATCTTTCAAACTAGATAATTGAGAGTCTAGTTATTGTGAATATGTATGAAATCAACTTAGGCAACCAATATGTGTCTTTCGACAATCCTAATAGTGTCAATCTACATCAATTTTGTAAAATTGGATGAGAACTCCATTTTACTCGAATGCAATTTGCCAATTGGATTCCTCCTAGGTGTAAGTGAATCCATTTAACAAGGGTTAGAGAATTGGGTTAATGTTGGTTGATTCTACCCAAATTTGAATTGGCTTTCTCAAGCACAATAAAGACAACTGGGAGGGATTGAATGACTTTCATCACCAATCACACATTACAAAATCCAAATCAATTAAATATTTTCAAGATAATAATCAATTTCACCCAATTGAGATCAATTTCACCCAATTGAGATCATTAGGATTCACAAACCAATTAGGTTCACAATCTTAGATCTAGGTTTAGTTACCCATAACAAAAGAAGAAGAAGAAGAGAGCAAGTAATTAGACATTCTTACTTACAAATCAATAATAAGAAAAGAAACCTTTGATTGAGCAACATGATCTTCAAGTTCATTTACAATGCTAGGCTATGGAGAAAAATTGAAGAACTAGCTAAAAATATATCTGAAAATTTGAACTAGTCAAACTATCCTAAAAAAATAACCATAAAGACTATTTATACTAAGTTTCTAAAAGACTAATTTAATTTAAATTGCATATCCATAGCAGTGACAGAATGTCTTTTGGAAAGACGATCCGCATGTTGAACTGCCACTGGTTTGGTATTCTGCCTGGCCTCATCCATCTTTGATTGATGCAAAATCTTTTTGAAAGACGGTCTACACATTTGAATCATCAACTACTTTAGTATTTTGACTCGACTCCTAACTGGGCTCTCGATTGCGTACCTTCTTTTGGAGAGAATTTCACATCTTAAACCGTTAGTTGCCTACCACTCGGGGATGGTCTTAGATCATCATGAGGCGTTTGAGCATACGTAATTCATCTATTGAAACGATCCATCTTTTGCTCCAAGCTTCCGGCAACACTTTTAGTGATCTTACGTCTCCCTTTATCAACTCATTAGGTTCCTGAAACATAGCAAAATAGAGTTAGTTTTGACTTAAATTGGTACTTAAAGGCATACAGACTCCATAAAAGGAAGTACAAATGTGTCACAAATTCCCGATACATCAAGAGATTGTTTGTTGATATTCACATGCTTTTATACAACTAATTCCTATGTGCTATGGTATCTAGAGTTACATCAACATGATTCATGATTCTTATGGCATAATCCTAATACTCGACAGTAATTGTCGATTATTAAACATGGTCTTCAAATATTATAAACATGATGTCTAATAAAGGTATACACTATGAATGAGATAACTTATCCTAAGCAAATCCTATAGATGTGATTTCTATTATGACTCGCTATTGGTTTTCATGTTAAGTGACTAAAGTTAAACAAGTAGTAGCTAGTCGCCTTTATTGAAACAATAAACCCCTTCAATTATTTATTATTATTTACACATCATTATTACAAATACCAATATAAATTAAAAATAAAATATTTAGACTAATTGGAAATCGAGCAAAAATAGCCCCGTTTAGCCATATCTCATGACCCCACCCATTGAATCTGAGGGCACCCACCATCCCCAGATCAGAACCGCATTGGTTTATTAACCATTTAGTAACATAATTAATGTGAAAATAATATGAAATAAGAAACTATTTTTATTATAAATAAATGATTCAAAAAGAAAATCAAACAACTCAAAAACCTAGTGACACTAGCACAAGAGCATCTACGAGTACCAAACAAGTCTAAAACAAATAAAAGTTAATTCTCTAGAAAGAAATAAGATAGGAATAAAATAAAAGTCTCTAGAATTCACTACTATCAAGAAGAGAGAAGATCACCCCGAACACTAACCGCAATAATTCGAAAAGATTAGCAACTCAAGTAGCTAGTACTGCTTCGTCTCTACACGCAAAGGTGCATCAAGTGAGTGAGTATGAGAAACACGTGCACTCAACAAAGCTTTGTTAATTGACTCTTTCTAGAAGTTACAAGAGATATATAATCCTAATAATTTTTCAACAGCTTATAAATATATAATAATAACACCACCCCAATAAAGGATTTTATGGATTTAATATGAAAAAATGAAGCAAACAAAACACATATTATTTGAAATAACAACACCACTGATGATAAATATTAATATACCTCAATATAGTCACTACATCAGATACACCACTGATTATATCAAAATGAGTCTCAAATGTTGTTACACCCCGTAAATTTCGACATTTAGTTGGCTTATTCGCATATCGCTAAGAGTTTTAGAATGTCATACGCAAGGAGAAAAGCGGCTCAGGAGACCGGACAAGCTCCACGCCGAAGCATCGCAGAAGAGGAGGCCGGGCGTACCCCCTCCGTGATGGCCACGTGTCACGGAAGGCTCACCTCCATGTTGGCTCTACAGTCAAAGAGGTGAGGTCCAAACTTCAAGTATATAAAGCCCCCACTTCGGTTCTTAATGATAATTATTAGATATTTCCAGTGAGTAAACCAGAAAACAGTAGAGAAACACAGAGAACGAAGGGTTACCTTAAAATTCCTTCCGTTTACGCCGTTAAACATAGTCCAAACTCGGAAATAACTTCGAGTAACGGCATTTCAGTAGGAGCATTCCTACGGAGTTAGTTTCGTGAAATTCGGCCGGCGAATCGTCATCCTACCGAGCTAAGGTAAGTGGAATTGCTCCAAATTAGTGTCAATATACTCCTAGCCCTAAAGTGAGTATTTCTCCCTTTCCGACTTCCGAGAAATAGCAAGTTTCTCGGTCAAGCTTTTGATAAGTCAAAGTTTGGGTAGTATATATTCAAAGTAGTGTTTTCTACAGAATATTGATGAATTTAGTTTTATTTACAGAATATGACTGCAGTTGGAAGAAATAGCTGCATATTGGCCGAGTTGCGCCGCTAGTCAAGAAGCTCGCAACCGAGGTATGTAGCCGTTTCTTCTGCGCATAGTAATTCTAGTATAGTAAAATAGAATAAATATAGAAGAAAGATTCAGAAGCCAAGTATTATGCCCAGTGTTAATTCAGTAAGTGCTTGAATAAATATTACGCCATATTCAATATAAAGTCAATAAATCATTATCGTACAAAGGAGATATTCCGCACTCGGTATAAACCCAAGACGCATTCAGTATAATTCAGCAAGGGATTCAGAATAGAATATCAGAACATGGACAATATTATAATATTTAATATATATATATGTTATATGTGATTATTGTTGTTTGTGGGAGACCTCACTTTCTGTTCTATGCCGGGCACCCTTAGAGCTTCCTTGCCGCCCTGTAGGTTAATAGTCAGTGTCGACTCGCCCGCTAAAGGGTGAGGATACGTCACTACAAGGAGTGGTATGTCGTCTGCAGTAGGATCTAAGATGGGATGCATTCCCATAGCAGTTGATCGAAGATTTTAGCACACCCCCATCGAGCGCTTGCACTGGGTACAGACATGACAGCGTATACAACATCTTAGATCACCTACAAGAGTCCTCCGTACTCAGATACAGTTATAGTAAGGGGCCCAAGAGCCCAAGTTACATACCTGTGGGGCCGGGATGCTCGTAGTTACTAGGTGAGTGGTGTGAATAGTTAATAGGTGGATGGCGACCCTGCAGTGGTATAGGATTGCATGTTGATTGGTACCTTTCGGCTTATGGGGGATGGTATAGGTTGTTGTATGCTATATGTGTTATTTATTAAATTGATAGATAGCAGACGCCAGATCGATTGTGCATGATTCTCACCTTCTCTCCAAGCATGCTTAAGCTCATTTCAGATTCTCTATCCTGTGAAGTCTTAGTCATCTCCTAATTTCAAGAATCACGCATTACTATTTATATTCAGCATGTTCTAGTTATTTCTTTGCATACTTGGTACTCCGGTGGTGCTGACGCCGTTTGGGGGCGCTGCAGCCATTTGGCTCGCAGTACTCATAGACGAGGAGCCGATCCTCGAATTCCAAACAAGACACAAAGTCACGCCCTCATCCTGAGCTTGATAAAGCCTAGAGGTTTATTTCTTCTTTTTGCATAAGATGGGTAGGTCGGGGACTCCGTCCCAACCATCTTATTAGTATTCTTAGAGGTTTGGTGGATTACATTCCGTGTGGTTAGTTGTACCGGTTGTGTGAGGTCGTGTGTATGTTTTTAGTTTGCTTGTAATTGTCGTGTGGGGCCTTGTTCGCCTGATAGTTGGTGACCCACCTGGGTCACGCAGTAGTTTAGCATTTAGTTTTGCATTTCAGTGAAACTAGTCAGCATGGTGGCCTTGTCGGCCCGCATAGGTTCCTTCATACATCGTTGTTCCGGTTAGCTATTGGTTTCTTACAGTGGCTCTAGGCCTAGTTGGCCTGAGTAATGTATTTACTTTGCCATTATATAGTCCGTTGGTTTCATGAATCCGTAGTTAGGAGCTGTACTCGGCAAAGAGAAGTTCTTAGCGCAAAGAGTCCAACAGTCCAGGTCTTAGTAGGGCAGCAGGTGCTAATCATGCCTCCCAAGGCGGGGCGTGACAAATGTACCGAGTAAAATCTATATCACAACCATCTCAACACTTTAACACTCAAATCAATACAAAATGTAATGAAAATAAAGTGTAATGCAATGTATTGGCCAAGAATCTTATACACTCACTTCCTATGTCGATAGTCGGGACCCATGGAGGATCTGCTATGAGGTCCATATATCTACCGAAATCATTTTCATTTGCAACAACATACACAAAACTATTTTCCATTGGCAATAACGTATGTCAGATCCATTTTACCACTCTAAATAACATACTTTGAAATTAGTTTTCATCGATAATAACACATGCCGGAACCATTTTCTATTGACAATGACACGCAGTAGAATCATTTTCCATCGGCATTATAAGAGTGCAATTTTTTACGAAATAACTCATTATCACTATTAGCAACAATCACCATGCACAATAAAAGACATGAATATATATGCATAAATATATAAAACACAAGTTAATCAATCAACCCAACAATCAAGGATCACTGGCAAAAATCAAGTATTACGTAGTGCAAAAGTATCACTAAGTCAATAATATCATAATTCATAGAATACCATTAATATATTTGTTTCTTATAAATTTATCCATATCATGATACAAATATCCACATAAATACTCATAATCTCTTTTATACATTAGCCCCTTATTATCCATTATCCTTTAATTCATTTAATATATACAAATCTAACACCTCAAATCCTTTAATTTATTTAATATATACAAACTAACACCCAAAGAAACGTAAAATTCCTACGTGTCTTAAATCAAAGTGCAAGTATCTAATTATTAATTTGTCCTTTTGTAACACCTTTGAGTGATCAAAATTTATTCAAATGCATAATCTTCATAAGAATATAAATTCAATGACACTTATATTATTATATTTTTGGGGGTCAAATAGTCACCCCAAGCCCCTGAGCTATGAATTTTTCAGATTATGTTTACCCATACGAAACAAACTTGTACATCTGATTTCAGCTAAAACGAACCATTATTCGACCCCAAATTTAAGAAATCTTACTCTAAGAATCCTAGGTCTAACTTATTAATTCTTCATAATCACTCCGTGTTTCTTCCAAAACCTTTACCCATAATCATGAAATAAACTTATAGAAAATATTATAAATATTACTCTTTGATATTGTAGACGAAAATTCCTATTTTTCTTCTTTTGCTCTCTTTTTTTCCCCTTGTTTTCTTTTTATTTCTCTGCGTTTTCCTTTTCGTTTTTTTGTCCCAAGTTCTGCATTTTTTTGTTTCCTTTAGTTATTTCTTTTGTCTAATGATACTTTTTTATTTTTTCTAAGGTGGCTTTGCCCTTTTTCTTTTTTATGTTTGTGTTTTTTCCTTTTCTAAATTCTTATTTTCTTTATTTTTTTAATTATTATATAACTTTAAATTTTTATTTATTACATTCTCTTACTTGTACTCTCAAAGGGAACTATCTTGTTCAAAATTCATTCGATCACCTTGGAAATTATGTCACCCACTTTCATGTCGTATATTACGTATAAAAGCTTTGATGAGAGTTTAAATGGGGAAAAACATATAAAATTCACAAAACAACTAGGAGGGACGCATCATCCACCACTAAAACACACATTAGTCCATGAACATAAAGAGAAGAGTAGTACACTGACTATTAAAAAGCCGAGGATATCTCGCTCCACATGTCAAATCAACCTCCTAAGTGGCTTCCTCTGTAGGACGATGCCTCCACCACACCTTCACAGATGCTACCTCTTTGAACCTTATCTTTCTAACCTGCATATCGACACAGCTATAGCACTTCCTTAAATACTAGGTTTTGGTCTAACTACATAGAGTCCTATTGAATCACATGAGAATCATCACCATGATATCTTTTTCAATATTGAAACATGGAATACTATCGGATGAACACCTGATAAGTCTAGTGGCACAGTCAATTCATAGGCCACCTCACTAATAGTCCTTCTTTCTAAATCGCATAACACCCTACATAGGTGATAGTTTTAGCAAAACCTTCATACCAACCGTGACTCTAGATCACGAACCTTCCAACCCGCATAACTTTATCTATTCTGGATTGTGAGAAGTCTACTGAATCAACTTCATCTATTTAAGTAATCTCTCAAAGAGAACTATACACAAGGCCTCGATCTCGAATGCCTCAAAACAACTCACCGAGAATGACATCTCCCGCCATACAAAGCCTCAAACGTGGACATTTGATGTTTAATAGTAATTATTATTATAGGCAAGCTTCACGTGAATGACTAGAAATAGTCCAATGACCATCAAAATCAATCACACACCCATAACGTATCCTCTAACACATGAATAGTTAGCTCGCACTAGCCACCCACATGTGAATAATTATTGTGTTATGATCCACTCACGCACTAACTCATGAGCCCTAGCTAAAATATTGCAAAGGTACACACGGTTGGTGGCCACGAGTCGTGGCCTGGGCAATGGCTCATCCATCCCTCGGGACTGGGCAGCCGGGCTTTTTCTCTCAGAATTTAGTAAGGGCTTATTCAGAATTCTAAGGATCCTATTCTAAACTACATCATTTTAAGGTATGAATAGTGAGTATTTAGAGGAGTGGTTGTTGTGACCGGGAGCTGTTTCAGCAACCCTTTTCAGTATCAACTCCCCGTCGGTGACTCCATTATAGCTAGAAGGGTCTATCGCGGGTGTATAGTAGAGGTTAGTCAAGTATACCTGTAGAATTAGAAAATGGCTCCGCCTTCGGGATGCCAATATGGGTATGGATTGTTTGCTCCGTGCTATGCAAATATAGAATACTGACCAAGACAAATTCACCCACTTTCCAAAGAGGCAAAGAGATGAGAGTGGAAGGGCAGTACAATTACGCTAAAAGGTAGGTTTATTTCCTATCTTCACACGAGGAAGTTACAGCTGGCGTGAATTTACCACCTTTGTCGAGTTCCTAGATTTTCGGTAGAGCCCCACTCTCCGGGGCCTATTCCGCTGGTGAATGAATTCCCCGACGTATTTCCGTGATGAGCTACCCGGGTATTCCTCCGTAAAGGGAAATAGATTTTGCCATTGATTTATTACTGTGAACTCAGCCCATATCAATTCCTCCGCATCGTATTGCTCCCCGCTCGAACTCGTAGAATTAAAGTGAGCCGCTGAAAGATCTATTAGATAAGGCTTTAATGCCCGAGTACTTCACCGTGGGGTGCGCGCCTCTATTTATGAGAAAGAAGGATGGCTCGCTCGCATGTGTATAGATTACTAACAGTTGAATAAGGTTATAGTTAAGAATAGGTATCCGCTTCTGTAATAGATGATTGCTTGACCACATAGGGGGCCGATATTTCTCCAAGATTGACTTACGGTCTAAATACCATCAAAGTTCGAGTTCGAGGTGACATTCCGAAGACAAAATGCCTTCAGACCAGATATGTCCATTTGAGTTCCTAGTCATGTCTTTTGGGATGACGAATGCCCTGGCGGTATTTATGGACCCGATGAACGTGATCTTCGCACCATACCTGACCTGTTCGTGATAGTGTTCATCGATGATATTATGGTGTATTATCGTTCGTAGACATATCACTGTGCTCATTTACTGACAAGGTTCCGCATTCTCAAGGACTATCAATTGTATGCCAAGTTCTCCAAATGTGAATTCTCGACCGAACTCGTAGCTTTCTTGGGGCATATTGTGTCGGATGTCGTATACGGGTAGACACGAAGAAAATAGAAGAAGTAAAAAACATGAACTAGACCTACCACCCGACCGAAGTCCGCAGTTTTCCGGGACTAGCGGGGTACTGTAGAAGATTTGTTGAAGGATTCTCCACCATAGCGGCACCTCTCGACTAAGCTAACGCAAAAAGCAAGAAGTTCCGAAGGGACTGAGGCGTGTGGACAGAGTTTCCAAGAATTGAAAGACAGGTTGACCTCCGCCCCTAAAGATAACATTGCTAGAAGGTACAGAGGGTTATGTAACATTGTATGCTTCTGCATGGGGCTGGGATGTGCAAGGATGCACACCCGCAAAGTGATCGCTATGCTTCCGCATAACCGAGAAAACATGAAAAGAATTATCCTACCCATGACCTGGAACTAGTTTCTGGGAAAAAGGATCCACGCCCTAAAGATATGGAGAAATTACTTGTACGGCGTTCATGTGGATAGTTTCACCGACCATAAGAGCCGCAGATATCTTCACTCGTAGAGAGTTGAATTTACTAAGTAATGCTGTTAGTTGGAATTAGATGGAAGATTATGAGAAAATATTCGTATCATCCGGGATAGGCCAATGTAGTGGGGCGTATGCCTCACCCGTTAAATCTATGGGAAGTTTGGCATACTTGCAAAATTTCACGAGTAGCGGAGTTGGTCGAGAAATACATCACTCAGCGCTTTACCGCTTCGTGTAGAGAAAAAATAGAGACAACAAAGAGCGGTAATCTAGAACACCGAAGTGTCTTTATTAGTTGTGGAGGTAAAGGAACGGCAAAGATGAAGATCCTGACCTCGGGTCTACCTTAAGGACAGACCAACAAGAAAAACGCTTGGATTTTCAAATCGAGGATGAAGTGTTGCGATGTAAAGGCCGCATTTTTGTTCCAGATATTTTAGGGCTTCGCCAGCAGATTATGAGCGATGCACATTACGCTATTCTCTCCACCTGTGCACGACGAAAATGTACCATGATATCAAAGAAATTTAATGGTGCCAGTATGAAGAGGGAAATAGCAGAATTTGTAGCCCAAAGTCCTAACTACAACAAGTAAAAGCGGAACACTAGAAACCAGGTGGATTGACTCAAGCATTACAAGCAGCCTCGGATGTGAGAAGCAATAAACATGGACTTGTAGCTGGATTACCCCATACCAGATAGACATGATTCCATTTGGGTAATTGTTGATAGAGATCACTGAATCATCCCATTTCCTCACAAAGAAAAGTTACTTCTCTGCCAAAGATTACGATGAATTGTATATCAGAGAAATAGTTAGATTACACGGTGTTCCAGCATCTATTATCTCCGACAGAGGAGTACAATTTGGCGCCTAGATTTTGGTAGTCGTTTCAGAGAGGTCCGGGAACTAGACACTTAAGGCCGCATTCCACCCTCGGTACGATGGGTAGGTTTAACGCACTATTCGCACGCGAGGGATATGCTACGGGCGTGTGTGTTGGACTTTGGAGGTAGTTTGGATGAGCATTTATCGCCGATTGAGTTTGTTTATAACAATAGTTACCACTACCATCCAAGACTGGCAACTTTCGAGGCATTGTATGGGCGGAAATGTAGAACGCGGGGCCATTTGTTTGAAGTAGAGAGTCAGCGCTGGTTGGGCCAGATGGCTCATCACCAGAGGAAAAGGTAAAGCCTATTAGAGAACGTTTATCGATTGCTCGAGCCGCTAGAAATCGTAAGCTAATGTATATGTAGAAACCCGGAATTTAATGTGAATGACTTGGTATTTTGAAAGTATCTCTAATGAAAGGGGTGATGAGATTCGGCAAGAAAGGTAAGCTCACGTCCGAGATTCGTTGGCCTACTCAGATTCGGTGGAGTGCAGGCTGTTGGCACAAGCTGAACTTGCCCCCTGCACTAGAGTCCGTTCATCCGCCACGTGTCTATGCGAGGAAGATATAAATCTCCAGAGTTGTCCCAGTTCAGGATGTCTAGGTTACGGAGAGCTGGCTTATGAAGAGGTTCCAGTAGCCATACTAGACGTGCATCAAACGAGAAATCCAGATGAAACAAGCTTCACATGCACTGGTAATAAGAAAATCTGAGAGGATGACTGAGCTTAGGAAGTTACAGAAAAAGCCAGACATCATTTATTCAAACTTAAATCAGCCAGGATGCGTTATGTATCTCTTCCTCCGCAGAGGCCTTATAATATGTATGGTCAGATTGTCACTTTATTTTTTTTAAGGCTGATAGTGTGCATATAGTCAGCAAGAGTACCAAGATGAACCTTCTTACTGTAGTTTTTGGAGAACATGTCATGCAGGGACTCTAAAATTTTTTCTGCACAAGTTAGGCTGCTTGAACCTCTTAAAGGAAGCTAAAAGATTTGAGGACGGATCTTCTTAAGGGGAGGAGGACTGCTACACCCCATAAATTCTGACATTTGGATGGCCTACTTCCGCATGTCAAGCTAAGAGTTTTTTAATGCCACACTGTGAAGGGCTCGGGAAAGACCGGATAAGCGACACATCGAATCATCATGAAGAAGAGGCCGCGCACCCTCCTCCGCGATGGCCAAAGTGTCAAGGAGGCTCACCTGCGATGGCTCAAAGACGGAGGCTCACTCCGCGATGGCCAACGGCCACTGAGGAGCAGCCCCAAGTATAAAAGCCTCAAACTTCTCGTTTATGATAAAATTCAAAAAAATTTCTAGAAAATAACAAAGAACAGATATGAACAGAGGCACGAAGGTTCTTTGAAATTTCCTTTTTCGACGCTCTATTTGACCTCCTCCGCGATGGCCGAGTGTCACGGGAGGCTCACCTCCATGATGGTTAACGTGTCACAGAGGCTCACCTCCGTGATGGCCAACGTGTCACGGAGGTGAGGTGCAGCCCCAAGTATAAAAGCCCCAAACTTCGGTTTAAGTGATAAAATTCATGTAAACTTCTAGAAAATAATGCAGAACATATCTAACACCAAAGGGCACGAAGGTTTCTTTGAAATTTCATCGATTATTCATTATACTCACGCTCATTTACATGTTCCAAACTCGAAATAAACACGGGTAGTGAGGTATTAAGCGTTAGCAGCATTCTACGCTTAGTTTCGTAAACTTCGCCGCGAATCGTCACTACCAAGCTAAGGTAAGTGAAATTTCTCCAAACTAGTGTCAATACACTCCTAACCCTAAAGTGAGTATTTCTCCCTTTTGACTTCCGAGAAATAGCGAGTTTTCGGCAGTTATAAGCCAAAGCTTTGGCTATATATGTATTAAAAGTTTTATCTTCTTCCGTATTATTAATGCATTTGAATCCTAATTGATATATATATATGGATACAACTTGAAGAAATACCCAAATATTGGTCGAAGTTACGTTAGCCGAAGCCGGCTAACCGGGCATGAAGCCGCTTCTTCGGCAAGCTAGTGGTTCCGGTATAGTAAAATAGTTCATGAAAGAGAATGTTTCAGAAGTCGTACATTATGTTTAGTATGAATTTTAGTAGGATATTGGCAACATCATCTCATATGTAGCGCGAAATTTACTAACACGATATACACTTAGCAGAAAGTTCCAGAAACAGTACAGCATGCCCAGCATGTAATTTAGTAAAGTATGTTAGGATATTATTGTGTTCACTGGAACTAGTGAAGCAATATAAGTTTCCGTAGAAGTATTTCAATACAAATGGGAATAGTAACCTAAAATAAAGTTTAGAAAGCATGTTAGAAGTAGTAAATCGTGTTTTCTATGAAACTCAGATATACAACACGATTCTAAGCAGAACAACTATATTCTCTTGTTCAAGATGACTGCCAGATGCTGATCACGGGAAATAAGATAGGTCCCGTGGACACTTTGGTAGCTTAAATTAGGTCGTGTTGTCTAAGCTATTTGATACATTTTCATGTGATTTTATATAAAAGTGAAGATATGTGCTAACCAACATGATTAGCCTTTGTTTTGTAGGTTTTGATGACTTTTGAGGAGCTAATTCATGAATTGGTGAAGTAGAGGCTTGGAGAAGGAACTGTACCCCCCACTACAAGGTCGGCAACTGCCACGGCAGGCAGGCTGCCCAAGACAGCCCCCTGCGCGTTGGCACCACGGCAGGGTGGTCTACACCAAGACTGTGTGACGCGCTGCCCAAACAGCATGCCACGTTGCCATCGTGGCAACATGCCGCTTGAGGCCGATTTTCTGCTGATTTCCAGTGAGCTTACGTGATGCCTCCATGTCACGGGAGGCAGTGCTCATGATACACTCCTGTGACACGGAGCCGTTCCACGACAGGGCCAAATTACACGCCCTCCATTTACTATAAATAGGACCCTTAGCTCCTAATTCCATTGGGTCACAATTTTATTCGAAAACTGCAGATGAGTGAAGGGAGAAGTGGGAGAACTAATCTAGGTTTATCAAATCCTTCTCATCTACTCAATCTCATGTAAGTATGTAGTTAGAGTAGATTAATAGTAGTTTGAGTAATTTTACGAACATGCATGGCAAGAACCCTTCCTCTAGGGCTGGTAAAGCCATGGATTATGATTGAAATTCTATGATATTGTTTTGAAGTTGAGTTATTGATTGTTATTTTCGTTCTTGCATTCTCGATTTGTTGGTTGTTTTTATGATTGATCACCATAAAAACATATTGTTAGCTTGGGAAATAGCTTGAGAAGGCATTACCTAGGCCAGGACATGAGAATGTATGAAGACCTGTAGAGATGGTTCCGTGTTTGGATAGAAATATACCTAACACCTTGCTTGGTTGACACACGGGGGTTATGAAAGACCAACTTGGGATGTCACATCACCACTGAAGAAGTAGCTGTGAGGCTAAGTTGCGTTAATAAGGACGTACGAAAGTCCCTAATCGTTTCCCCGTAAACTAAACATAATTGATTGCCCGCGATCAGAAAATCAAACTCCTCACTCACAATGATGCAAAGGAGGCTAGATTGCTGGTTTAGAGGCTCAAAGACCATGAACATGCAATTCTAGTTATGTGAAATAACAATTGATAGTCCCATGCTTGTTCCATTGCAAATCGTATTATCGCATGATTATCTGTTTAACTCTATGTTACGTTCCTGTGAGCACTTTCATAATATGTCGTTGACCCAAACATAGACTTAATTATTCTTCAAACGAAAATGTCTATCACCAACACTTTAGATATTTAAGATCATTAGAAATGGATGGTTAGAGGAATGGGTCCAGTCCTGCGGGGTTCGATAACTGTTCTAAAAGAGCCACTATATTATTTGCACAATCACTTGCGGGCTCATCAAGTTTTTTTGGCGCCGTTGTCTAGGACTCCTATGGTTTTGATAATTTATCTATTTTTGTGTGATTTTTGAATTTTCTTTAAGTGTTGAGAGAAATCCTGTCTTAGTTTGTCTATTTGCAGATGAAGTTGTCCGCCGAGCTGGCTAGAAATAGTAGTGGAGTCAGGAACCGTTGCTTGAACCCGAACGTCAAATCCATTTGCAAAGGAGAGTAGCTCTAGAGCAAAGGAAGAGAATTCAAGAAAAGGTACAACAACAACCACCTGCACAAGCACAACTGTTATCGAAGCACTGCAGTAATATCAGTCAAGTGGTAACCTAATTACGATGAATGTGACTCTAGTATCCGTAAACCGGAGCCCGGAGGGAACTTGAGCTTAAACAACATGGTGCACTGCTGCATTCTAGTGGTCAACACCGGAATGGCTCATTTAGGACCCGCAGCAGCACTTACAGAGCTTTCTGGAGATAAGTGACACGTTTGTCCCCACCGGCGTGTCCACAGATTATGTCCGATTGACCCTCTCCCATTTTCATTGTTGGGAGAGGCGAAAAAGTGGCCGTGGCCGAGCCACCGAACTCCATAACTTCAATGGGATGACTTGGCTAAAAAATTCCTTATCAGATTCTTTCCTTCGTGCAAGACTGCAAAGTTGAGAAGTGAGATACTCGCCAAGCGTAAGCCCGATGAGAATTTGTATATGGCTTGGGAAAGATTCAAGTCATTGTTGAGAGATCGTCTCCTATCATCGCAATCAAATGAAGTGCTGCCCATACCTTTTGTAGAAAGTCTAGACCCACACAATAAAATATTACTAGACTGCATGGTGGGCAAGCCTGAAAAGACGTATGGTGAGTTGTACACTTTGTTGAACAAAATTGCAAAGAAACTTTGAGGTGGCACAAATAATCATCAAGAGGGGCAGAAGAAGATCAGGTTGACAGAAGCAGGGTTTGAATGCCTTGGCGCGACGCTTATCTTCGCTTTCAATGGACAAATGTTGACGGGCCAATAATCGGTATGCACCAACACTGTGGCCAAAGTTAATGTAGTTCAAAGAAGCTCCGAAGCTGGTGTGAAATTTGGTAATAATGGGCACAAATACAGTAATCTTGTGGAGTCAATCCAAATCAGTCGAATTTGTTGGGAATGTGCACAGAATCGACTTAGGAAACAACTCCACCAGAATTACAGGCCACCCCAATTTTTCTGGGGTGGAAACTAAAAAGCAGAATTTTATGCAACCTCAACAACATCAAGATTGCTGCACAGTGTGCTGATGGGCAGCAGCCGCATTTTAGGAAACACCAGAAAATTATGGAGACCTGCACCGCTTAGCAAAATCAAGCGAGGATGGCAAAACAGAGACTTAATGAATCAGCAAGTACACCCGCAATCTTGAAAAACAAGTGGGTCAAATAGCGTACTCAAGA
The DNA here is from genome assembly GCA_018107945.1 of Datura stramonium. Lineage (NCBI taxonomy): Eukaryota > Viridiplantae > Streptophyta > Magnoliopsida > Solanales > Solanaceae > Datura > Datura stramonium. The sequence continues at coordinate 220,076 of JACEIK010001046.1, read as the reverse complement.
AATATGAGGCTTAAGGGATTACTGTTACAGATCTTAACCCCGCATCAATGCCATCACTCTTAGGAAGTCGAAGGCGCTAGGCTGATGTGCTGCCTAGAGAGTTGAGAAAAGAGGTGCAGCCGGAATTGGTAAGACCAGGACCATCCACCGTTATCGGAGAACATCGCAGTGCCGGGCAACAAAATGGACAATCTTCATTGCAGCAAAGACAAAGACCACCACCACCCTTCCTCGTAGATTCAAAAGAGCAAGGAGGAGGAATGTTTCAAAAAGTTCTCTGAGACTTTCAAAGAACTTTCACATAAATTTGCCTCTTATTGATGTCTTATGTGAATGCCCAAGTATGCTAAATACTTGAAGGACGTGATGGCGAACAAAGTTAGATTGGTGGACGTCCAGACTGTAGCACTAACCGAGGAGTGAAGTCACAGGGTATTGAGCAAATGCCAAAGAAGCTCACAGACCCCGGATTTTTACCCTCCCATACAAATTGGTAAAGCTGAAGTGCTACGAGCTTGTGTGATTTAGGCGTTAGCAGTAAATGTAATGCCCCTATCCTTATTCAACACTAAAGGGAAGACTGAAATCATGGTGTTGATGCTGCCCCGGCTGACAAGTCGCGAGTGACACCCGACGGAATCATAGAGGACCTTCTCATCAAAGTAGGTAAATTTATTATACCTGCTGATTTTATTGTTTTAGGATTTTCAGTTGATGACCAGTACCTCTAATCTTGGGACGGCCATTCTTGGCCACCTGAGGAGCGTGATTGATTTGAAAGAAGGGACCCTACAAATGAGGGTCGAGGATGAAGAAGAAATCTTCCGTTCATTGAATAAAACCCATCCAAACATTACAGAAACCTTTGGTCAAGTTAGTGTGTTACAAGAGGATGAGTGTGGGGTGGAGGAGTCCACAGTTGCACGGCCAAAGATAAGTGTTCACCCGAGTCTGAAAAAGGGCTTCAAATTGAAAAGAAGCAAGAGCGGAGGAACAGAGGAGGCTGTTTCCTCTCAACAGCAGAAAAAAAGGAGATGGTTCTCGAAAGAGAACCCAGGTATGAGGATGTTCTGAAAAGGATAGTCCACGTCGTGCAACGACGTAAAATAAGGCGCCGTTGGGAGGCAACCCAAGGGTACCTCACAAAATAATTTTGTAATTTTGATTTTTGTTTTGATTTTGTTATTTTAATTTGTTTGTTTGTGTTTTCGGTGGAAAGTTAGGCACAGGTGGAGGGGAAGTCTGAGTACCCTCAGAGGAGGAAGCCAGGGAAGCATGGAAAAGGAAAGTGTGGGTCACCACCCGCTCAGGCAATTTGTGGAAAAGATAAACATTAGCCGGGCCTAAAGGCCTCAGGGAGTATTTAGCCCTCTTGAAATGTTAATTTGATGCTAGGGGACATAGAATGATTTAAGTGTGGGGTGAGGGAAATTTCAGGAAAATTTAAAATTCAAAATTTTTGTGCTTAACAAATTGTTGGTGAATGTAATGTTTATTGGAAAATGAGAAAATTTGAAAATCTTTGTGAGTTAAGCATGAATTCATCACCCGTTGGTTTTTCTTTTCGGTTCTTTTCCGACGGGGGTAAGCCGAACCGAAGAATAAAATTTTTATTTTTTTATTTTTATTTGTCTCGTACATAATGTTTTTAGTCAAAGTTGTGGATCAAGCTTCCGATGAGCGTCCGCAAGTGTACTGGGTCATGGTTAACAATATACTGGCTCTTTTAAGAACCGGAACGTCGAACCCACAGAACAGGAATACGGGGTGAAACTGTTTTAAGTGTTAATTTACTACCCCTACAACAATGAAGACAATGCTGTAAAGCAAAGTTTGTGTATTTTGAAAATATGTTTTTATGCTAAACTAAAATATCTATACAATTGAGTCTCGAACTATGAATGTGAGCATGCCGAGGCTACAAAGAACATGTAAACAAACTAACTATTGATGTACATGGTTTATCTTTTTCTCCTAGCTAAGGTCGGAACTTATGCCTATGGATTAAAACTCTCGTATTTAACCCAACATAAGAATCATGAACCTTCCACCTACATTGACGTGATAAGAAGAAATTCAAGTTCTAGCTATAAAACCGATCTCCACGCATGACTAATACGACTTTCGTATATTTCTATCCCGAAGGTAAACAATTCCCAATTTTCCCAAACAAAGAACAGATCATATCCTATTAATTCACAACTTTTCGGTTTCTTGCCCTCTCGGTGAAACCGACTTTTTGGATTTACATTAACATTACGATATTAACGTAGTAAGAACAAGAATTAAATAGAACAACCATGGAAGAAAAGATAAAATAAACCAAGAATTCAACAATTACATTTCAATACAATAGTTCATAACCTCAAAGAAGAAAGCGAATTAGCCACTCATTTGTGGATTGAACATCGTTAAATGAATGGAAATCATGCAAACAATTGAAAGGAAGAAGCAGTGGGATAGAGAAAACCCTAAGAATTTTCGTCCTCAAAAACCGCCCGTAACTGCACGCTCTTGCTCCACCAAGTCAGAATAATTCAAAATGAACCTAAGTGTTCTATTTATACTAGGGATAATTTTTTCTTAAATAATAGTAACGGTCACTGAGTGCATCGCGAGCATTGCCTCCGTGACACCTGCGAACGCGGAAGCTCGGAAATTTGTCCGCCCAGGTAATTGCTTCTAACGTGGCACGGCATGCATCGCGGAAAGCATGGCCGCTGTGCCACGGTGCAATCGCGACCTCTCTCGAATTGCAAGGTCCGGGGAAATTAATTCCAACGTGGCACTAGCTTGGATCGCTGGATCTTCATCGAATTGCACTTTTAATTCCTGCAGATTTCATCCGCGATAAGTGCTGCATCACGGCTCCATCAAGTAGAGCCCTTGTGTTCCTTACTCATCCAACCGGCTTCCTTGCTCGCTCTCGATTCAATTTCATTTCTCCCAACATGTCATTTTTCCACAAAAGCATGTTTTTCCTAAGCAAAACAACGCTAATCATGTTATTAGTGCTAATCACACTTCCGTACAATTCATATGAGAATGTACACACATTATTGGACAAACAAAGCAAAAGCTATACATTTGAGTATCGATTTGGCATATAAATATGCCCCTTATCACCTACTCCACACTTAAAATCTTGTTCGTCCTCGAACAATACTTATACACCTCATGAAGTTGATATCCTATCATACGTTTGGCTCGACAATCCGAGCTACGTTTATACCGATTATGTTCACAACAAATCATCAAGAAAAACATGCATAGTATCATCATTGGCAACGACACTTAATAAATCAAGACTTCTAGCACCAGAATCGACTCGATATCGGCAAACTCATGCATATTAGTTGACCGAGATATCCGACACGAATTTATTCTATCATCAAATATGTGCCTCACAACATAAGAGACTCCCTGTTTTAGTCACATGAACTCTAAGGAAATTCATGTCGGGTATATATACGCACAATTTCGCTCACTCTCCCAAAGAATTACATGCACAGTCATGACCCATGTTGCCTCTCTAGTGTATTACTCCACTAATATAAGGATGTGTGATGTAAGATCATGTAGGACTTAACGGGTTGTAATGTGTAAGCTACGGAACTAGTATATACTACAACTAATAGTAACTAGCTCTTAAGCGCTTTTTCACATACATCCCATTACATTCTGGAAATATTTTCTTCCTCCTCCTCCTTCTTGAAGTTTATCTTTGTATTTATTACCCATTTGTTTAACACATCGTACTAACGAAGAAAAATTGAGTTAAACAACTTTCTTTCCTTCAAACCGCCATTTCACTTTAATTCCTTTTTTTTTTCTTCTTTTCTTTTTCATCACTTTTTCTTTTTTTTTCTCCTCTTTCTTTTTATCATTTCACTCCTTGACACCATGGGAAAATTATACATTTTCTTGAGCGCTTAAGAGCTTCGGATTTGGTTTAAGGACCACGAAAGAAGGGGTTAACTTGGTTCACACCCTTTCGATAAAAGAAAAACCAAGAAAAGAAAAATTTATAAAGGCTAAAGGCTCAACGGGCTAACTAGGATTTAATCTTCAAGGTGGATATGGTGCTGAAAACAAGAAAAACTTTGGTTGACAAAGGAACGCCTACATCCTTTCCTACACTACACTTCCTTCATTTCGCTTCGCATTAACTCCATTAATGTTCTAAACAATCGACAATAGCATGGAATAAACAAATCCTCACTATACACTCTGATGCACATGCTCACTCAAGATGACTTCACAGATTCTTTAATCAACAATCACAAGAATTCAAAATTAAGCCTCAATCACACCGAATCGAATTCTATGGCATAAGTGTCTTACATATATACAAAAATTTGCATGCTTTCTACGAATCATCTTTGCCATATAATTTTGGTGTACAACACGCAACAAATATGCCGTAGCCATAGAGTAGCAACATGCATGGGATACAACCAACAATAACCAACAAAAAATAAAAAATATAAAAAAATTCTAACTACTCCTATCGACTTCATTCCCTTAAGACCCGTCATCCATCCATCATAGAGAAGGGTCACTATTTACGACTTCGGTTCAATGACTCTCTCGGCAAAAGAACCGAAAACAAACTCCGAGGAACCCAAAAGAAAAAAAAGAAGTTACGAATTTTTTTATTTAAAAATATCGATGATTTCGATAAAAATATTTACATAATGGCTAAATAACATTCCACAAAGACACAACCACAGCTTCGCAACAACAATATTTACAAAAACGAACATACACATAAAAACAGAGTCACATTAACACAAACACAGCAACAAAACAATGTTTAACATGCGATAATATACAACACAAACACAAAGAACAAAACAACAGTAACATGATAATATACAAGACAAAGCAAAATTCAACACCACCTAACTACTCCCACCCCACACTTAAAATCGAACACTGCCCCAGTGTTCATACAATGGCAACAGAAAGGTGGTTCGTGAAACTCCCCTGATCAGCCAAAGTATTCCACTTCTTCATCCGGTGCAGCCGCCATCCTTATGTCTGAGTCTCCACCGTCGTCCTCCTCCGACTCAACGTCGGAATCCTCGCACGTGTCTCCTCGTCCGTGGGGACATCATCATCTACAGGCTCCAGCTAAAAGCTGGGCCAACCTAACATAGTGCCCTGGCGTTCGCTAAAAGGGTAATCTAAGTCGAGCTGCCACACTCGTCCTCGTTGCCGGTCTCCCGCTCTACGCGTAGGCCGGGAGACCAGAGTCCCGAACATGCGGGACATATATTGGTCGTCCCGAGCATGTCGTTCACAATGTGAGAACAAAGTCTGTGAGTGGTGTCGGGTGCCTTAGTTTTGTAACATCTTATGGCACACCGCTCCACCTGGGGGATGTATGTCTAGGCCTTTTCTCACCTCAAGGCCCCCAGAACGAGTCGCCACCCGCCGAACTGCACTGCGTTCTTTGATGCACCGGGCCCTGTTCATGGCGGATATGATCACCGCCCAACATTGATCTCCGCCTTTCATCGCAGCATATACTAAGACACACGATCCCGGTCACACCGTCATGTGCACCCCCGGAATCAAACAGAGCAAACAATTCTTAAGCCGATCCCGTTCGTTCATCCGTGCATAGGGCAGTGTCTCATGGTAGCCCTCTCCTTGTGCTCGGCCTCCAACGTGTCAGAGACCGGGCTCCACACAATGTGCGTCTGATATCCGCATAGGGTGGAGGATATTCAATTTGTCGGAGTACATGGGCGGTCTCGTATTTTGCGCCCTAGGATGGCATTGGAGGTGGTGAGGCTCCAACGTGACAATCCGGCCCCTTATTTTGATGGTGTGAACTCCTTAGTGTCGGGTTCCATTTGGCATAAAATTCTCGTGATTAAGGTGTATCGCACTTGGGCTCAAAAATGAACGTAGCCTGAAGAAATACAATCCGATGCACCATCCTGGGAACTCTTGTGCCAATGTGGGTCCCGTGCAATGTGCTCCTCCGGGAAGTATTTGTTTTCCTTGTGTTTGGTATACCACTTCTTCCCCCTCACCACCCATTGTGTTCCATATTGACGGCGTTGGCCGCGTTGAACCGCTGTGCCGCTGGGACGCCGCTCCTGGGCCTCAATCTTTTCTTCCGGCGCCCGATGTTGATGCGCCTTACCTTTGTCCTGCCCGCTTGCCATTGTCCTCACAAAGAAAACAGACAAGACTAATGCCGGGCCGCGGCTGTAATTAGCTTTTGACTAAGGTTGCCTTTGGCTCGGCCACCCCACACTTAGTCTTTAGCTCACATTATGCATTTTGGCAAGATCACATTTATTCTAATTTACAAAGATATAAAAATTAGAACAACTAAACAATAGAAAAAAACACAAACAAATTGCCTTGTGCCTTCTTAAAATTCGACAAGATTCTATACTACTCGTACTGTGATGTAGCCTAATTCCAACATACTATCGATAATCATTTCATCACATGGCATTAGCTAAAAGAAAACGATAAAAATAAGAATATTCACAACTCAAACTAAGCAATCTCCCGATTTTCAGCGTGATTCGATAAGTTCAGAAATTCACCCAATTTGTCCCCCGATAATTTCATCGTTTCTTAAGCATAACACGATAAGCATAACACGATTCAATTCACCCAACATGCAATAACCCAATAATTTTTCAACCATTCATCCTCAATTCAACTTTTGTAAATTCACAACCCAACCCTAGCTACAATTTCACTCAAAATTCAATTAAGCATGTAATTATCGAGTTCATATGATCACAACGATACTACGAACAACAATCAACAACAACTCAAATGTATTTAAGCTCAATTTATATCTAGGCTTGGATTCTTCCTAGTTCATGCTAGAAATCGAAATTTTTAGCTAAAAATTGAAGTTGAGTTCAAGATCATACCTTTAATCCGATGATAACGAAGAAAAGTTGATGAATTTCACTCTTAATGCCGTGACACGTTGAGGGGGAGGGGATTTTTGGGGTTATTGTCATGGAGGGTATGAGAAAATGGGAGAAATGAGGGATTTGGGGTTTGGGTGGTGGGATTGCGCGGGTCGCCCGGTGACCTGGCAGACCCGACGCGATCAACACGGCCAACGTGTCACGGAGGGTAACGCGGAGCATGCCCTCCGTGACACGGAGCCATCGCGCAGCATTCTCGAATTTGTAAAATTTCGATTTTGCCTTCAACGTGTCACGGAGGGTAACGCGGGAGGCCCTCCTCCGTGACACGGAGCCATCGCGCAGCTCACCGTTTGCCACTTAAAAATTTTTTTCTACTAGTTTTTCTCCTTTGCATTCCTTAGCATTTTTCCTCCGTTCACCCTGTAAACATCTTACCATACGAAATCGGTTAGAATTCCAACGTTTGAGGAACAAAATATTTTTATTTTTCTATTTACACTCCTATACTACAAAAAAAAAATATATATTAAATAAAAATAAAAATCTTTTTCTTCTTTTTTTTTTGTTTTTTTTTTCTATGTACAACATAATTACAATTCACGGTTGCCTCCCGTAGAGTGGCCTGGCTTCACTGCTCCCGGCTCGACGTCTTAGGCTATTTCTGCCCCTAGGGTGACGGACGTTTTTTCACGACGTCCACACCCTCATCAAGCTTACCTTTATCGGGGGTTTTCTCGTACTCGATGCTCAACACCCCGAGCAAGATTCGGTTGCTCAAGAACGTTAATCAACGAGAGTTCCTTGTACACGGACGGGAGCTTGGTAGCCTTGTACACATCGAACACCTCCACCTTGTCATGTGCTCGCATAGTTAGCTGGGTCAGCAGCGCCTACATCTATGAGCGCTTTCCGGTTAAGCCAAGAAAGGTCGTCCCAAAATAAATGGGACTTCCGGCTCGGCTCAAAGTCCAAGACAACAAAAATCACCGGAAGATTAGGAGCCAACTACACTAGCACGTCCTCCACAATACCATCTGGTCTTGCTAAGGAACGATCCGCAAGCTGCAAATTACTGTAGGTCTAGGACTTCCTAGACCTAACTTTTTGAATATCGGGTTGGCATCAAGTTAATGCTCGCTCCCAAATCACACAAACCGCGAGCTCGGATACTTTGGCCCGATTGTTAATTGAATTGTGAAGCTCCCAGGATCTTTGAGCTGCGTGGGCAACTGATTTTGTATCCGGGAAGTATTCCTTTCTTTCAGAAGGGACACCGTGGCATATTCGGTAAGCCCGTTTTATTGGCCACGATGTCCTTAATATATTTTGTATACTTGGGCACTCCCCTCGCAAAACATCAACAAGAGGTAAGTTAATGTAATATTTAAGCTATCTCCATGAATTTCTTTTGAAGCACGCCTCCTCCTTGTGCTTCCTTAATCGTTGAGGGAACGGGGTGGAGGTCTTTCCCGATTCAGCATCTTTGTGTTTCCTCTCACACTCCCGCTCCTCTCCGCTTCGTCGCTCCCGACTCGTTGAGGTGGTCTTTCGGGTTCCACCTCCTTCAACTGCAAACCACTCCTCGGTGGTCACCGCATTGACCTCGTTGGGGTTGGGACCGTGTCACCGGGGAGTCCTCCCTAGGCCCGGTGTTCCGGGCTCCAGCAAATTGCCCAAATTGATACCTGGAAGGCCTTGGTAGCTAGCTGATTGTTCTTGACTTCTGGCTGCCAATTTGACATAGTCGCCCCGCAATTGGAGCTGGCGAGCTATCGCCGGCCTCGAACATCTCTCAACGCTGGGTGATGGTGGTGGAGGAGGGCATTGTTGTTCCCGTACAGCTCGAGAAGCCCCGTGGCCCTCCTGATTCCGCCGCATCCCCGACTCGAACTCGCCCGATGGTTGTTGCTACCCCAAGAGAAATCTGGGCATTCCCTCCAATTAGAGTTGTAGCTGTTCCCATACTGCTGGTGATTGTTCCTTTGTGCATTACCGACAAAGTTCACCGAAGCCCGATTTGCTCCACAACACTCACTGAGTGTTCATTGCTCCCACTTCACACCAAATCTCGCCGCACGTATCACTGGGCTTCGAGACTGCTCAAGTTCATGTTGTTGAAGTGGGTGTTTAATTGATTCTGCAAAGCAGCTATCTATGCAGCGATAGCTGTAAACCCATCCACTTCCAAGACTCCAGCTGCTTCCTTGCTCCTCCCCTTGAAGAGTCCGTATTCCACTGGATTTCCCCGCGAAATACGATTAAGCAAAGTATAAAGCTCCTCAGAAGTCTTTTCTAAAGCTTGTCCCCCACCATGGAATCCAGCAAAATTTTTGTGTGGGTTCCAAACCCTCTATAAAAGTGTGCACCAGCACATCATTTGATTGATGGTGATGAGGACAGTCCCTCAACACTGATTTGAATCTCTGTGCTTTCTGATATTGCATTCTCTCCTTCCCTTTTGTTTAAAACTTAGAATTTGAATTCAAGCCTTGGGCCGCTTTTTTACCGAGGGAAAGAATCAGATCAAGAACTTCTTTGAAAGATCATCCCATGTGGTGATAGAGTTTGGTGGCTCAGCTTTCAGCACCTCTGGCTTCTCCCAAAGTGAAAATGGGAAAAGTGTAAGCTCCGACGTGACCGTTGACACTCCAGCTGGGATGTAGTGTCACTTATCTCCAGTAAAATCAAGATGCTGTTGTGGATCCTCGAGAGAGACCTGTGAACTGCCCGCTTGTGTGCAGCAATTGCACCATATTCTGTTTAAGCTCGAACCTCCCTCCTGGCTCAGGCTTCAGGATGCTAGATGTAACATTACTAGCATGGGATTGCCATCGCGAACCGGCCCGGTTGTTAATTCCTGCACTAGTACTGCCTCGCATCGATTGGGGATTCTGTGGTTGCTCCATAATGGTTTGTCTGAGCAACTGCAATTTTCTCTCTAGAAATTCTCTCCGTTGGCGATGATAACTGTCTTTCCGGCTCTAAGGATGGATCCACCAATTCTTTGTCTCTTGCCGTTGTTCAATGTGACCGCATTCCAGAAAAATACAAGCAAGACCAAGTTGTCAACACTAAAATATCGAAATAGCAAACTAACACGTTTAATAAAAATCAAAAGTTTCACCAATTGCCTATTCCCAAGAATAGCGCTTAAAAACTTGATGAGCTCCGTAAGTGTACTGCCGTACAAGTAACAGTGGCTTTAAGAATCGGAATATCGAACCCACAGAACAAGAATACGGGGTGAAACCGTTTTAAGTGTTAATTTACTACCACTACAATAATGAAGACAACAGTGTAAAGCAAAGTTTGTGTATTTTGGAAAATATGTTTTTATGCTAAACTAAAATATCTATACAAAGCTTAAGTCCTAACTATGAATGTGAGCATGCTGAGGCTACAAAGAACATGTAAAGAAACTAACTATTGATGTACATGGTTTATCTTTTTCTCCGGTTGCTAGTCGGAACTTATGCCTATGGATTAAGTATTTAACCCAACTTAAGAATCATGAACCTTCCACCTACATTGACGTGATAAGAAGAAATTCAAGTTCTAGCTATACAAAACCGATTCCACACATGACTACTACGACTTTCAGGTATATTTCTATCCTGAAGGTAAATCAATTCTCAATTTTCCCAAACAAAGAACAGATCATATCCTATTAATTCACAACTTTCCCCAGCTTTCGATCTCTTCGGGTGAAACCTGACTCTTGGATTTACATTGCCAATATCACGTATTAACGTAGTAAGAACAAGAATTAAATAGAACAACCATGGAAGAAAAGATAAATAAACCAGCAATTCAACACTACATTTCAATACAATAGTTCATAACCTCAGCAAGAAAGAGAATTAGCCACTCATTTGTGGATTGAACATCGTTAAATGAATGGAAATCATGCAAAACAATTGAAAGGAAGAAGAAAGGGATAGAGAAAACCCTAAGAATTTTCGTCCTCAAAAGTGCCTGTAACCCACGCTCTTGCTCCACCAAGTCAGAATAATTAAAATGAAACTATGTTCTATTTATACTAGGGATAATTTTTCACCTAATAACAAGCAACGTGTCATGAGTGCATCACGGAGCACCGCCTCCGTGACACGGTGCGAACGCGGAAGCTCTCTGGAAATTTCCCCAGGTAATTGCTTCCAACGTGGCACGGCATGCATCGCGGAGCATGGCCTGTGCCACGGTGCACCGCGGACCCTCTCTCGAATTGCAAGGTCTGGGAAATTAATCCCAAAAGTGGGTACGGCCTCGATTAGCCGAGTAAGAGTCTCGTTGAATGTGTCTTGAATTAAGCATGTGCAGTGAGTGTAATTTTGAGTATTCTATTCTATTGTGTAGTGTCTAGAATTTTCCTGGTGTGTGTATGAAGCGAAATGAAGGATATGAATTGTAGGAGATGATTTAGGCATTTCTTTGAATTAACCCAATTTTTTATCCCTCACTTTACCTTACCTTGACAAATTAATCCTAGTTAGCCCCGTTGAGCCTTGAGCCTATTCTTTGATAGCTGCAACATAAGCCTAAACCTTTCTTTCATTAACCTTGCACTTGGACCCAAAGCTCTTAAGCGCTTGAAGAAGAAATATCTGAAAGAGTAAAGGAGTAAAGAGGAGTGAAAAGAAAGGAAAAGTAGCAAGTTGTAGAAGTTGAGAAAGGACAAAGGTGCACTTGTGAAAAAGTGATTGATCATCGTTAAGGAGTAAGAAAACAAAGTAATGAAAAACTATTCAGAGAGCTCCTTACCGACAAGTCAAAAGTGCCTAAATAAAAGGGGAGACAAAAGAAAGCAAAATTACCAAGGATAAAAAGGTGAAGTAAGGAAGGAAGTCAGAATGAGGGCGTGATGTATTAAAGCGCTTAGGAAAGATAGTCACTATTACTGCCATAATAGTACCTACCTACACTGAGTTAAGTTACAACCTACAAAGTCCTACTTGATCTAAGACCACATCCTTAAATTGTGGAGTAAAACACTAAGGGCAAGCTTTATGGGTCATGACATGAAGCATGCGGAATTCTAAGGCAGTAGTGAGTGTAAGTTTTTTTATATACCCACACATGTTATGATGTAAAATTGTTTTTGCGTGTGATTGGGTAACTCTCTTTCCGTGAGGGCACATGTTTAATGAAGGATAAAATTCATGTGGGATTTCTTAATCAGTTGATTTGCATGAGTTTGCTAAATTGAGAAAGCCGATTCTCGAGGTTGGGCAGCCTTGACATAGTTGTATTTCATAGATTGTTCTATTTTTAACTTGTACCTTATGTAATCATTATAGTCGTAGTTTGAATTATCTTGCTAAGTTAGTATGTGGGACTCTCCATACGCATGATATAAAAGGTTGTTCGAGACGAACAAGGCTTTAAGGTCATGATCACGGAAATAATATAGGTCCCGTGATACGCTTTATAGCTTAAATTAGTCGCGTTGTCTAAGCTATTTGATACATTTTCATGTGATTTTATATAAAAGTGAAGATATGTGCTACCAACATGATTAGCCTTTGTTTTGTAGGTTTTTGATGACTTTTGAGGAGCTAATTCATGAATTGGCATGGGTTGCAGGCTTGGAGAAGGACCGTCGCCCCCACCTGCGCGTCGGCAACTGCTTCACGGCAGGCAGGCTGCCCAAGACAGCCCTCTGTGTGTTGGCAATGCGCCACGGCAGGGTGGCTCTAATGACCAAGGATGTGTGACGTGCTGCCCAAGCAAAGATGCCACGCGCCATCGCGGCAAGATGCCGCGAGGCCGATTTTCTGGGTTGATTTCAAGGAGCTGTGATGCCTCCGTGTCACGGAGGCAGTGCCCATGATACACTCCGTGACACGGAGCCGTCCATGACAAAGCCAAATTATGCAGGTTCTCCATTTACTATAAATAGGACCTTAGCTCCTAATTCCATTGGGTCACGATTTTATTCTCGAAAACTCGCATAGAGTGAAGGGAGAAGTGGGAGAACTCAGCTAGGGTTTATCAAATCCCTTCTCATCTACCAATCTCATGTAAAGTATGTAGTTAGGAGTAGATTAATAGTAGTTTAGAGAAGTTTAATAACATGAATGGCAAGAACCCTTCCTCAGGTTGAAGCCATGGATTACGATTGTAATTCTATGATATTGTTTTGGAATTGAGTTATTGATTGTTATTTTCTTCTTGTATTCTGATTTGTTGGTTGTTTTAATGATTGATCACCATGAACGAATATTTGTTAGCTTGGGAACAGCTTGAGAAGGCATTACCTAGGTCAGGACATGAGAATATGAGGAGCATGAAGTAATCTCGGGAGAGGTTCCGTGTTTGGATAGAAATATACCTAACACCTTGCTTGGTTGACACACGGGGTTATGAAAGACCAACTTGGGATGTCACATCACCACTCAACAAAGTAGTTGTGAGGCTAAGTTACGGCAATGGTTAGACGTACGAAAGTCTCTAATCGTTTCCCCGTAAACCACAACATAATTGATTGCCCGCGACTAGAAAATCAAACTCCTGGCCAATGATGCATAAGAGGCTAGATTGCCGTGTTTAGAGGCTCGAAAGACCATGAACATGCAATTCTAGTTATGTGAAATAACAATTGATAGTCCCATGCTTGTTCCATTGCAAATCGTGGTATCGCATGATTATCCGGTTTTAACTTCTATGTTGCTCCTAGAGCACTTTCAGAATATGTCGTTGACCCAAACTTAGACTTAATTATTCTTCAAACGAAAATGTCTATCACCAACACTTTAGATATTTAAGATCACATTAGAAATGGATGGTTAGAGGAATGGGTCCAGTCCCCATGGGCCCGACAATCCGATTTTTAAAAAGAGCCACTATATTACTTGCACGACCCGTGCACTTGCGGGCTCATCACACAAGATGACGTAAGATTATATATATACCATTATCAATCTTAGCTTGTATTAGATACATACATAACACTCACATTAGTTTCAGCATGTGTATACATACATATTATTATCATCAGCTTTCAACATGTGGTATACGTAGTTAGTATTACTAGTTGAGACCACTGTATTGTTTGGGATTGGATTACCTAGCATTCATTTCCGCCCTAGGGTTAATAGATGTATCACTCGGGCCCGCCGCAGGGCAAGGATACGTCGCTCTACGGAGTGGCATGCCATCCCCTGTGGGACGAAGATGGGATGCCGGTTTCATATTTTGCCTTGGTCGGCTTTTATACACCCCGTCGAGCGGGTAAGCCTGGGTGTTGATTCAGAGTACCTGCACTCAAGGTACGCTATAGCCGGGGTTCGCCGAGCCTAAGTGCATACCCAGAGGATCGACAGATGCCTGAGTAGTTATTATAGGAGATGGTACGACTGCAGTAGGGGTATAGATTGCGTGTTGATCGTACCCTCCTGGCCATGGGGGCCGGGTAAGGTTTATGTGTTCTATGTTATGTTATGTTATGTTATATAAAGCCATGATACGCTAGATATGAATAGATCGACGGTAGAACGCTATATTTCCATGTATGACTCTACTCCTTCCAAGATATAAAGGAGAATAGTCTTAGATTCATATTTTCAATCAGTTTTAGTCTATTTCTATTTCAGTTCCATCGCTGTATTGTTGTTTTCGTATATTTTTCAAGCTTGTTGTTTTACATACTCGCACTCAGTGGTACCGACGCCCGCTTGGGGCGCCGCATTACTTGCCTGCTGTGTTCTCATAGACGAGGAGCCGATCCCTCGTGATTCCAGCCAGCTCACAGAGTCATCAGCTCCAGTCATCCAAAGCTAGATAGCTAGAGGTTTATCCCTTTTTCTTTTGTTTTACAGTATGGGTAGGCCAGGCCCCGCCCCGACCATATTATCGCATTCTGTGAGGGCTTGCGATTGCATATTCCCCTCGTGGTTAGTCGTACTGGCCGTGTGAGGCCGTGTGTAAGGTCTTAGTTGGCTATGACAGCCGTGTGAGGCCTCGTTCAGTTGGTAGTGGTGACCTTGTCGGTCACGTAGCTGTTTACCACATGTTTTTCCCCGATTCATAACTAGGATGAAGATGGGTGGCCTTGTCGCCCACATGTGTTCCTTCATACCTACCGTTGTTCCGTTAGCCGTTGTTTGTTTACAGGTATTATAGGCCTAGGTCGGCCGCAGGCTGTATTTATAGCTGTTATATAGCCCGCTGCTTTGAATCCGTGAGTTAGGCCGCCTGTGCACCTGGGTTCTGTGCTCGCAGTCTAGAGTGCAGTCCTGGTAGGCACTGTGTGCCGCCACTCCCAAGGCAGGGCGTGACACACCCTCAAAAATTCTAAGATCATACCTGAAAGTTGAAATGAAAAAAATAGGATTCTCTACACTGAGATAGAATGCAGTCATACTGGGTGGGGTAGACAAATTCACGAGTGAAAGCACTAAGTTAGAAATTTTGAGTTTGGGATGACCAGCGTACATGACCACAAGTCGTGGTCAGCACCACGACTCATTGTCAGTCAGGCCAAGGATGAGGTGAAGGAACAGACTCAGCAGTGAATATGAGTGGTGATCACCAGTCGTGGTCACCAGTAATGACTCGTAGTTCCCCGTGATGAGCCCTAGGTGAAATATTATAAGAAGCATACATGTTGGTGACCACGAGTCACGGCCTTGGACGACGACTCATCCAGTCTCTCGTGGGACTAGCACCGCTTTTTTTGCGAATTTAATAAGTACTTATCCGGTAATTTTATGATCCTAAAGCCTAAACTACATCATTTTAAGCTATGAATAGTGAGTATTAAGAGGGGTAAATTCACTCTAGGCTTATTCCTATTCATGCATACAAAGTTAGAAGCCAAGAGAAGTGACTGCTTATTTCCTTCAATTTTTTCATCAATTCTTCATTGGGCACTCAAGAAGTTGTATAACCGCATGCTCTCGTGCATGTAGGGTTATGAATGGGTGAATTTGTTCACACCCATGCCCACCCTCTCTAATTAATGAAATTCTATTGATAATCCTACGAGGCTTTATCCTACCTCTATGAAACTCTAATGATCTATCTATGGGTTAAGTCCTCTCATTTATAATTTCATGTTTTACGAATCATGGGATGATTTTATAACTATTTAAAATTTGAATTTTACAAACTATCCCCAATTACGATGTTTCATGATAAATCGCTTTTGCATTCTACTTTTTGATCATGATGTTCATTAACCCATATGATTTATGACTTATAATATGATTTCACTCAAATGCTCATCACGAATTTTGAATATCAAGTATATACATGTTTTATAAGTATATGAACTCATGATTTAAGATTTATAATTATGGTCGACTCACGGGCCTTACATTCATGGCTAGTTCACATATTTCAAGCATGCTTATGATTATGATGATATAACTAGCCTATGAATCTCATGTATATTATCCTATAAGCACTATATATGTTTTGGGAGTAGTATTTAACACCGAGTAGATCTGGGGTCCGTGCATGCCCCGAGTCTCTCGAATTACATGCCAACGTAGATGTGATGGGACCTCCGCAGCCAATGGCCCCTTCCCAAATGGGCCCTATTGTGATATCACACCACTTTTTGTGGTTCTACCCTTGGCAAGGCACGAACGCCTCCCGCTAAGGCCACATGTCGGGCTCCATGTATGCTCATACGGGGTATGTCGGTTATAAGAATCTCCCATTCTTCCTCATGATTTATGTATGATTACGATTATATACTTTGGCTCAACTCATGTTTAATAAAGCTTTTCTCTTGTGAGTATGATTATTAATGATTTCTAATGTTTTTGAAAACCTTGGGCCTTATGTTGCATTATGATATTTATATTATTATCATGTTGTCCTACTCTTTATGAACTTTTATCTATTTTAAATTCCGTTTCTTTACTTACCTTGCATAATCGGTACATTTCATGTACTGACCGCGTACTTATGCTGCATCATCTCATGATACAAGTTCAAGGGATCAGTCTCAGCCCTGTCACCGCTTTCCCATTCAAACTTGTTCAAATCCTAGCATCGATGAGTCCTCATCTTCCCGAGAACATTCAACATTCAGGTTGTTATGTCTTTCTTCAATTTCAAATTATCGGGTTAGTTGGGGGTATTGTCCCATAAACCCATCAGATATATTAGAGGCTTTCAGACTGTATGTAGTAATCACTAGTCATGTGTGTGATGTGAATTCTCCCGATGTTATGTTATGTTTATACTTACTCTATATTTATTATATGAATTCTTCCGCCATTTTTGATTGAGTTATATGTATGTACATGCCATGGGTCATCTTGGAATCTCTCGTGGTTCCTTGTCCGGTGTCTTGATCTCTGGCTCATGTCCGGGTCGTGACATATAGACATCCTCTGAGTCATACCACCTGGTATATGGTGCTCATATTTCATTTGTTGGATGTTCAAATACTGAGATACATACTCCAAAATGTCTCTATTCATCCAACACCGCTAATAATATCTTTTCAGATAATAATACATTTTTGTTGCTCCTGGATGAATAGAATATCTAGAGCTATGAACCTTTTCCATAATAAACTTGGTCAAATCACTAACTCTAGGAGCACAAATACAGTTGTTGATCGTCGGTACCTTATGGATCAATGATTTCTTCCTCTATTTCTCCCTTTAATACCCTATCGTGAATTATCTTCAACTCTCATCCTCAAACTATCTAGCCTTGATTTGATCCAAAAGAACAAAGATTATGTCTCAACAAAAGAAAGAATCCTACCAAACTCCAAAATTTAGAGTCGTAAAAAGTTGTTAGCCAACCAATAATCATATATATGGAAAAAAGATGCTCCTCCACTAGAAGCATAGCCAAGCTTATCCATACTAACCGATTTCCAACTCAAGTATCCTTGCCTATTTGCCTTGTGCTGTGATATAAAATAGTGATGTCATAATCTCTTAAGTTACTCCAACCATCTTCTTTTCCCAAATTTAAATCTCTCTAGTTGAAATATATTAAAGACTGTAATGATTCGTTAACAATTTCATAATGCACTCATAAGGTAATGTCTCCAAATTTTTAAAGAAATGTCACAACTTCCTAGGTCATGAATAGGGCAGTTTTTCATGAGTCAACTACTCGAAGCATACTAATATCACCTTACCTTACTGCATCAGCACACACCCAACACCAACCCGTGGAGCATCATAGTGCACAAAGGAAGCCTTCACCTTGCATGATCAAAAACCAAAATTGAGGTTAAAGTCAACAACATGTCTCGAAAGCCTTTGGAAGCTCGCCTCACGCTACCAGACCATTGGAAAGTCACATTATTCTAAGTTAGTTTTGTCGGTGGAGATACAATATGAGATAAGACCTTCACATGACTCAGAGGTAAACAATCAAGCCCGTAAAACTTCGAATCCAATAGGTGAAGTAGGCCTAAATCTCTAACATCCTTAATCTTCTTCCTGGCCTATCATAATACCATCTTGGTCCATCACATGCCCCAAGAATATCACATACTGAGCCAGAACTCACACTTAAAAACATTTGCATAAAGTTGCTCCTTTTCAAAATATGAAATACTATTCTCAAATGTTGCTCATGCTCCCTCTCTACTACGTAAGTACATCAAAATATCATAGATGATAATTATAATAAAGGAATTCAAATAAGGCCTAAACAACAATTTATCAACTCCATGAATATTGCTAGTATTGATCAACTCCATAAGACATAAATTCAAGAACTTCATAGTGGCCATATTAGGTTCGAAGGAAGTTTAGGATATCTCTACCCTAATCCTAATCACTTAGAATTAAACCTTAAATCAATCTTAAAAATACCTAAACACTCTTAAGCTGATCAACAAGTCATCAATACATGAAATAGAAAAAACTTGTTCTTACGGTCATTTTTTTCAATTGTCGTATTCAAACACACATACTCATGGTGTCATCCTTTCTTTTCACAAATAGAACTGGAGTACACCAAGGGGAAACACTTGGACTAATAAAGCCTTATTCAATAATCTTGCAATTTTTCCTTCTATTCTTTAAGTTCTACCAAATTCAATTGCTTTGGAGGAATATAAATGGGTTGAGTGCGCTACTTTGAGTCGATACCGAAATCAATATCGCGATCAACCGGAATACCTACAATATTAGTTGGAAAGACATCCGGAAATTCTTTCCTCAATGGCTTCAACTCCTAAGAGGGTGTATCGACACTACTATCACTAACATAAACAAAATAGGTGAGACACCCCTTCTCAATCATAGATGAGACTTAGAAACTATAGTTACCTCACCGGATAGGGATCGAGAGTGCCTCACATATCGCTTTAGGAATACTTGACATATCCAAGATCAATATCTTAATATAATAGTCTAGAACTACATGATGGGGAGAAAGCCAATACATACTGAATATGATATCGAAATCTGCTATATCTAATATAATTATGTGTGCCAACATGTCATATGTATTATAAAGTCAACTACACAAGATTGATGTAGTTGATCCACCACTAAGAACCATCTACAAGCATAGGAACATGAACACATATAGAAGGAGGAGTCAAGCAAAGCATATTCAAATCAGAAATAAAGTAGCATGTATGTAAACAGAAGTAGATCCATGATCGAATAAAACTATAGCAGGTCGAGAGCACAATGAAACAATACCTAAGACAAACGTAGTGGAGGCCTCGCTCGTGAAGGAATCTGAGAACCTTGGTTACTTCAATAGAGTTAGTTACTTATCAATGTTATATCCCAATGTTTTATCCCCAAGTGCTAGTATATTGGTCCATAGTCTATAGGGATCTTCTTAACTACTATACACACATTTCTACGAACATTCTCGTTTAACATCATACAAGTACCTTTGCCAAAATCCTTAACCAAATAATCCTCTATCCTCTAAGTTTATAAGTTTACCAACCCAACATAAAAACTCAAAAGTCTCATAGTGAATTCACTTCTTTTAGTTTCAACTAATGTAACCGATTCTTTTCAAGCTTCCAGCTTGTCTTCAAGACATCAACATTGTACCATTTCCTTACTGAATTATTAACTTGTTATTAATGATATCTATGTTATAAGACTATCGTAATAAACTAGGACGAAGTTGAAGTATTCTTGTCCAAATCACACCTCGAGCTAATCATCCTTGCTATGCTCCAAATTCTCCTCATTATTAGAAGTTGCCACTTTTATTACATAGCTACTTTGCTAACCATATCACAACATATTGCACTATACAACATAATGTTATTTCTTGCCGCTGGTGTGCAAATTTGAGAACGTTTTCTCACCATTAGTGAGAGAATGAAATAAAAAAGTTTATGCCTTATACAAAATCATATACGCATAATAAGGAATGAAAAAAAGGCAGTTTCATAAAGCCATGTAGCCTGCCAAAGATATGTAACGGATGCTCCGCATTGATTCACAAGACTCTAATAGATTTTTCTTTTGCTTAGTGGACCTATGAACCATACTTTGATACTATATTGTCACGACCCAAAATCCTATTGATTTGTGAGGGCATCCACTAGGCGAGCCATGTTCCTCTATTAACCATTTAATAACATAATTAATGCGAAAATTTTATGAAATAAGCAACTACATTCATTGCGCATAAATGAATCAAAAGAATAATGAAACAACCCCAAAATCCGGTGACATTTGTACAAGTGCATCTACGCGTACCAAACAAGTGTAAAAAACTAATGCCATTATTTGGAAAGAAATAAGACAATTAATAAAATAAGAAGTCCGTAGAATTCAAGACTTCCAAAGAGAGAGTAACTCACCCCGAATCCTAACCCCAATAATCTCGAATAGCTTAGAAACTCAAGTACCGCTAGTATTTGATTAAATCCTCGAGATGAAAAAAAGTTCAAAGAAGTATAGAATGAGTATGCAGAAATACATGTACTCACAAGCCTTTCCTAATCGACCCTTTCTAGAAGTGATGACTGAGAGATAATACTAGCAATTCTTTTTCTACCGCTTGTAAATATATAATAATAGTAACTCACCCCAAGAAGAGTTTATGGATTTAATATCAAACAATGAAGAAAATAAAACTAGCATTATCCAAAGTCAACTATAACACCGATGATATTATAGTATGCCTCAATATATTCACATCGATTCACCACTCGATTGTATAACACTAAGACTGCAAATGAATCAAGTAAAATCAATATCACAACCATTTCAACACTTCAACACTCAACCAATATGAAATGCAAATGAAGATGAAATGTAATGCAATGCAAATGCACTGCCAAGAACTTGTATACACCTTTTTCCTCTGTCGGATAGTCAGACCCATGGGACTCGCAAGGTCTATATACCCTGTGATCATTTCTCAGACAACAACATTACACGAAACTATTTTTTATCAACAATAACATATGTATGAATCATTTCTCATCGCATCACAAGAGTATGAATTTCTACAAATTAACTCAATGGGCCTCTATTAGCCAATAAACATCATGCAATAAAAGTGACATGAAATATGTATGCACAAATATATAACACAAGTTAATCAATCAAGCATACAACCAAGGATCAATGTTACAACCAAGTATCACATAGTGCGTAAGTCTCAATAAGTCAATCACATCATAAGTCATGGAATATCATCAATATATCAATTTCATCTAAATTTACACATATTATGATACAGTACCACATAAATACTAGTGATCTCATTCATACGGATCCCCTATTACCCATCACCCTTAAATTCATTTATTATATCTAAAACACCAAAGAATCGAAATTTCTATATGCCTCAAACCGAAACTCACATTAAATTATGAATTTGCCCTTCTCAGAACACTCCTCTTCGAGTGGCCAAAATATGTTCAAATACACAATTTTCATAAGAATATGAATTCATGACACCCATATTACTATATTTCTTTTTGGCTCAAAATATTGATTCTAAAAGTCACCCCAACTTCTAGAACCGAATCTAAATTTATTTTTCAGATTATGTTTACTCATAATGAAACAAACTTGCACATCAAATTTATGATAGAACAGGTCATTATTCAATCCCCAAATAAAGAATTCTTACTCTAAGAACCCTAGGCTTAAAATTTTCTTACTTCCTCATAATTTCTCCATGTTTCAGCTTAAAAACTTTACCTATAATCATGAAATAAACTCATAAAAAAAAAATTTAAAACATTACCTTGATGCTTGGGGATGAAAATTTTATTTTTCTTATTTTCCTTTCTTTTCTTCTCCCTTCTTTTCTTTCTTTCTTTTCTTTCTGCATTTTTCCCAGCTTCTGCGTTTTCTTGTTCCCTTAGTTACTGCATTGCCTGCTGATACCTTTTTGTTTTTCTTAAAGTGGGTGCCGTTTTTCTTTCTCTTTAGTTTTTTCTTTTCTGAATTCTTATTTTCTTTTTCTCTTTAGTTATCAAATAACTCTTAAATTATGAGTTATCATATTCTTTCTCATTTATACACTCAAAATGGACTATCTTCTTCAAAATTCATTCGGAGACCTTGGAAATCGTGTCATCTAATTTCATAATTTATAAACTACATATAAAAGCTACGAAGAGAGTTAAAATGAAAAAACAAACAAAATTCACAAAATAATTAGGAGGATAGTTACAGCATCCTCAACAACCTTCCAATAACCCAAACATGCCAGGGAAAACTTGTTAAAGAATACAAAAACATGCACATACATGCACACACATACGCAAGTTTTGTCATTAACAATAAGAGTATTCTGACAGAATTAACTAATCCCAAGAAGACAAACATAAATAGCTATTTTATCATGTAAAAGAAACATGCTAACTAAAAATAATAAAACCTATATGTGAGCAAAACTTTGTGATAAAACCAAGAATTCTATATGTTGACGGACTACTTTAAAGTGACTCAACATATGTCTCAGAGTTATATGAGTACTAAAACCATGGCAATTATATATCTTCAAGTCTAAGTTAATCTTATGATTGATATCAAATCTTGCCACAAAATGACAGAACAACAATTTGAACACAAGAACGATCATATATGTATTGAATGCATGGGTAAAAGAGTATCTAGTTAAAAAGAATAAATTATCAGTAAGCAATCCAAAGTTTTAAGCAGCAGCCAAGTATACACCAACAGCTTAATCGATCCTTGATCATATATTGATGCCCCAATCTTCAACATGTCAAGTTTCAAGGAAATATCAATGACCCCAAGCAGCTCGTGGTTGAAGCGGGATGAAGACAGAATTAATTTTATTTCAACTTAGAGCCGGCAAAAGACGAGAGATAAAAGAGGAGTATGAGAGGCTAGATATGCTTATGAATTAGGAGAGAAGAGAATAGTATCAAATGATCATAGAAGAAAGGAGTTGTCTTTTAGTTAAAGGAGTCCTCTTGAGTATAGACAGAGAGTCAGTATTAATTACATCACATAGCCAATTAAGGAGGTAAAGGGAAGTAAATAATTAACTATGCTAGAAGTTTCTCTGAGTAGATGAATCAATTGCTTACCACTAATAATTTAGCGTAAACAAACATATACTCTAAGTTAATGAAAGAATATGAAGGGAATATTCAGAAAGGTAAAACAGTGAAAAATTTTAATTCCTAAAATAATATAGTCAAAATCAGATCATGCTTAATAGAGGTCTAATTCTTATTACCATAATTGTTTTAGTACTAAAGTTAACCACAAACTAGTTAAGGGAAGAAAAATCAAACTACATAGAAAGACATTACCATATACATACGAGCAGTAAAGGTTTTTCAATTAGTCAAGAAACGAAAGTTAGTCGACAAGAGGAATATGTAATATAGTTTCCATGATTGGTGGGTTTTAGATGCAAACGAAACCAAACTTTACTATGAGCAAGAACTAAAGTTATCTTTATTAATTACAAGAAAAGAAAATGTAGTTATTGCAATTGAAATCAGTTAAGTTAATACAGATTAGATTTATACCATAAGTAATGAGATGATAAATTTGTCACATGGTTTGAAATAGTACACATAAGGTAAAATATTTTGTTTCCATATTTGATATCTAAAGATTTTCCTAATTCCAGTTTTCGAGAAGGAAAGGGAATTTTAGGTCAAGACTATCAGTGCATCAATATCATAATTTACCAAAATAATTAAACAATAGGCAGTTACTAAGTACAATATCCCAACTTTCCATTTTTAATATATAGAAAGTTATCCAAAAATACTGGAGTAATTAGTGGCTAGAATCAATTAAACAATTGTCAATGTATTTGAATATCAAAGCGTTTGAAGTGATCAAGATTTATAGCAAATACAAAAACTAACTTATCATGAATGACTTGAACAAAAATATAATAAATTATGCTATATCAGTTGCACTTTCAAAAAGCAAATTTAGATATATAAATCACACACAAACCACTAATTTCACAAAGACATATAAACATATTGAGCATGATATAGAGTAAGAGTTAAGTCAGACTTGTAACAAGTAGGATCTTTACTCAAGCAGACACAAACAAACAATAACGGAAAGAAAATGAGCGAAAATTAACCATATAACTATATGAATTTCATATCTAGGAACACAAATATCAACAGTTTTGCAAACTAACAATGGTGGTGAGGATAATGTAGAGAGTGTCATACCTTGGACAGCATTCACTGTCCTTAAAGTAGAAAAGCACGACTCAAAACAAGGATGAGGGTGTTCACATCTTCTTTCTCTTATTCTTTATCGAAATCTTTCAAATCATCATGGAAGTAGGCAGTCACAGGTGGCTAGTCATAATACCCTGAAAAGTTTCTTAGATCAAACCCGAGAGTTCAACTGAAATAGCAGGAAAATGACAGCAGAACCAACAAAGGAACCTTAATACAGTTCGTTAAATGAACGAACGAGTCATTAAGCCAGGCCGTTGTTTGAGTTCCAAGTAAGCTATTAAGAATAGCTCTAGACAAGGGAATTGTACGACCGTTGTCTAATTGTACTAGTGGTTGCTTGTGGTCACCGAACGATTCAAAGAGAGTTTTTGAGAGGTTAGATGGGGAACAACCCACCAACGGTCCGTTGTGGAGTTGACCACGACCATGGAATGGGCCGTTGGTTCTACCAGTTGTTTTAAAATCCAGGCAGGTCAGTGGCATTTTGGTAAACCTCTATGCTTTTAAATTCTAAATGACGTCATTTTAGGATTCCTAAAGATCATATTATAGAGGTTTAATTTAGCCAAATTATTCATTCCCTTCAAATATCGTAAGTTAAAGGTCCTCTCTCAAGTCAAGCTACGGTTCATCATCCCCTTCAGTTCAATTTCTCTTGAAGCCAAGACAAGCTAAGGGATCAATTTACCCATGTATGTAGGGTTATGAATGGAAAATACTTCTACCTTCATGCTTTTTTGCTCAATTTCATGATTCCTACTTCAAGTTCTAAATTGTGAAATTCTAGTGTTTTAACCCAAACTCATGCAATTAGCCATGGTGTCACTATGGGTTCAATTCTTTCATTTTCCATTTGATGAAGTATGGTGATTAGGGCGGATTTAACTCTTAAATTTCTTACTGATTCATGATTTCAAGTTTATGGTGATTTTTTTCTATTATGCATGATTTATGAATTTCAGGTTGAGGAGCCCATGATTACTATGATGAATTATAAAAGTATGCATAAATGTTTACAAATTCTTGAACTTATGATTCCATGATTTTGAATTATGAAGCCTTATTCAAATATGTATGATTTCATGATTTGGACAAGTCTATGTAAAGTCAAGTATAGCCACTGGGCGATTTTTAGCAAAGGCTAAAAAGATAAGTTTTAAGGAGATGTTTTGGAGTCAATAATCCCAAGAAAAATATTTAAGCTATGTTTTAAGAATACGATTATGAGAAATATGCATGTTTTGAAAGTAGCGTCTAGAACTGAGTAGGCTAGATCTGCACCTGTGTCTCATAACTATGTGCCACCGTAGGCTTATATTCATTCGTGACCTCTCAACAGATTGTTTTTCGTTCCCGAGGGCGCACCAGTTGATATCACATTGTAATCATTCTCATAATTGCAAGGCTTAGACGACTCTACCCACTTGAGTGAGTTAGTTGGGGCATCACGTGTTCTATCGTGATGGTGTCGGTTCAAAAAGCCTCCCATCATTCCTCATGTTGTAATTTTCATGTTCATGTCTTATTATATTATGTATTATTGCATATTTGACATAGTTTCAGAGTTTTCAATGTCTGATTTAAGTATGGTATATTATATTAGACTTTCTATTTCTAAAACATGGGTCATTATGTTCAACTTGAGATGAATATCTCATGATTATGTTTACTTCTGGAATATGACTTTTAGCATGTTGTCCTTACTCTCATGTTCTATCTTGATTTATATTCATGATTTCACACTATCTTATTACTAGCGTATTTTTACTTTCTTCTACATACTCAGTACATTCAAAGTACTGACTGCATATACTATATTCTATATCATCTCATGATTATAGGTTTTTTACGCTTTAGTCCCGATATTATCCCGCTCTTGCTTTAGTCTAGCACCGGCCCCGCTTTGGTGAGTCCTCAAGGATCCAAGGATGGCAGTTTTGGTTCATGCCTCTTTGCTTATGTCTTTAGTTTCAGACATAGTGAGCTAGTTGGGGGTGCTGTCCCATAAGCTGTATCTTTATGACTACGTGCCGTACGCTTATGTACTAGATGGTTTAGTGTTGTAACTTGTCATTCTTGTTGATGCTTTATATCATTTGGACTTTCGCTTATCCATGTTTATGATTTATTTCTGCTTTAATTATGCTCTTATTCATGCTATGTATGTGGTATAGGTTATTTGAGACATCTGTGGTTCTAGAACACGTGTTTCGGTCCGGGTCGCCGGGTGGTGACATAATCGGTCAGAGATGGAGAGGCATACGACATTTAATGTGAGAGAAGGAGAGGAGAGAAAAGTTAAGAACAAATGGAGGAAATGTTGATGGCATTTTGTAACGACTAGTCCAATTGTTAAAGAGTACTATAGTGAAAGGGAGCTAATAAAACTCAAGGGTGGGGAAGTTTATAAATTGAAATAGCGTATAAGTTTGATAACTAATATTGTGTTGTCTTCCGTTGGGGAGGGGGAATTTTTAGACTACTAGTAAATTCATACTATTTTACAATCCAAGTGCCACATTTGAAATATGTTATTATGTCTTGACGTAATACTAGTATGTGAAATGGAAAAGTGTTTAGTTTTACCAAGCTACTAGTTATCAAAGGGCACCGTTGCACTAATAAGATTTCCGCTGCCGAGACCATTGGCAGCGGCTTGGGTGCCGCCATAGCGGTGGTTGGCGAGATATCGTGTTTGGCTATAATGAGACCTTGGTCTCCATACCAGTCCGCTGCAGAAGGTGGTGACTGCTGTAGTGTATGACGCGAGGCAAATACGTGTATAAGTCAGTTATTTTAAAGTTTTTATCTCATTATTCTATGGCACGAACTCTGAGAGCTAAAGAATAATTTTTCCAATGCTAGGGCATATCTCCTCTTCAAGATAAGTCCATCTAAATTTGCGTCTATCAATCCTCTAACTCTTTAAAATTATTGGGAAGTCATTAATGAGTGGTTTATGACTAGATAGTTGGTAATTTGCGGCCCTACCACTGAGGATTATTGTGTGTGCCAATCACGACAAATAGGTCATGATGAAGTTTGTGTCAAAGCTTTAGGTTTATCAATCTCATTGTACAAGGATGGGTCTAGTACGCATCTTGCAAAACAGCATGGAGACGTCCTCAGACCGCTCGAGAGGCTACATGACTTTAGAGAAATTCAATTCTTTCTTTCATTCCTCTACTTGTTACTTGATTCCAGTTGGTATCTGGTGATCCAAAATGTAATCTAACACCTTTCATTGACAGCGAGGATGATAGCCCGTCAGACTAGCGACGAAACGTCCCCATATTATGCGTTGCTTGAGTCTTTGAGTTCTAGGTGTGACGATCGACTTGACTAATTATCAAGTGAGTGACAACCCATCACCTTCACCATAGTCTAGGCTAGTCAGGACCCCCATTTCTGTTTAGAGTTATAGTAAGGAGAAGGATCAGCGAGTGACGGCCCATCACGACCACCGTTGGGATGCCCAATTATTCAAATTCAGCCCGATTTTTGGGAAATTTTTGTAACTTCCCAATCTTCTTCTAATCCCCAAGTGAAATTATTTTAGGGATCCTTAGTGTAATGAGGGTTTTACTTCTAGTTTATTCCTTACTCCTCTCATACACCGTTGAAAAGATCAGGGCTAAGAAGTCTTCAGCAAGTTTCTTTCGAATCCTCTTTGGGTCTTCAAATTTGGTTGCAAGTTCATCAAACCTAGGTGTGTAGAGTTATGAATGGGGAAATTCTTCCAACCTCATTCCCAATTTAACTTATTTCTTTGATTTCAAGTTTCTAAGCATGTCAAATTCGAATTCTAGGATTTTACCCAATTTTCATGAAATCTTCCATGCCTCTATGGGTATAACACCTTCGTGTTTTGATTGATGTTCCATAACTATTAGGGAAGATTTAAACCTCAATTTACTTATTTAATCATGTTTATGGAGATTATGCCATGTTATGCATGATGTATGAAATTTAAGCTTATGAGTCTATGATTTAAAGTGTGATGAATTATCTAGTATGCATGAATGTTTATGAATTTTTAATTTTTAATTCTGTGATTATGAATTATGAAGCTTATTTCAAGTATGTATGATTTCATGACTTGCACAAGTACATGCAAAGTTAAGTATGTTTATCATGATTTTAGCCAAGGCTTACAAGATCAGTTTTAAAGAGATATTTGGAGTCAAGACTACCCAAATATTCAGACTTACACTATGCTTTGAGAATATGATTATATGAGCACATGCATGTTTTGGGAGTAATGTCTAGCACCAGCAGGGCCAGGACTTGAGGATCCCGGGTCTCGAACTACGCGCCAAACAGATATATTTATATTTGGGACCTATCAAGAGAGTGTTCCCCTGCTCGAGGGCACACCCTTGATATCACACCTTATTTGTCCTTTTCCTTGAAAAGCTTATGATGGCTCTCCCACATGTGGGCAAGACATGAGATCATCATGTGCTCATATGTGATGGCGTTGCCTGCTATGACCTCCCATTATTCCTCATGTTTTTAGTTATTCATAGTCAGGTCTTATGATATTATGTCTTGTAACATATTTTACCAATTGATCATCTTATGATTTTTCAGTTATGTTTTCAAGTATGACACACATATGATTTTGTTTCTAAGCCTTAGGTCATTATGTTCACTTTATGATGAATAGCTTATGATCAGATATATGGCCTTTAGCATGTGATCTTTACTCTAATGATCTATCTTGATTTATATTTATTAATTCTACTAACTTTTTACTAGAATGTTTTACTTACCTTATATATTCGCAGATTTAAAGTACCGGACGCATACTCTATACTATATCATCTCACGATATAGGCTTGGGTGATCCATCTCGCCTTGCCGATAGTTCGCTTCCCGATCGCCTCTAGCTCTATTCTCGCATTGATGAGTTCTCATTCTCCGAGGATATTATCAGCTTTATGTTTTTATTTTGTCTTTCGTCATACTTAATGAGCTAGTCGGGGGTATTGTCCCATCACTCGTCGTTAGTAGTGTAGGCTTTTCATAAAATCATGTATAGACAAGTCATTGTTGTTGATTTGTAAGCTTATGCTTTTAATCCTTATGATACGTAGACTTCCAATTATATTATGTTCATGCTTTATTTCTACTTAGTAAGGCTCTTATCATTCTATGTTATTACGATGGGTTAGCTTGAGCCATTCGTGGGTTCTAGGTCCCATGTCTCAATTGTGTGGTCTCACTGAGACGTGACAAATATGGTATCAGAGTCAAGGTTTTGGTGTTTCCTAGGGTGTCCGAAAGCCATGTTAAGTAATGTATTTTCTATGGGTGCGATGCGTGCCACACTTATATAGAAGAGGCTACGAGACATTTTAGGAAATTTTCCTTCTTTCATGATTTATGTCGTGCAATGAAGTACCTCTTTATTCCTCTAACTCGTGCTATAAACATTTGCAGAAATATACCTCCACGCCGAGTCAATGATAGAAGAAATGGCCATGGAAATTTCCAAATCAATGGCATTGGAGACGGGTATTTGATAACGCCCAAAATATACTCCTCTTTATGAAAAAGCGTAAATACCGTTGTATCAAAATAAATATTCCAATGGCAGTTTCCAATGAATCTCCCAGAGAATTGAGTCGATAATTCAAGAGTTATAAACTAATTCAAACTAGAACTCATAATTGTTCAACATTTAAAAAGTAAAATTGGGGGGAAATTAAAGGAATAACTATCTAATTCTAGACTAAGACTAATAAATTGGGGGAATTCCAATTATCGCAATCACAAGGATATTGTTAGACATTCTATAGATGAGATCACAACCTAAATTGGAAATTTATTCACGTATTGATCATACAATTAGCATAGATAGCAGATAATTCACGTTCTCTTGTTTTTCAACCATAAGAATGTTTATGCCTTGGGTTCTTTCAAACCCCAAAGCCAATTCAAGTAATCAACCACACAAGCTTGAGGAAGGACTAGATATTTCTAGCCTTGACCTTTAATGGTGTGAAAATGTGGATTTTAACTATCTCTAGCTTAATCCCATACACAAACACTCCAATTACTCACTATTATCTTCTCACCCAATTCTCACATTTCTCTCTCAAACGAAAGAAAGAAAAGTAAAGCACAATTCATGTTTGCACACCATCAGTTTTGGAAATTATAACTTGGGAGAATATAATAGATCTACAATTTAATAAGAATCCAAGATAAATTTATCAAAAGCTAATCAAATTAACAAACCCACCATGAATATATCTCTAGCTAGCAAATTAGTCAAGCATATTTAAAAATAGAGAGAAGATACCAAGAGGATTCCCCTTATATTCATCACATTAGCTTCACAAATTTGCTTCACAAGTTCTTACAACAACGGTGAAATTCCCCCAAAATGGGTTAAAGAAAAAAAGAAGAAATGTTCTATCTAACTCTATAAATCTATGGTGAAAAGATGTGTGGAAGATGAGTGAATGGTTGGTGAATTGGTTGAATGCATCATTGTTGTATAATGAAAGCTATGTAAATATCTGTACTTTCTTGTGTACAACTTTTCCCAAATGCCCTTGAGGCTTTTAGATGCTTTGAAGACCTTTCTATACCTTTTTACCCTTCATTAGATGACATCTCTTGTGAAGAGCCAGCGTTTAGCCGGTGCCCATCCGCGGAGCACTGATAACGTCCAAAATACACTCCTCTTTTATGAAGAGCGTAAAAGGTCATTGTATCAAAATAAATATCCCAATGGATGTCGGGGTCGAATCCCACAGAGAATTGAGTCGATAATTCAATAGTTATGAACTAATTCAAACTAGAGCGCATAATTGTTCAAAATTTGAAGAGTAAAATTGGGGGAAAATCTAATTCTAAACTAAGACTAATTGGGGGGAATTCCAACTGAAGCAATCACAAGTGAGAGTCTAGGGGCATTATATAGATGGGAACAATTAAATTGGGAATTTACTAGCCTTAGATTCTCTCACAAGTTCAAAAAGTGTAAATAATCTCGGAAAGTGGGTAATCTAAGATTCTCAGCCTATTGACTATATCTTGCTAGAGTTTTATCAAAACTCTAGCCACAAAATAGCTCAACCCGATTTGATTTGGATTAGCAACTTCACTATTCCTAGCTATTAGTTTCCAATAAGGAATGAGAAAGCAATGTCAACTATTTATAGCCTAATTTCACAATCTCATATCCATATCCACTACTATATTCTCTTCCAATATGTAATTATTCTCTCTCAAGCAATAATTAAGCAAGAATAAATAGACCCATATCATAATCAATGGATCTTCATTAATAGATTGAAGAGAATCTAATAGATTTACACTTAATTGAACAATATGAAGATGCATCTAGCAATACCCATCCATTATTCAATACGATCCAAGAGCAATTTATCAAAATCCCAATCAAATTAACAAACCCACCATGAATATAGTTCTAATTAGCAAATTAGTAAAGAATATTTAAAGATAGAGAGAAGATACTAAGAGGATTTCCCTCACATTCATTGCATTAGCTTCACAAATTTACTTCACAAGCTCTTACGACAATGGTGGAATTCCCCCAAAACGGGTTAAAGAAAAAGAAGAAGAAAAGTACTACCTAACTCTACAAATCTATGGAGAAAATATTCTACTAAAAATTCTATGAAGAAGATGAATTCTAGATGATTGAATTCATGAATGAATGAATTCAATGAAAGCTATCTAAATATCTGTACTTTCTTATGTACAACCTTCCAAAAGTGAAATTGGAGGCTTCTAGGAGCTTTGGGAACCTTTCTGGATGTTTTTGTCCTTCCACTAGCGAAATTAGGTCACTTTCCCTTCGAACTGTGAACAACCGGTGTCAAACTACGAACATCCAGTGCCAACCTGTGAACCAATGGCGAATAACCGGTTTCAACCCGGGAAGAGCCGGTTGGTTAGCCGTTCTGGGCAGTAACTTCGGCATTTCACCCGCGTTTCTCCCTGCCGGATTCGCGTTTAGCCAATTCAAAGCATGTCCTTCACCTCTTTTTGAGCTCAAATCTTCCATTATCTTTGGCTCCTCTCCTTTATATTCTAACTCGTCAAATTTCTTCTCAAATTCCATGTGTTTTGCTCGATTTCATGATTTCTTTACTCACATGAGGTACCTACAAAGAATTCAAGAGAAAGGGCATAAAATCCACATAAATGACTCGAAAACTAAGCAAAAACTCATGATTAGGAGCCTAATGAGTTGATAAATTTCCAACTCATCAAGCACCAAACTATAGCTGGTTGAAAACAGTGTCCTAGCAGGGGAAACTAGCGGTTCAATGGGCTTTTAGACGATTCCATTCCGCGGACAACCAGTTGAATAGCTTGTTTGGGCAATAGCTTTGGCGTTTCGCCCAAGTTTCTCCCTTTCGAATCCGCATTTAGTCGATTAATACAATGTATTTTCACCTTTTCTTGAGCTCAAATCTTCCATTATCTTTGGATCCTCTCCTTTATATTCGAACTCATCAATTCCATCTCAAACTTCATGTATTTTGCTCGATTTCATACTTTCTCCACTCACATGAAGTACCTACAAAGAATTCAAGAGAAAGGGCATAAAATCTACATAAACGACTCGAAAACTAGGAGTTGGTAAATTTCCAACTCATCAAACCCTCAAAATTGAACCATTGCTTATCCTCAAGTAATGCAATTCTTTACAGTTGAGAAAATTAACAACATGCTATATATATGATTTTTTGCGTCAAGGGCCAATCAAGACATTCTTGCACAAGGGAACATTGCTAAAGCTTAGAGCACTGTGGTAGTTGTACACAAAATCATCAAGCCTCAAGACAATCCAAACATTATGTGCCAACTCAAGAAAAATAAAAGACTCAAACCATGTTGCACAAGCTTGAATAGGTAATCAAAATCATTAAACAGATCTTGCATGCACTCTTTCATTCAAACAAGGGGCATAGTTCCTTAAAACAAGTTCAAAGAGCATCTCAAGTCATTGACAATTAACATTCAAATGTTACCTTTAAAGTTCGCTACCCGCTTACCTTAATCATACCTCTCTTTGAAAACAATTTTAAGCATGTAATCCAAGGAAATGATGCCCTTCAAATAAGAGAGAATCCCACACACATTTAGCATTTCACACAACGAGATTATAAGATAAGACAAATGAGCTCACTCTCACAAAGAAATTTAGGTGCATGCAAATTGACCCATAGGCTTGCCCTTCATGTATCTCGCCACTAACGTAGTGTTTCTACACTCAAAATCAATAAGGAATTGTGGGTCATAATGAAGGATAGAGGTAAGGGTAAGATAATTGTTTAGATTTGGTGACTAAAGCCTCCATAATGCCTTTACAAACACTTGTAACATCCCATCATCTTATTGAGATCACTCTACCTTATTTCTCCTTGTTCATTATCTTCACCATTTGTGTAACACAAGCCACCCTTATAACGCCGGTGAATTTCACATTTAGCCTTATATATGCAAGAGATAACACCTTTTTACTATTCTTTCAATTTTGATGATTCAAGGTCTTTCATCCCATTGATTAATTCATTTCATCACAATTTTAGTGCTACCTCACACTGAAACTCTCATTTTCCCCCCTTCTCTTGCAAACCCCCAAACTTAAGCTTTTGCCACATCTCACATTCATTTACTTATTGCTCCCTATTTTATGGGCTTCAAGCCCCATTTTTTCGTTATTTTATCACTAGCAATTAGGGAGGATGGGTTCCAAAGAGATGGATTAACAATGGTCATTAGGCTTGTAATGTGGTTTCCAAAGAAAGGGTCCAAGGCTCAAATGTTGGTTATCAAAGATTAATGTTCAAGGAGGTCATTTTGGGTCAAGTGACTAAGAAAAGAGGGCCTAAGATCATGTTCTAAGTGCAACCACATCTATCATTTCACCTTGAATCAAACTAAGGGCAAGTTCTAGACAATCATGTATACACAAGAATTGAGCAAAAAGCCTCACCACACAAGGCATCACAATCCAAGGGGTTCACACACTTACTTGATCACATTAAGAGAATGACTTTCGACAAGCTAGTTATGAACCAACAAGCCAAGAAAGGAATACATAATTCATGACAAGAGTGTGCTCATTTTAACATTTAGATACACCTCTTATCTTTTAAAAATTCATGCACAATGCCAAGCAAGAAATTTTGGTGGTACCTCATCAAACAAGTGCACAAAAGACTCTTACAAGACTCTAGACCTGACATTTTCCCTTAAGAAAGTCTCCTCTCAATCTATCATCAGAAAATGCCAATCCGGTTCGACAATAAAAATAAAAGACAAAGAAATTGCTCCTTTGGAAAGAACCGTAGTATAAATAAAACCGTTGGAGTTTATTCAAAGACTACTATCTAAAAAGGCAATGCTACTAACAAGTAATGATGATTTTCCCTTAATAATGACGTCACCCACTCTATCATAGGGCCATATCATACATCACTTAATAAGTGGGCTACTCAGACTATGCACATGATAAAATAAAGCAAGAAAGGAATAGGTGAAAGAAATCCCTAGGCCTTCGGCTCATAACCGGCATTCCACTGGCGTTTCGCACCTTTGAATTGGCGTTTCGCCGGGCTAACACAGATGTGCCACGGCTTAAGAAATTTTCTTTTAGGCATTCTGTTTGGCATCTGCGTTTCAAGCATTTGGACTTGCGCTTCACCAGTTTAGCGCCGGTTGCTCAATTTGAATTTTGCTTCTCTCACCTTTATCACATTTAATACTTGTTCCATCCCTGCATAATAAAAAAAACATCAAAATAAAGTAAAAATAAACAAAAGGAAAAGTAAGAACAAAGAATAAAAGCACTTGGGTTTCCTCCCAAGAAGAGTCTTAGATAACGTCATGGCTCGACGATTTCAACTTCACCACTTTTCTCTCCACTTTGAGCTTTTGAATCACACTCCTAGATTCTTGTCCATTCTTCTACTCCGCTTGAGGTGTGGTGGTGTAAGCATCAAGAGACCAAGAAATAGATGTTGCATCTTGTGTTTCTTGGCCCTTAAAGGAAGGATGTTCTTTGACCTTGATGGCATGACATACTCTAAGATGAAACCACTTAGATCTTCCTCCTTAACTTCCTCCATTGACTTGGTCTCCTCAATCTCCATTTTTTCAACCAAGTTCAATGTTGAAAAATTATAAGAGGACGGTTTAAGTCGATCCCCTTTCAAGCATGCTTCTTGCTTGACATTGTCCTCTTCAAGTGCACTAGAGTCCTTAAGCATGATTTGTTGGATGTCACTTAGGGACTCTAGTGTCACTTCTTCAACTTCGGTATCTTGCATGTTTGCAATGTTATTTGGTTGGAAAACCTCAATGAATTCTTCAAATTTCACCTTTACTCCTTCTTCATCATCATTTTGAGCTTCCTCCTATGAGTCAAGTTGAGTTATGCCCCATTGTTCACTTCTTCTTGTTATGCTCCTCAATGTCTCCTCCGCTTCTTCTTTTAAAGATTTACAACTTTCTTCTTGAGGAGTTGATGATTCCATGGGTATGGAGGGATTGCCATTCTTTTCCGCATTGGGATTCTGCTCCAAAAAAGGATTGGAGCATGTCTTCCATGCGCCCACATGTATTTGTCCTCCCTCATTTTCCATGGTTTCATTCCTTTCAAGTTTGGGAGTACTACTTCTATCATAACCATTATAGAGAGAAGTAAACCCATTTGGGCATCCATCCCAATGTCTCCCATGACTACCACATAATGTGCATCCATATCAATCATAGGAAGGAGAAGGTGCACTCATTTCCCTTCTTGAGGCATATTTGCAATTTTGCCAATAGTGTGGTCCTCCACAATAGGGACATGTGTCATCATAATAAGGGTTGCCACCAACCAAGATGTAAAACAAAAATGCAAAACAAGTTCAAATCATTAAATAACTAATGTCTTATCATTACTAAATTACCCAGCAACGATGCCATTTTTGATAACGCCCAAAATACATTCCTCTTTTATGAAAGAGCATAAACGGTTGTATCAAAAAAAATATCCCAATGGATATCGGGGTTGAATCCCACAGAGAATTGAGTCAAAAATTCAAGACTTATAAACTAATTCACACTAGAACGCATGATTATTCAACATTTGAAAAGTAAAATTGGGGGAAAATTAAAGGGGAATAACTATCTAATTCTAGACTAAAACTAACTAGGGAGAATTCCAATTATTGCAATCACAAGTGATATGGATAGGGACATTCTATAGATGAGATCACAACTAAATCGGAAGTTTCATCAATGCCTTAGACTAACAATTAACATAGATAGCAGTGGATAATTCACATTCTCTTGTTTTTCAACCATAAGAATGTTTATGCCTTGGGTTCTTTCAAACCCCAATGAAAATTCAAGTAATCAACCACACAAGCTTGAGGAAGGACTAACTATTTCTAGCCTTGACCTTTAATAGTGTAAAAATGTGGGTTTTAACTATCTCTAGATTAATCCCACACACAAAACTTCAATTCCTCACTATTATATTCTCACCCAATTCGCACCTTTCTCTCTCAAGCAAAAGCAAGAAAAGTAAAGCACAATTCATGTTTGCACACCATCAGTTTTGGCAATTATAACTTGGGAGAAGATAATAGATCTACAATTTGAATAAGAATCCAAGAGAAATTTATCAAAACTCAATCAAATTAACAAACCCATCATGAATATACCTCTAGCTAGCAAATTAGTCAAGCATATTTAAAGATAGAGAAAAGATACCAAGAGGATTCCCTTCACATTCATCACATTATCTTCACAAATTTATTTCACAAGCTCTTACAAAAATGGTGAAATGTACCCAAAATGGGTTAAATAAATAAATAAGAAAAGTTCTATCTAACTCTACAAATCTATGGTGAAAAAATGTGTGGAAGATGAGTGAATGGTTGGTGAATTGGTTAAATGCATAGTTGGTGTACAATGAAAGCTATGTAAATATCTATACTTTCTTGTGTAGAACTTTTCCCAAATTCCCTTGAGGCTTTTAGATGCTTTGGAGACCTTTCTAGACCTTTTTACCCTTTATAAGACGACCTCTCCTGTGAAGAACCGGTGTTTAGCTGGTGTCAATCCGCGAAGCACCAAACTTTAGATGGTTGAAAATAGTGTCCTAGCAGGGGAAACCGGCGGTTCAATGGGCATTAGCAGATGCCTTTCCACAAATAGCCAATTGAATAGTCGGTTGGGGCAGCAACTTCGGTGTTTTTCCAGCGTTTCACCCTTTTGGATCTGCATTTAGCCGATCTAAAGCATGTCTTTGCACCTCTTCTTGAGCTCAAATCTTCCATTATCTTTGGGTCCTCTACTTCATATTCTAACTCATCAAATTCCATGTCAAGCTTCATGTGTTTTTCTCAATTTCATTATTTCTCCACTCACATGAAATACCTACAAAGAATTCAAGAGAAAGGGCATAAATCCACATAAACGACTCGAAAACTAGGCAAAAAGTCATCCTTAGGAGCCTAATGAGTTGGTAAATTTGCTACTCATTAGTATCAGCCAGCCCTACCAGCTCTAGCGGATCCCTTTCCTGAGAAGGTTACACATATCTAGTTTTAGGCTGCATTTTAGATGATTGCTCAAACTATGACAGCCTAGGTCAACCAATAGGTAGTGGCTCATGTTCACTAGAATGGGAATGCAACAACGGCAAGAGTTCCAGACTTCCTTAAGATGAACCCACCTGAGTTTCTTAGGTTAAAGGTGGATGAGGACCCATATGAGTTCATAGAGGAGGTTCAGAAGATCACCCAGATTATAGGGGGATGGGAGAGGAGAGTGCAGACTTCGACTCCTATCAGTTGAAAGGGGTTGCATATATATGGTTCTGTCAGTGGAAAGATAGCAGGGAAGTTGGTGTGGTTGCCATTGATTAGGATAAGTTTGTTACCTCTTTCTTGGACATATTCTTTCCTCGAGAGTTGAGGAAGGCAAAGGCAACCGAGTTCTTCAATCTGAAGTAGAACAACATAACTATCCAGGAGTATGACTTAGAGTTAATTGGTTGTCCAAGTAAGCACCGGAGATGGTTGCTGATCCAAAATCTAATATGAGCAAGTTTGTTAATGGAGTAGCAGATTCACTGATCAAGGAGTTCATAACTACCTTATTGATCAATGATGTAGATTTCTCCTAGCTGATAATAGCATATAGAGGCAGACAGATGAAAGAGAAAGAGAGGGAGACCAAGAGGTCCAGGATAGGGAGTAAGAGAGGGAGACCAAGAGGTCCAGGATAGGGAGTCATGGGCACTCTCAGTAGAGATCCGGTAGTGGGCATCGCCCTCAGTTCAACCAAAGTCGTCAGCTCCAGCTCACTCATCAGTCAGCGTCCCATCCAGACCTTGCGTAGATCAGAGAGGTAGAGCGTCAGGCTCTAGGGTTTAGAGGAGTATGTCAGGGGAACACATTTTTCCAGTTTGTAGAAAGTATGGAAGGAAGCACCCTGGAAAGTGCTTGGTTGGTATATATGGTTGTTTCAGGTGTTGGAAGTCGGACATATGCTAAGAGATTGTCCTTCAGCTAGGCGGGGCGAGAGGTCGTGCCCTAGCTAATACTTCAGAAGCTCCAACAGCTCACCTATCTCAACAAGGCGTCTCTTCTAGTGAAGGTGGGGGACAATGCCAAAATAGGTTCTACGTAATATCATCTCGACAGGAGCAGGATGTCTCTCCCGATATGGTCACTAGTATGTTATGAGTATTCCATCTTGATGTTTATGAATTTCTAGATCCAGGGGACACATTGTCTTTCTTGAATCCTTATGTTGATGTTAGTTTCAGAGTCAATCCTGAAATCCTATCAAAATG
Source organism: Datura stramonium (assembly GCA_018107945.1). Classification (NCBI taxonomy): domain Eukaryota; kingdom Viridiplantae; phylum Streptophyta; class Magnoliopsida; order Solanales; family Solanaceae; genus Datura; species Datura stramonium. The sequence continues at coordinate 180,679 of JACEIK010001046.1, read as the reverse complement.
CTTTTTAGTCTTTACTCCTATCGGTGAGTCAATTTTAGCTTGATGGTTACATAGAAACTGCCCTATCACGATCCTTTAAAAAGTCATCTGTGGTAGAACCTGGTGAACCGGGCNGGTGAGTCAATTTTAGCTTGATGGTTACATAGAAACTGCCCTATCACGATCCTTTAAAAAGTCATCTCATTTGACTTAGCAGAGATATATATGACCTACTTTGATGTTATATTCGGTATGGATTGATTACATGCTTGTTATACCATAGTTAGTTATAGAAACCGTATGGTAGAGTTTCGATTTTCGGGTAAACCAGTCATAGAATGGAAGGGTAGATCAACTATGCCTGTAGGTTGCTTTGTTTCCTATCTCAAAGATAGAAAGATGATCTCCAAAGGTTGTGTGTACCATTTAGTTTGGGTTAAGGACGCTACGTCCGAGACCCCGACTTTTCAGTCAGTTCTTGTAGTATGTGAGTATCCGGAGGTGTTTCCAGATGATCTACCAAGAGTCCCTCTCGAGCAGGAGATTGACTTTGGTATTGACCTACTCCCTGATACGCAGCCTATATCCATTCCTCCTTATAAAATGGCTACAGCCGAGCTAATGGAGTTGAAATAGAAGTTGAAGGATCTCTTAGATAAGGGTTTCATCAGGCCTAGTAAATCCCCTTAGAGTGCTCCAGTTCTCTTTGTTCGGAAGAAGGATGGTTTTCTTAGGATGTGCATTGACTATTGGTAGTTGAACAAGGTCACAATAAAGAATAAGTATCCCCTCCCTAGGATTGATGACCTAGTTGACCAGCTTCAAGGTGCTAAATGGTTTTCTAAGATAGACCTCAGATTCGATTATCACCAGCTCAATGTTAGGGAGAGTGACATTTCGAAAACAGTTGTCAGGACTCGGTAGGGTTACTATGAGTTTGTAGTTATGTCTATTGGACTAATGAATGCTCCTGTAGCCTTTATAGACTTGATGAAGAAAGTGTTCAAAAAAAATTTGGACATTTTAGTGATTGTTTTAATAGATGATATTCTCATATAATCTTGGGGCGAGGAGGAGCATACCGCTCATTTGAGGATTGTGTTGCAGACTCTCAAGGATCGCTAGTTGTTTGCTATATTTCAAGTTTTGGCTAAACTCAGTAGCATTCTTGGGTCATTTGGTGTGAAGTGAGGGCATACAAGTGGACTCCCAAATGAAAGAGGCGGTGAAGAATTGGCCTAGACCTGTCAGTCTGACAGATATTAGGAGCTTTTTAGGTTCAGCTGGTTACTACAGGAGGTTCGTTGAGGGATTTTCATCCGTTGCAGCACCGTTGACTAAATTGACCTAGAAAAAGGTCAAATTTTAGTGGTCGGATGCTTGTGAGAAGAGTTTTCAGGAATTAAATACTCGACTCACTTCAGCCCCAGTACTGACCCTACCGGAGGGCACATATGCTTTTGTTATGTACTGTTGTCATGACCCAACATAGGTCCGGACAGAGACACGAAACTTAGAACCACGAAAAGCTCAAAGTTGACCCATGGCATGAACATGATAACTAAAGCACATACTCTAAACGAAAGCTGATAACTAAAAATGTGAACAAGTGAAAGTCTGAATACTTATCAACCATAAAGAGTCAACATTGTCAAAGCTGCAATTCTACATATAGTCTAAAAAAGTCTTTAACATAACTTAAGAGTTGATGAGACAATATCCCCAACTAGCTGACTAAAAGTCTGAAAACTGAAAGTAACACAACTCAATAATCTAGAGGTCCTCAAAGATGAGGAATCACCAACAAGGAACTGGTCTAAGCTGTGGAGACTGTTTAACAGTGAAACTGAGCCTAAGCGTCTAAACCTATATCATGAAATGATACAACATAGAGTATGCGGTCACTACTTGGAATGAACTGAGTGTGCAAGGTAAGTAAAACATGATGAGTAACTGCTAGCTGAAATCATGCATATAAACATATATATTAAGATCACGAGAGTAAGGATTCATGCTGAAATTTAAAAACATAAATAGTCATAAATGACATCTCATATCTGAATGAATGACCCAAAGATTGAAATAGAATCACATGGTTTGCCATAACTGAAATCATAAGTAAAAGCTTATAAACTAATCATTGGGTCAAACCTGCTGAAAATATAATATCATAAGTCATAATCATGCATAACTAAAATCATGAAGAATAATGGGAGACTCATCTTAATTGAAAACCACCACGACAGAGCTTACATGATGCCCCAAATATTACACTCAAGTGGGTAGAGCCGTCCACAACCTTGCCAGGGCTAAGGATGCTACCATGATATCGATATCAAGATGAAGGCCCCTTCTGGGCAGGGGAAGCTCACAAGGGAGGTCCCAATGTAAATTTTTAAACTTACGTTGGTGCATAGTTCTGAGACACGGGGCTCTCATGAACCCCTAGCCTACTCGGTGCTCGACACTACTCCCAAAAACATGCAAAGTGCTCTCCGTCATTTTTAACAAAGCTGAAACCATCATTTTTCAGTGAAGCTAATAATGTAATTACATGTATAGTCTAAAATTTGAATATGGAGAGTGCTAGCTCCAAACCTATCATAAGCTAAAAATAGGGAGTATCACTCTAATCCATATGGTAAGCTGGTATTGTAAAACTGAATTAAATCATGAAAACATACTTAACATGTGAGGTTTTTCCCAAATGTCAAAAATCAAACATACTTGAAATGGACTTCCTATGTCAAAATCATAAATTCTTACATGAGTAATTTATAAACGTTCAATCATGCTAAATTTCTCATCGTACCTGAAATCATAAATCATAAATCATAAACTTGACTTCTCATGAACTTGCATAATTGGGCATAGTTTTCAAAAATTTAAAATCATGAATTTATAATCAAAATAAGTATAAAATCTGCCTATCAATCTTAAAATATACTATGAAACATGAAGAGAAATGACACATAAGTAAAATTTCATAGAGAATTTCATAAAATTGGGTTAAAACTCCATAAGATCATGAACTTGATTTAGAACTTGAATTCATAGAATTGAGGAGAATTTTGAGCATGAGAGTGAAATAAACTCTCATTTATAGCCCTACATATTTGGGTAAACGGAATCTACACTTGTCCTAAAAAGCCCAAGAGTTTTGAAGAAGAACTAGAAGAATTCTAGGCTTGATCTTCAAGGAGAATTTTCTAGTCTTTCATGCATGAGAAGGAAATGATTTAGAATAGGTTGAACCCACTTAAAACACTCCTAACATAGCTCAAATGACGTTGTTTAGGGCTTAAGAGCTCAGGAATTATAAAAATTCCCTTACTGATTTGCAGAAAAAATAACGCTTCTAGTTACCACGAGGAACATAACAAGTCGTTAGGTCCTCTAACGACTCGTTGTCTCCCCTCGTCACCACCACTGGAAATTTCCAATCTCCCAACCTTCTCATCCTCATGACCAACTTAATGAGTCGTTAGGGATAACGATGACTCATACCCTTGACCCATTACCAACACTGCAATCTCACCTTTTATCCACTTGATGGGTCATATCACTATTTGTTGGGAGTCATGTGGACTCGTCGTCCCATTTGTTGCCACTGCTCAGGAATGACATCTCCTCAAAGTTGGGCACCACTTGAAAGGTCACTTAATGACCCATTAGGTGACACCATGAGTCACTCGACGACTCATTATGTGACCCAATGCATATTTTTCTGATTTCTCTGTTTTAGCCCTCGAGTCTGATCTTAGGGACTTTTGGAATATTACAATATGTCTTCCTTGGGAACATTCGTCCTTAAATATGGGTTAAACATATTGAAAATCTAGGGAAAGGAACTACAATCCCGAATACTAACCATCTGAAGAAGAAATTGATGGAGTGACTAACTCTAGACTAACATACATGACTGAACTGAATTCATGAATCATACATATATGCTAGAAAATGAAAGGAACTGAGAGACATGAACTTGACATGAAACAAAATAGTGTATTAGATAGGAAACTTATACATCATGCTAGAACAGAACTAGAAGGAAATAAATGCGGGTATTTAGCCATCATATCTACTTCCATTTCCCATGTAGCTCCCTCAATAAGTTTATTCCTCCAAAAGACTCTCATTGAAGCTACTTCTTTGTTCCTCAGCTTCCGAACTAGAGGATCAAGGATCTCAATGGGTATCTACTCATAGGTAAGGCTATCCTTTACGCCTATGTTCTCAACATGAACAACCAAAGTCGGGTCATCAATGCTCTTCTTTAACAATGATACATGGAAAACTGGATGCACTGAGGCTAACTCTGCTGGTAGCTCCAACTCATAGGTGACCTTGCCAACACGTCGTACAATCCTGTATGGAACAAAATATCAGGGACTAAGTTTCCCTTTCTTTCCGAATCACATCACTCTTTTCATGGGAGATACCTTCAGGAACACCCAATCATCAACTTCAAACTTTAGTTATCTCCGCCTAACATTTGCATATGACTTTTGATGACTCTAAGTTGTTTTCAGCCTCTCCCTTATAAGCTGAACTTTCTCCATGGCATCATAAACTAAATCTGGCCCTATCATCATAGCCTCACCTACCTCGAACTATCCAATAGGGAATCTACATCTCCGCCCATAAAGAGCCTCAAATGGAGCAATCTGAATGCTAGAGTGTAAGCTAATATTGTAAGAAAACTTGATGAGAGGCAAATGATCATCCCAACTACCCTTGAAGTCAACCACACAAGCTCTAAACATATCCTCATGAGTCTAAATGGTCCGCTTGGCCTGACCATCTATCTGAGAGTGAAAAGCTTTACAAAGCTTAACCTAATTACCGAGTTCTTTCTGAAACGATCTCCAAAACTGTAAGGTAAACTGAGTACCACTATATGAAATGATGGACAAGGGAATCCCGTACAGCCAAACCAACTCTCGAATGTACAATCTAGAATAGTCCTGAGCTAAATGGATAGTTTTGACTGATATGAAATGAGTTGCTATGGATAACCTATCTACCACCACCCAAATAGAGTCATACTATCGGCGAGTGCGAGGCAACCCTATGATGAAGTACATATTAATCTCTTCCCACTTCCAAGTGGGAATACTGATGCTTGTAGCATACCTCTAGGTCTCTGATGCTACACTTTCACTTGTTGACAATTCAGATACTTAGCAACAAAGTCTGCTATGTCCCTCTTCATGCCATTCCACCAATAAACTTCCCGTAGGCCATGGTACATCTTGGTGGCACCTAGATGTAAAGAATATTGGGAGCCATGAGCCTCATGCAACATCTATTTTCTCAAATCATCGACACCCAGAACACATAAATGATTCTAATATTGAAGCACACTATCTCCCCGTTGGGAGAAGGCCTCCACCTTCTGATTTTTAACCGCTTCTTTCAACTTCACCAAGATAGGATCCTCATCTTGCCTAGCTTTGAATTCAGTCACCAAAGAAGATTCCAAACCATTCTGAACAATGACAACACCATTTGTAGAATCCACAAGGAGAACCCCTAATTGTGCAAGCCAATGCACATCCTTCACCAAATCTTTCCTTCCATCTTCCATGTGAGAAACACTCCCCATGGATAGTCTGCTAAGGGCATCCACCACTACATTGGCCTTGCCCGGATGATAAGGACACTCATCTCATAGTCCTTGAGCAGCTCTAACCATCTTCTTTGTCACAAATTCAAATCCTTCAAGGTGAACACACATTATAGGCTCTTGTGGTCCGTAAACACATCCACATAGACCCTATACAACTAGTGTTTCCAGATCATCAATGCACACAATACCGCTGCCAATTCTAGGTCTTGCGTCGGGTAATTCTTCGCATAAGTCTTAAGCTATCTAGAGGCATATGCAATGACCTTACCATGATGCATCAACACATATATAAGACCAACCATATAGGCATCAAAATATATAATGAATCCATTCATACCCTCTGGTAGGGTCAACACTTGGGAAGAAGTGAGTCGAGTCTTTAACTATTGAAAACTCTTCTCACAGGTATTCGACCACTGTATTTTGACTATCTTCTAGGTCAACTTATTCAATGGTGCTGCTATGAATGAAAATTCCTCCACAAACCTCCTATAGTAGCAAACTAAACCCAAGAAGCTCCTGATATTCAAAGGATTAATCGGTCTAGGATAAATTTTCACCGCTTCTATCTTTTGAGAGTCCACCTGCACACCCTTACTTGACACCACATGACCCAAAAATGCTACTGAATCCAACTAAAACTCACACTTGAAGAATTCAGCAAACATATGTCGATCCTTGAGAGTCTATAGAACAATCCTCAAATGAATGACATGTTCCTCCTTGCTTCGAGAGTATATAAGAATATCGTCAATGAAGACAATCACGAACATGTCCAAATATTGCTTGAACACCCTGTTCATCAAATCTATAAAAGTTGCAGGAACATTAATTAGTCCAAAAAACATAACTACAGACTCATAATGACCATACCGAGTTTAGAAGGTTGTATTCAGGATGTCACTCACCCTAACTATGAGTTGGTGATAGCCGGATTTGAGGTCTATTTTTGAGAAGAACTTAACACCTTGAAGTTGGTAAAATAAGTCATTAATTCTGTGGGAGGGGATATTTGTTCTTGATTGTAACCTTGTTCAACTGATGATAGTCAACGCATATATGAAGTGGCTCTTGCTTCTTTTGAACAAAGAGAACTGGGGAACCCCACGAGGACTTGATAGGTCTGATGAAGCCCTTGTCTAGAAGATCCTTTAGCTACTCTTCCAACTCCTTTAGCTCAGCTGGAGCCAATCTATAAGGAGGAATAGATATAGGCTGTGTATCAGGAAGAAGTACAATACAAAAGTTAATCTCACGCTCGGGCGGTACTCCTAGTAGATCATCTAGGAAAACCTTCAGATATTCACATATAATAGGGACAAACTAAAAAGTCAGGGTCTCGAATGTATAATCCTTAACCCGAACTAGGTAGTATACACAACCCTTGAAAATCATCTTTCATTCCCTAAGATAGGAAAAAAGATACCTACAGGCACAACTTAACTACCCTTCCATTCTAAGACTAGGTCACCTGGAAATCGGAACTCTACCGTTTAGGTTATACAATTCATTGAGGAATAACATGCATCCAACCAATCTATGCCAAAGATAACAATGAAATCAATCATGTCTAACTCTACTAAATTGGTTATAGTGACTTTTTAAAGGACTGTAACCAGGCAATCTCTATATACTCATCGAGCTATAACTAAGTCACCGACTGGAGTAGAGACTAGGAAGGGTTCTACTAGGATTTCGAGACTGACCCCGAAACTAATGGTAACATAAGGAATCACAAAAGATAAAGTAGCCCCTAGATCTAACTACGCATACACATCAAGATGAAATAGTCATAACATAACATACCTGCGACCACATTTGGAGAAACCTCCTGCTCCTGGCAAGATGAAAGGGCATAAAATCTGTTCTGAGGCTGCCCACCACCTGCACTAGTAGATGCACCCTGTTGACTTGAGCGTGCTGGTGGAGATGCTGAACTGGTGGCCGGGTCACGACCTCTACCATGGCCTTATCTTGTTAAAGGGTAGTCTCTGAGCATGTTTTCGGGCTTCCCACATGAAAAACATGCACCTGAACCTGCTAAGCACTCTCCAGTGAGCCTCCTATCACACCTACAACAAACAGGAATGCCGGGCTCTATCGACATGCTCCCCTGACCTTGGGAGCCTGATGTCCTTCCCCTTTGATCACGCCTAGATCTAGATGGCACACTGGCTGATACGACGCTGGGGCTGATGATCTCTTGTGGGACTGCTGATGATGTACGCCACTGCACCTCTGCTAGAAAAAGCCAAAGCTACTTGTCCTCGCCCTCTTGGCCACTCTCTCCCTTTCCTTATGTCTGATCAGTTTCTATCTGCCGGGCATATATATCCAATTGAGAGAAGTCCAGATTACTGTTCAATATTGTGATTCTACACTCCTTAACCAGCGAATCCGATACTCCATACACAAATCTATTCATTCAGGCTCTCTGATCCGTAACCATCTCCTCTGCAAAATTGGACAGTCGGGTGAATTCCAAGGCGTGCTCCTGCACAGTCATATTGTTTTTCCTGAAGTTGATGATCTCTGCCGCCTTTAGCTCCCTCAACTACCTAGGGAAGAATCTATCCAAGAAGGCAGTCATGAACTCATCCTAGCTCACGAGAACTGCATCCATTGCTCTACCATCTCTCAATTGATGGTACCAAATATTAGCAACACCCTTCAACTGATAGGAAGCTATGTTTGCGCTCTCTTCTCTCTTTACCCCCATAATCTGGATGATCTTCTGTACCTCTTCAAGAAACTCATGCAAGTCCTCACCCATTCTTGGACTAAGGAACTCAGGTGGATTCATCTTGAGAAGGTCACAAACTCGAGTTGGTTGCATTCCCATTTTGAGGGACATGGGTCATAGACTGCTGGTTGACCTGGATGGTCAAAGCCTAGGCCAACATCTTCAAAGCCGCTCTAAACATTGCATGAGAGACCTGCTAGGATAAAGGACCTACTGGTATTGGGTGAGCTTGCTGGTGCCCATCTCCATTTCCATATTCATGGCTATTTCTTTCGTTTCTTCTACCATTCACTCGGTGTGGAGGCATGATTCTGCAAATGCTATAGAATGAGTTAGAAGGATAGAGAGGTACTTTATCGCATGGCATAGATCATGAAAGAAGGAAAATTTCCTAAAACGTCTTGAAGCCTCTCTCTCATAAGTGTGGCGCGCTTCACACCTATGGAAAAGACTCTACTCAACGCGGATTTCAGACATCCTTGGACACTCTAAACCTTTTCTATGATACCAAGTTTGTCATGACCCGAGCATATGTTCGAACCGAGATATGGAACCTAGATACACAAATGGATCCAAGTTGACCCATGTCAAGAATATGATAACTAAAGCTCATACTCCAAATGAAAGCTGATAACTTAAAATGTGAAAAAGTGGAAGTATGAAAACTTATCAATCATAGAGAGTCAAGATTAATAAAGCTGCAATTCTACATATTGTTTGGAAAAGCATCTAACATAACTGAAGAGCTGATGGGACAACATCCCCAACTAGCTCACTAAAAGTCTGAAAACTAAAAGTAACACAACTCAACAATCTGAACGTCCTCCAAGGATGAGGACTCACCAAAAAGAGAACTGGACTAAGCTGTGGAGACTGGCTAACGACGAAACTAAGTCTCAGCATTTGAACCTGCATCATAAAAAGATACAACATAGATTATGTGGTCAGTACATAAAATGTACTGGTATGCAAGGTAGTAAAACATGCTGAGTATCTGTTAGCCGAAATCATGCATATAAACATATATCATAAGATCATGAGAGTAAGCCTGCATGCTGAAATCTAAAATCATTAACAGTCATAAATTACATCTCATATTTGAATAGAATGACCCAAAGGTGGAAATATATTTATATGGCTTTCCATAACTGAAATCATATGTAAAAGCTTATAAACTAATCATTGGGTAAAACTTGTTGAAAACATAATATCATAAGTCATAAATATGCATAACTGAAATTATGAACAACAATGGGAGACTCATGTAAATTGTAGGAAAGTGTAAATTTATACTAACCAACATGATTAGCGTTGTTTTGCAGGAAAAATGTACTTTTAATGAGCTAAGATGCATGTTGGGAGGAATCGGAAATGGACTCGGAAG